>OX246749.1:14201671-14555275 GCA_945910005.1 Isoperla grammatica
GAGTGGCTTTGCAACAATACTACGAAACGTTTGTTTCTCACTTAATACAATTGCGCGCTACAAACTTCAATAAATTACACTAGAATCGAACGGTTCTACGACTTGAATTGCTCAAACTGGTATTAAATCAAGAATAAAATATACTAGTCGAGCCCACTTTTAACGAAACTGAAGCGGATTCGAAACTACTTTGTTAATCTCTTCGGGAGTTGATTCTCAGTTTCAGTGTAGACCTGCAACACTGCCAGGGTAGGTTTTGTTTTAAATAGATTTTAAAAGACTTGAATCTTAAACGCCCATATACGGGCGTGCTCAAGAAGAGGTTGAATTAAAACCAAACTTCCTTATAGATATATATGGGTTAACAGGGAAGGATACATCTACGTTAAAAACCGCACATAATTTTCATTTTAAATTATATCTCAAGAATGGGGGTCGAAATAGAAAATCTGAATCAACAGCGCACTGTGGTTTGGTGAGCCCTACATACTGAATGCTCTAAATTGTGTCTTACATTATAATCAGTATGGTTTTTATTTCTAATTAATTTTATTATTAATTATTGATTTAATAATCGAAATAACTATACCAATGGTTATAATATTTCCTTCAGTTTGTAGGACTTACCAAAACACAGTGCGCTGTTGAATGAGATTTTCGATTTTGTGTTGCAATCTTGAGATATAGTTAAAAAATTACAATTTTCTGCGGTTTCTGACATAGAGGTACCCTTTGCTCTTAATATTTGTGCTTTCACATTTAAAGGGGGAATGAATCCAACTTCCTTAAAAGCGGGTTCCTTTTGAGTAAGCTCAACTGTACACGTCCATTACACATTCAGAGCAAACTCTCTAAATGCAATTGTATTATTATTAGTATGAAATATATGCTAATATGCAAAACAGAACTCACTCATTGAGTACGCTTGAAAAAATGGCACTAAAAATATGTTTTAAAACTTGTTAGGTACCAAAACTTATTATACCATACCGGTTAAAACCAAGGTTGTCGTGAAATACTAAAACAAGAGAGGGGGGGTGGGGGGATAGAGGAATCTGTCAACATATTATATAATATGGTACAGCAACACGAGGACTGGGGTAATAAATAGTCTACCCACTCCATTACAAGAACTAATGTTCAGACGGGGGAGGTGGAGAGGGGTAAGGAAAACATCTCTTACGGTTCGAGAACCTTTGTACGCGTGTCTAAACGTGACGGCAGCGTAACTAGGTCCACCGCTCGGCGTGTTCAAGAGGTGTCGTGGATGTGGGGGGCGGCAACGAGGCAACAAGTAGCTAAGCGACGACACAGCTCGGTGAACACTGGGGCGCGGCACCCGATGTGGGGGGGCAACGAGGCAACAAGTAGCTAAGCGACGACACAGCTCGGTGAACACTGGGGCGCGGCACCCGATGTGGGGGCGGCAACGAGGCAACAAGTAGCTAAGCGACGACACAGCTCGGTGAACACTGGGGCGCGGCACCCGATGTGGGGGGGCAACGAGGCAACAAGTAGCTAAGCGACGACACAGCTCGGTGAACACTGGGGCGCGGCACCCGATGTGGGGGGGGGCAACGAGGCAACAAGTAGCTAAGCGACGACACAGCTCGGTGAACACTGGGGCGCGGCACCCGATGTGGGGGGGGGGGGGGCAACGAGGCAACAAGTAGCTAAGCGACGACACAGCTCGGTGAACACTGGGGCGCGGCACCCGATGTGGGGGGGGCAACGAGGCAACAAGTAGCTAAGCGACGACACAGCTCGGTGAACACTGGGGCGCGGCACCCGATGTGGGGGGGGCAACGAGGCAACAAGTAGCTAAGCGACGACACAGCTCGGTGAACACTGGGGCGCGGCACCCGATGTGGGGGGGGGGCAACGAGGCAACAAGTAGCTAAGCGACGACACAGCTCGGTGAACACTGGGGCGCGGCACCCGATGTGGGGGGGGGGCAACGAGGCAACAAGTAGCTAAGCGACGACACAGCTCGGTGAACACTGGGGCGCGGCACCCGATGTGGGGGGGGGGGCAACGAGGCAACAAGTAGCTAAGCGACGACACAGCTCGGTGAACACTGGGGCGCGGCACCCGATGTGGGGGGCGGCAACGAGGCAACAAGTAGCTAAGCGACGACACAGCTCGGTGAACACTGGGGCGCGGCACCCGATGTGGGGGGGGCAACGAGGCAACAAGTAGCTAAGCGACGACACAGCTCGGTGAACACTGGGGCGCGGCACCCGATGTGGGGGGGGCAACGAGGCAACAAGTAGCTAAGCGACGACACAGCTCGGTGAACACTGGGGCGCGGCACCCGATGTGGGGGGCGGCAACGAGGCAACAAGTAGCTAAGCGACGACACAGCTCGGTGAACACTGGGGCGCGGCACCCGATGTGGGGGGGGGCAACGAGGCAACAAGTAGCTAAGCGACGACACAGCTCGGTGAACACTGGGGCGCGGCACCCGATGTGGGGGGGGGGGGCGGCAACGAGGGAACAAGTAGCTAAGCGACGACACAGCTCGGTGAACACTGGGGCGCGGCACCCGATGTGGGGGGGGGGGGCAACGAGGCAACAAGTAGCTAAGCGACGACACAGCTCGGTGAACACTGGGGCGCGGCACCCGATGTGGGGGGGGGGGGGCAACGAGGCAACAAGTAGCTAAGCGACGACACAGCTCGGTGAACACTGGGGCGCGGCACCCGATGTGGGGGGGGGGGGGGGGGGGGGCAACGAGGCAACAAGTAGCTAAGCGACGACACAGCTCGGTGAACACTGGGGCGCGGCACCCGATGTGGGGGGGGGCAACGAGGCAACAAGTAGCTAAGCGACGACACAGCTCAGTGTACACTGGGGCGCGGCACCCGATGTGGGGGGGGGCAACGAGGCAACAAGTAGCTAAGCGACGACACAGCTCGGTGAACACTGGGGCGCGGCACCCGATGTGGGGGGGGGGCAACGAGGCAACAAGTAGCTAAGCGACGACACAGCTCGGTGAACACTGGGGCGCGGCACCCGATGTGGGGGGGGGGGGGGGGGGGGGCAACGAGGCAACAAGTAGCTAAGCGACGACACAGCTCGGTGAACACTGGGGCGCGGCACCCGATGTGGGGGGGGGCAACGAGGCAACAAGTAGCTAAGCGACGACACAGCTCGGTGAACACTGGGGCGCGGCACCCGATGTGGGGGGGGCAACGAGGCAACAAGTAGCTAAGCGACGACACAGCTCGGTGAACACTGGGGCGCGGCACCCGATGTGGGGGGGGGCAACGAGGCAACAAGTAGCTAAGCGACGACACAGCTCGGTGAACACTGGGGCGCGGCACCCGATGTGGGGGGGGCAACGAGGCAACAAGTAGCTAAGCGACGACATAGCTCGGTGAACACTGGGGCGCGGCACCCGATGTGGGGGGGGGGGCAACGAGGCAACAAGTAGCTAAGCGACGACACAGCTCGGTGAACACTGGGGCGCGGCACCCGATGTGGGGGCGGCAACGAGGCAACAAGTAGCTAAGCGACGACACAGCTCGGTGAACACTGGGGCGCGGCACCCGATGTGGGGGCGGCAACGAGGCAACAAGTAGCTAAGCGACGACACAGCTCGGTGAACACTGGGGCGCGGCACCCGATGTGGGGGGGGGGGCAACGAGGCAACAAGTAGCTAAGCGACGACACAGCTCGGTGAACACTGGGGCGCGGCACCCGATGTGGGGGCGGCAACGAGGCAACAAGTAGCTAAGCGACGACACAGCTCGGTGAACACTGGGGCGCGGCACCCGATGTGGGGGGGGGGGCAACGAGGCAACAAGTAGCTAAGCGACGACACAGCTCGGTGAACACTGGGGCGCGGCACCCGATGTGGGGGGGGGGGCAACGAGGCAACAAGTAGCTAAGCGACGACACAGCTCGGTGAACACTGGGGCGCGGCCCCCGATGTGGGGGGGGGGCAACGAGGCAACAAGAAGCTAAGCGACGACACAGCTCGGTGAACACTGGGGCGCGGCACCCGATGTGGGGGGCGGCAACGAGGCAACAAGTAGCTAAGCGACGACACAGCTCGGTGAACACTGGGGCGCGGCACCCGATGTGGGGGGCGGCAACGAGGCAACAAGTAGCTAAGCGACGACACAGCTCGGTGAACACTGGGGCGCGGCACCCGATGTGGGGGGCGGCAACGAGGCAACAAGTAGCTAAGCGACGACACAGCTCGGTGAACACTGGGGCGCGGCACCCGATGTGGGGGGGGGGCAACGAGGCAACAAGAAGCTAAGCGACGACACAGCTCGGTGAACACTGGGGCGCGGCACCCGATGTGGGGGGCGGCAACGAGGCAACAAGTAGCTAAGCGACGACACAGCTCGGTGAACACTGGGGCGCGGCACCCGATGTGGGGGGGGGCAACGAGGCAACAAGTAGCTAAGCGACGACACAGCTCGGTGAACACTGGGGCGCGGCACCCGATGTGGGGGGGGGGCAACGAGGCAACAAGTAGCTAAGCGACGACATAATGAACACTGGGGCGCGGCACCCGATGTGGGGGGGGGGGGGCAACGAGGCAACAAGTAGCTAAGCGACGACACAGCTCGGTGAACACTGGGGCGCGGCACCCGATGTGGGGGTGGCAACGAGGCAACAAGTAGCTAAGCGACGACACAGCTCGGTGAACACTGGGGCGCGGCACCCGATGTGGGGGGGGGGCAACGAGGCAACAAGTAGCTAAGCGACGACACAGCTCGGTGAACACTGGGGCGCGGCACCCGATGTGGGGGGGGGGGGCAACGAGGCAACAAGTAGCTAAGCGACGACACAGCTCGGTGAACACTGGGGCGCGGCCCCCGATGTGGGGGGGGGGCAACGAGGCAACAAGAAGCTAAGCGACGACACAGCTCGGTGAACACTGGGGCGCGGCACCCGATGTGGGGGGGGGGGCAACGAGGCAACAAGTAGCTAAGCGACGACACAGCTCGGTGAACACTGGGGCGCGGCACCCGATGTGGGGGCGGCAACGAGGCAACAAGTAGCTAAGCGACGACACAGCTCGGTGAACACTGGGGCGCGGCACCCGATGTGGGGGGGGGGCAACGAGGCAACAAGTAGCTAAGCGACGACACAGCTCGGTGAACACTGGGGCGCGGCACCCGATGTGGGGGGGGGGGCAACGAGGCAACAAGTAGCTAAGCGACGACACAGCTCGGTGAACACTGGGGCGCGGCCCCCGATGTGGGGGGGGGGCAACGAGGCAACAAGAAGCTAAGCGACGACACAGCTCGGTGAACACTGGGGCGCGGCACCCGATGTGGGGGGCGGCAACGAGGCAACAAGTAGCTAAGCGACGACACAGCTCGGTGAACACTGGGGCGCGGCACCCGATGTGGGGGGCGGCAACGAGGCAACAAGTAGCTAAGCGACGACACAGCTCGGTGAACACTGGGGCGCGGCACCCGATGTGGGGGGCGGCAACGAGGCAACAAGTAGCTAAGCGACGACACAGCTCGGTGAACACTGGGGCGCGGCACCCGATGTGGGGGGGGGGCAACGAGGCAACAAGAAGCTAAGCGACGACACAGCTCGGTGAACACTGGGGCGCGGCACCCGATGTGGGGGGCGGCAACGAGGCAACAAGTAGCTAAGCGACGACACAGCTCGGTGAACACTGGGGCGCGGCACCCGATGTGGGGGGGGGCAACGAGGCAACAAGTAGCTAAGCGACGACACAGCTCGGTGAACACTGGGGCGCGGCACCCGATGTGGGGGGGGGGGGGCGGCAACGAGGCAACAAGTAGCTAAGCGACGACACAGCTCGGTGAACACTGGGGCGTGGCACCCGATGTGGGGGGGGGCAACGAGGCAACAAGTAGCTAAGCGACGACACAGCTCGGTGAACACTGGGGCGCGGCACCCGATGTGGGGGGGGGGCAACGAGGCAACAAGTAGCTAAGCGACGACACAGCTCGGTGAACACTGGGGCGCGGCACCCGATGTGGGGGGCGGCAACGAGGCAACAAGTAGCTAAGCTACGACACAGCTCGGTGAACACTGGGGCGCGGCACCCAATGTGGGGGGGGGGCAACGAGGCAACAAGTAGCTAAGCGACGACACAGCTCGGTGAACACTGGGGCGCGGCACCCGATGTGGGGGGGGGCAACGAGGCAACAAGTAGCTAAGCGACGACACAGCTCGGTGAACACTGGGGCGCGGCACCCAATGTGGGGGGGGGGCAACGAGGCAACAAGTATAGCTAAGCGACGACACAGCTCGGTGAACACTGGGGCGCGGCACCCGATGTGGGGGGGGGGCAACGAGGCAACAAGTAGCTAAGCGACGACACAGCTTGGTGAACACTGGGGCGCGGCACCCGATGTGGGGGGGGGCAACGAGGCAACAAGTAGCTAAGCGACGACACAGCTCGGTGAACACTGGGGCGCGGCACCCGATGTGGGGGGCGGCAACGAGGCAACAAGTAGCTAAGCGACGACACAGCTCGGTGAACACTGGGGCGCGGCACCCGATGTGGGGGGGGCAACGAGGCAACAAGTAGCTAAGCGACAACACAGCTCGGTGAACACTGGGGCGCGGCACCCGATGTGGGGGGCGGCAACGAGGCAACAAGTAGCTAAGCGACGACACAGCTCGGTGAACACTGGGGCGCGGCACCCGATGTGGGGGGGGCAACGAGGCAACAAGTAGCTAAGCGACGACACAGCTCGGTGAACACTGGGGTGCGGCACCCGATGTGGGGGGCGGCAACGAGGCAACAAGTAGCTAAGCGACGACACAGCTCGGTGAACACTGGGGCGCGGCACCCGATGTGGGGGGGGGCAAAGAGGCAACAAGTAGCTAAGCGACGACACAGCTCGGTGAACACTGGGGCGCGGCACCCGATGTGGGGGGGGCAACGAGGCAACAAGTAGCTAAGCGACGACACAGCTCGGTGAACACTGGGGCGCGCACGGCATCCGAAGCTCTATCTTCACAGTGACAGTGTTCAAAAGAAGTCTTTTACTTCAGAGTCGTGCCCCTTAGAACGAGCCCCTGTTCTGTTATTGACATGTTCCGCCCCGTGTGACTGTCACGTGACCGTTACCTGTGGATGAAGAACGACAGTGTGCCCCTAAGAACGAGCCCCCGCCCCCATTAGAGACTTGTACGTAGGGCACTTGTACCACAGTTCATCTGTGACAGTATGTTCAAAAAGCCTCAGTGGCGTAACACCCTATAGATAGTGCAAGGTTTGCTGGAACGCTCTCCCGGGCTGGGCCCTCTAGAGCAGATGATGAAGGAGTACAGAATGAAAAACGCATAAGCCCGAGGGCTGGGATGATAATTTATTTATTTAGGATTTATTTATTTATTTAGGACACATAATATGTATACATTTACAGGTTTATTTATAATGCATAATATTATTTAGAACAGTTTTCACCGTGTAGTCCAAAGATCCTTATGTTAGGTCTAAGCTATTGTTAGATTAAAACTAAATGTGTGAATGTTTAGGCCTATATGCCTCTATTTCTAATAGTACAAAAGTTACATTTAAAAACTTTACAATCATACAAGAAATAACAATGGTGAGTGGCTATGAAAGCAGTAATAGTATACAATGGTCTTCACGTTGTTTTTTTTTTACATACATTGTTTACATATGCCTACATTTACATTGTTGTTATACATTGTTTTTGTTATAAACTAATAAAGAGTAAGTAATTTTCTTAATATAATGTGTTAAGAATAGTAAAAGATAAGTCTAAACTAAAGCTAATTTTATAATAGTTATTGGATCAGATATTACTAAAGAATTCTTGAAGGCTATAGTAAACCTTTTGTATTAGAAATTTTGTAAGTTCAGATTTGAATCTACTGTAGCTTGAAATATCTATTATATGTCTAGGAAGATGGTTGTAGAGTTTTTTATTTAAGTAGTCTGAGTTTGTCTGTCCTAATTTGGTACAGCATGAGTTGAGATGAAGGTCTTTTTTATGACGTGTGTTGAAGGAGTGTACACTAGCATTTTTTGGGTGATTATGGATGTTTTTCTTGATTGACAATATTGATTTAAGAATGTGTAGGCTTGGAACGGTGAGAATGTTAAGGTTTATAAAGTGTGGTTTGCAATGATCTGTAGGACTGAGGCCAGATATAGTTCTAATCGCTCTTTTTTGCATTATAAATACTTTGTGAATGTGAGTGGATGCTCCCCAAAACTCTATTTCATACCTTAGATGAGATTCAAACAGTGAAAAATAGCATATTCTGGCATTTGATACATTGCTTATTTGCCTGATTATTTTAATTGCAAAGCATGATGAGCTTAGTTTTGGTAGAAGCGTATTTATATGTGCATGCCATGTTAGGTTTTGGTCTATTGTTATGCCTAAAAATTCGGTGTGTGTGACTCGTTTAATCTGTGAATTGTCATTTGTGTTAGTAAGGTGTGGTATAGAGATAAGTGACTTAGTTTTTTGAGAAGAATGAAATTGAATAAAATAAGTTTTTGTGGCGTTAAGCAGTAATTTGTTCATTGTAAACCATTCAGTAGATTTCGAAAGTCTTTCCTCTGCGTTTTCTTTTAGAGGTAGAACTTCAGTGGCCGTAACACTTGTGGTAAAATCATCTGCAAATAACTCAGCCTCGTCTATGTTTTCAGTTATGTCATTAATAAATATTATAAAAAATAGAGGCCCGAGAATAGACCCTTGTGGGACTCCACATGTAGTTTGCTCATAATCGGATATGGCTTTAGTAAGTTTGTTGTTTTTTAATTCAGCTATTTCTACGTATTGTTGTCGATTAGTGATGTATGAAGTTAGGAGTTTCAGTGCATTTCCGCGTATACCATAATATTCTAATTTAGCCAATAGTATTTTGTGGTCTACACAATCAAATGCTTTTGTGAGGTCGCAGAATATACCCAACGTGGGTGTGTTTTTATCAATTTCTCCAGCTATAGTATTGATAAATCGGCTTATTGTATTGCTAGTTGATTTTCCTCTTCGGAATCCGTTCTGCCTTTCAGTTAAAATATCCTCCTTATCTAAGAATTTAATGATTCTATTGAAAATAATGGTTTCTAAAATTTTTGAAGCAGCTGGAAGAATGGATATTGGCCTATAGTTACTGGGGATATGTTTATTTTCCTTTTTAAATATTGGAATAATTTTTGATACTTTTAACGCTTTGGGGAAGATT
The DNA here is from genome assembly GCA_945910005.1 of Isoperla grammatica. NCBI lineage: Eukaryota > Metazoa > Arthropoda > Insecta > Plecoptera > Perlodidae > Isoperla > Isoperla grammatica. The sequence continues at coordinate 14,210,858 of OX246749.1, forward strand.
CCTTCCGTTAAACAGGTGTTGAATATATCAGTTAGAGGCTCAGCTATACTGATTATACACCTTTTTAATATTATAGTCGATATACCATCAATCCCCGCAGAATGTTTTGATTTTAGTTTCTGTGCAATGCATTTAATTTCATTGGGATCAGTTTTATAGAGATAAATGGAGTTTATTGGGCTTTTATTTGTTTTTGTTAGGTAAGTTTGAAAGTTTTCATTTTGATTGTGCCCATTATTAGTCAAGTTATTTGTAAGATTTGATGCTTCATTTGCAAAATAGTTATTAAAAGATTGGGCCACTGCTTTAGGATCTTTGATTATTTTATTGTTTAAGTGGAGAGAAACATTATCCAGGGGCTTTTTTGGCTTCCGATTTGTTTCATTATTAATTATTTTCCATATTGATTTTGATTTATTATCGGCTGATGATATTGTTGCTTTCATTTGGTTACATTTGGCTATTTTTATCACTTTTTTATATATTTTGACATATAATTTAACGTAATCTTGTAGAAATGGCACATTAGGAAATTTTGAGTTAATATCGAGGAGACTCCTCTTGTTTGCACTTGAGATTTTGATGCCCTTTGTTAGCCAATTTTGTTTTTTGTATGTTTCCTTACTCTTAACGGTTTTGATTGGGCATTTTTTATTAAAATGTGTTTGTAGTATTTTTTCAAATGAATTATATTTATCATCAGCAGTGCGCGCGATAGTTACGTCATCCCAGTTCGCTTCCATTAGACTTTCGGCTAGATTATTTAAGGTGGAATTGTTTATTTTACGAATTGTTTTGGTTATTAATGGCACTTTATAGTTTTCGAACTGAATTGCAATTTCTTGGGCATGATGGTCAGAGATGCCAAAGTTAAGTACTTGTGATTTAAAAGGAAGTGTGGTATTGGTGGCTATGTTATCTATAGTTGATGAGGTATGCCACCGAGGATCAATTCTCGTTGGCTCGTTTATAGTAATTAACATATTGCAGGAGTCGAAGAGATTGATTAGCAGCTGTTCTTTGTTGGGATCTTTGCTATCAGATGACACGTTGATATTGAAATCTCCTAAAACAATAAGCTGCTTGTTTGATTTTTGTAGTTTAGCGAGTATTAGTTCGCAGTTTTCTAAGAATTTGTTTATTTGACCATTTGGTGATCTGTATAGGGCTACTATTACTAAATTTGACGTTCTTCTTTTACCGGTACCGGTACCATTGTTGTTGTCTAATTCAATAGAAGTACACTCGATATCCCTATCAATGCTGTATTTTGATATATTCCGCTTGTGTATTGTAACTTGTAGCCATTTTTGGTGCACAAATATTGCTACACCTCCATGTGTGAGCGTTTGCCTGCAGTGGGAGGAGATTAATGTGTAGTTTTCAATTGTTAAATTATTTATGTTGGCAGTTGATTTCCAGTGTTCAGATATACAGATTACGTCCACAGTTTCGTTGTTTTTGTTTTTTTCCTCCAGTATTATGTTTAGCTCTCTAATTTTAGATAGTTAGTCCTTGGATGTTCTGGTGTAAGATTCGAAATTCGGAGTTTTTGTTTTCAGGATTATGTTTTGTTTTTAAGTGAGATTTGTCATTTACGTCAGTTGAAATATTAAGGTCAGTGTCACTTTTAACTATCTCTTTCTCTATGTACTAGCTCTTTTGTTTAATATTATTATTGTACCTTGAAGTTACATTGGTTGCTCGGCTAGGGTAGCGAGCGCTATGGCGATCAGTGATCATATGTGGCGTTTCCCCCTTTGCCGAGTCCTCACGGGTCAGGGCAGTCTTGACAGCTGTTGCGGTGGCCTTCACTACAGCCGACTGGCTTTGCCGGTGTGGTCCGGTGATGGCCGGTGGTGTCTTCGTGTCACGTGGCGCTTTCTTGAGAGGAGTCGTGGATGTTGACAGATTGTTGCCGGTTAGAGCCTGCGGCATCTCATGGAGGACTGTCGGGCTGGGCTGAGTTGGGATCACAGTACCGGGTAGTTCAGAATCACTCTCATGTTGCTGATGTTCACTTGTTGCCATCCGTTGTTCAAGCTGTTGACATCGTTCCACGGTCCATTGCTCGCCGTCTATCATCAATTTATCAAAGCGTAGGAATGCGTGGAACCCTTGTTGCTTGGCCGCGATAAGATGTTTTTTAAGGTATTCCCTTTTGCTTTTAACCTCGTCGGAGAAGTCTTCGGCAATCGCGTTTTGTGTTCCACGAAATTTGCGGCATTCTTGCAAGATCATTGTTTTTGTTTTGAAACTTATTAGTTTGAAGATTATCGGTCTCTTTCCAGGTCTCCCTCCGATACGATGAGCCCGTTCAATCTCCCAGTTTTCAAGGTTGATGTTTAGGTGTTCAGATAGAACATTTTTGACTTTGTTTTCAGAGGAAGCCCACGTTTCGTTTCGATCTTCCTGGCATCCATATAGCACTAAATTGTTTCTGCGCGATTGGTTTTCTAGGTAATCGACTTTTTTAAACAATCCTTCAAGTGAGTTGTTTAATACCGTATTTGTATCACTTAGTTCGCGGTTATTGTTTGACAATGTTTGTATTTGTGATTCTAATGCCGCAAGCCTGTTGTCAATGGAATCTTTCATTTCCGTAATATTTTTATCAGTGGTTTCGATTTTATTACAAAGTAATTTAACTGTCACGTTAGTGTCTTTCACTAGGCTTAACATATCGGTAGACATAGTTCTTATTTTGTTGCACCCTGTTGGGGTTTTAGCGGTAGAAACACACCTATACGCTCTCCTATATCATTTTTAGCTAAGAGTCGGATATCGCACACGCGAAAACACTAGTTTTTAGTTTTTAGTTTTTAATAAGAATTAGTGTGGGGATGAATGGGGGTAGAACCTGCTACAACGGAGTCAGTGCAAAAACGAGAAGAAAACTGAATTAGTGCTCAGTAGAAGCAAGGGGGGCCGTCGCAGTCTAGGGCTGAACCATCCAGGGCCCAGGGCCCTCACTATAGACTGTGACGGATCACGGCACCCTTAAAAAGTGGGGGCTAAAAATCCAGCTTGCACACAGCCCCGTCATTTTGAGCTACGCCACTGCCAATTAAACCTGGCAGAATAAACAGATGACAAATACAAGTTTGTGTGGGGATAAAAGCTGGCCGCGTTCCCTCACCTAAACAAGGGAGAAAATAACTTGTATTTGTGTATCCGACATAACAGATGTGACAGAGGCATCGCTATCATCGCTCGCAGTGCAACCAACTAGTTACAGCACTGCTACAGTACACTTCAACTTGTGCAGTTGAACGTCAACAGGTGGTTTGTGCTGCTTCACAACATTCCACTCTGTTCTTGTACAATCAACTACCATAGGTTTTTTTTGGCACATCGAATATAAATACATTCTAGACAGTCATCTCATGAAAGACATAAGAGAGGACATTTGTAAACTTTAAACAATCATGAATGTTTCTTCCAAATAAATTAAGACAAAACTATAATATAATAACGAGATATCAAAAAATAAAATAAATAAAAATAACCAAATATCGCGGCATGTGAGAGAAGTAAGTTCTATTATTATCCTTTGATGTAGAATAACTTACTTTACTTACTTGGCAATGAGAGTCCCAAGAATTCGAAAAAGTTCATAGGAACTCGTCAATGGTCAAATTCCAGCAAGCTTATTGACAGTATTTTCTTTTTTTATTCCAAGCCTGTGATTTTGACATTCAATTCACCTACAAAAATCATCTTTTATTTTATACCAAAGTGTCCACTTTACTGAGTAACTATTCTTAGCATGCATTCATTGTATTATTCCTCTGTGTTTTAGGTAGGTCTTAAGCTGTAGAGTTTGTCCTTCTTTAATAATATGGTGAAACAAACTCGTATGCACTTGTTTTGTATCGAAAGCTCTAAATGGCTGGTCCTGGTGATCGAGAGCGCACACGATCGCAACCTACGGGATTGAGTTTCATGGTCGCTCTGAACGATATTAGTCCTCACAGAGACGTTTAAGATCAAGTGCTCAGCGTTTAATAGCGTTACCGAGTTGGAGTGATCGCAGTCAAGAACCAATGATCATTAAAGCTTGATTTTCATCGCTATTGACCAAAGTGACATGATCGCAGCCCAGCATTTCTATATCCATATGAAGTAACATAATATGCAGAGTAAACCTTATACGGAGTCGTATGCAATGTTCTGGACAACGCATAGGCATACCCTTGTCATTACGTCTGACAATCACGTTATGCGGAACTGTTAATAGTGAGATGCAAGAGGCAAGGGTCATATTAAACAACAAATAAAAAATAATCAATGTTTATACAATAAATGAAGGTTGTAAACAGGACATCTTCATGAGTTTCAAATGTTTTGGGTTGGTGCCAAGTCTGCATAAAAACACATTGAGATTACACATTTATTTGACACATTTTATTGTTAATTGATATGACAGTAATAATCATTATACTAAAACATGACATGAGATCTGATATCAATGTTCTGCACATTGAAACATAATATAACGTAAACATAACAAATTATTACAAAATATTACATTTTGTTTTATGTAAAAGAACTAGTTAGGTACGTATATAATAGTTTTTCGCATATAGGGATAGCACTGTTTTGGTTTCATTTATTGGAATATAAAATCTAATATTGCAAATGGGCTCGAGATGAAAATACAACCATTACCGACAACACAAGGTAGCCCAACTAGCCAACGTGATGGTGGTTCCACCACTCATGAGCCGCTCGTATTCATCTTTGCATAGAAACATCAGAAACAATTACTTATTGTTACAAGTTTGTAAACACATTTGCGTTTTCCTTTTGTTAAAGCAGACAGGAAATTCCTAAAATCAGTTGAATATAATTGTTATTTTCAGTAGGCCGACACACGAAACAAATATCATCATGGTGCGTTGTTGTTACATACATATACCCTGTTTACACCACAGCAACCTTGTGGATGGATGGCGTCATGGATCAGTGAGGCATTAACCAACCAATGCCAGGCCTTGTGGATGCTGGCGCCATAGATCAGTGAGGCATTAACCAACCAATGCCAGGCCTTGTGGATGCTGGCGTCATAGATCAGTGAGGCATTAACCAACCAATGCCAGGCCTTGTGGATGGATGGCGTCATAGATCAGTGAGGCATTAACCAACCAATGCCAGGCCTTGTGGATGCTGGCGTCATAGATCAGTGAGGCATTACCCAACCAATGCCAGGCCTTGTGGATGCTGGCGTCATAGATCAGTGAGGCATTAACCAACCAATGCCAGGCCTTGTGGATGCTGGCGTCATAGATCAGTGAGGCATTAACCAACCAATGCCAGGCCTTGTGGATGCTGGCGTCATAGATCAGTGAGGCATTAACCAACCAATGCCAGGTCTTGTGGATGCTGGCATCATAGATCAGTGAGGCATTAACCAACCAATGCCAGGCCTTGTGGATGCTGGCGTCATAGATCAGTGAGGCATTAACCAACCAATGCCAGGCCTTGTGGATGCTGGCGTCATAGATCAGTGAGGCATTAACCAACCAATGCCAGGTCTTGTGGATGCTGGCATCATAGATCAGTGAGGCGTTAACCAACCAATGCCAGGCCTTGTGGATGCTGGCGTCATAGATCAGTGAGGCATTAACCAACCAATGCCAGGCCTTGTGGATGCTGGCGTCATAGATCAGTGAGGCATTAACCAACCAATGCCAGGCCTTGTGGATGCTGGCGCCATAGATCAGTGAGGCATTAACCAACCAATGCCAGGCCTTGTGGATGCTGGCGTCATAGATCAGTGAGGCATTACCCAACCAATGCCAGGCCTTGTGGATGCTGGCGTCATAGATCAGTGAGGCATTAACCAACCAATGCCAGGCCTTGTGGATGCTGGCGTCATAGATCAGTGAGGCATTAACCAACCAATGCCAGGCCTTGTGGATGCTGGCGTCATAGATCAGTGAGGCATTAACCAACCAATGCCAGGCCTTGTGGATGCTGGCGTCATAGATCAGTGAGGCATTACCCAACCAATGCCAGGCCTTGTGGATGCTGGCGTCATAGATCAGTGAGGCATTACCCAACCAATGCCAGGCCTTGTGGATGCTGGCGTCATAGATCAGTGAGGCATTACCCAACCAATGCCAGGCCTTGTGGATGCTGGCGTCATAGATCAGTGAGGCATTAACCAACCAATGCCAGGTCTTGTGGATGCTGGCATCATAGATCAGTGAGGCATTAACCAACCAATGCCAGGCCTTGTGGATGCTGGCGTCATAGATCAGTGAGGCATTAACCAACCAATGCCAGGCCTTGTGGATGCTGGCGTCATAGATCAGTGAGGCATTAACCAACCAATGCCAGGCCTTGTGGATGCTGGCGTCATAGATCAGTGAGGCATTAACCAACCAATGCCAGGCCTTGTGGATGCTGGCGTCATAGATCAGTGAGGCATTAACCAACCAATGCCAGGCCTTGTGGATGCTGGCGTCATAGATCAGTGAGGCATTAACCAACCAATGCCAGGCCTTGTGGATGCTGGCGCCATAGATCAGTGAGGCATTAACCAACCAATGCCAGGCCTTGTGGATGCTGGCGTCATAGATCAGTGAGGCATTAACCAACCAATGCCAGGCCTTGTGGATGCTGGCGTCATAGATCAGTGAGGCATTAACCAACCAATGCCAGGCCTTGTGGATGCTGGCGCCATAGATCAGTGAGGCATTAACCAACCAATGCCAGGCCTTGTGGATGCTGGCGTCATAGATCAGTGAGGCATTAACCAACCAATGCCAGGCCTTGTGGATGCTGGCGTCATAGATCAGTGAGGCATTAACCAACCAATGCCAGGCCTTGTGGATGCTGGCGTCATAGATCAGTGAGGCATTAACCAACCAATGCCAAGATTTGAAAAAGCCAAGTGCTGATTAGATCCAAATCATTCAACTATGCTAGTGGTTCCCAAACTTTTTTAAACCACTTGTAAACCACTTGAAATAACATGGACAATTCAGTATGAAGTCAGCAGTGGCGGCTGGTGGGGGGAGGCAAGGGAGGCCGGGCCTCCTCAAACATTTCTGGAGGGAGGAGGATTAATCTTGTCTGTGATCTTGTTTAAAATGGTTCTATGTATTTTAATGTTCATCTTAGATAATATACATAATTATCGTAAAAGTTGTCAAACAAAAAATGTTCAACGTTTCAAAATTTCGCGCCTCTTCAGAATGTGGCTGCTAGCCGCGTTGAACCAGTAGAAACGCGAGGAACTTAGTGAGCCCGGGCCGCAGCTCTATGGTACCTGAGCGGTGTGCGGGGGAATGCGGTACGCATACTCCCGCCCTCCCCGCCTAAGTTGCTGCCTGTGTTATAAGATGCCAGAGGAGGCTGGCTGCTTCGTTTCTTTTCGGGATTTTCACGAAAATAACCGAGTCGCCCGCTTCCCATAATATCTCATACTCAGCAGTTTGTAGTTTGCAGGGGATTGTCGGTTGTTTTTCTGCTGCTGTTCTTCCTGTGTTGTTGCTTGATTCAATGAAGTCAAATATAGTGGACGAGTTATTAGTGCGACCATTAACGAGAATGCTTCGAGGAAAGAGTAAATAAAGATTTAAAATAAGACGGAGGACTGAAACCAGCTTTGCCATTACTGCAAAGGGATGGAGAGAAACAGCGCGAGTTTTGTTCGTTGGTATGGAGTGGAGATTGTTATGGTTAATGGCAAGTGTCGTCTACTTAAATCTGGAAACTTAAATCCACATCCACAACTACATTATAACAACTTAAACAACGTAGAAAAATGCAGTTTAAAAAAAATCGACCTGCGGGGCAAACTGGGGGGCTCGCCCCCCAGACCCCCCTGAACTGCCACTAATTTCCATTGTTTCCATATTCAATCTTTCTTGAATTGTCCTGGCCTCCGTATTATTTTATACCACGAGCCGCCACTGATACTGTACATGTTTCACGAAATATTAAACTGTTTAAGTATAAATATTATAGAGTGTAATTAGTGATCCACTCATATAATAACACTCCATGGCAGCAAGAACGATGGCCCACTTGAGCTGGAAGTAGCATTGAAATGAGATAAAGACGTCTCGTTTATGCTCGTTCAATGTTACTTTCAACTCTAGACCCTCACATCGGAATCTTATCAACATAACACATTATTTCCAGTTTGCTTGGTTCTAATTCTTTTGTAAATTCCTAGTATAAGGCTAGTATATAACTACATGTAGGGTCCCTTAAATGTATTTAGCATTCATTTTTATTAAAAAATGTATCAAAAACTATACTAAAGTAGAGAATTATTCAGTAGACATTCAAATAGGAACGTTATTCTTAAAAAAAAAAAACTTATTAAAAACTTGCCCAAAATCTGTGCACACTGTTGCACTTGTCTTCAGTGTTAATCCTGCGAACCCCTACCGGCCTACGTCAGTCTACAAACCGTTGCAGGCACATTGGGGCAACTGTTGCGTTGGGTAAGGCAGCTACTCACAAACAGGAATAACTTTGGAAGGAAGCTTACAAGATAGTACCCAAGGTTCAGTAATATACAACTACACTGTTGCCAGATTGAGTGTTTGAATTATTTTGGCTCGTGTGTTCAAGGAGTGAAAGCCGTCAGTATGAATAGATCACAAAAGTTATTGCAAAAACATGAATGTGATATGCACCAGTAATAAAGTTAATTATAACATTATTACCTACAATTACAATTATTACAATTGTGTCCCCTTACAAACGAAACCTTGCCAAGTGCCGCACCGTGATAAGAGAATATGGCCTAATGTCGGTATAAACAGATGGAGCTGACTTAACACAATGGAGTGTTGCAGGAGTTCACACAACACATCATCTGTCACGAATGCAGGCTACACCCCATGGAAAGAAAGAAGTGCCCCCTGTGGTTATAAGAGCCAGTAGATTACTGCCAGAGGGTAGGTACACTATAGCACAATGAAGTGTTGCAGGAGTTCACACAACACATCATCTGTCACAAATGCAGGCTACACCCCATGGAAAGAAAGAAGTGCCCCCTGTGGTTATAAGAGCAAGTAGATTACTGCCAAAGGGTAGGTACACTATAACACAATGAAGTGTTGCAGGAGTTCACACAACACATCATCTGTCACGAATGCAGGCTACACCCCATGGAAAGTAAGAAGTGCCCCCTGTGGTTACAAGTGCAAGTAGATTACTCCCAGAGGGTAGGTACACTATAACACAATGAAGTGTTGCTGGAGTTCACACAACACATCATCTGTCACGAATGCAGGCTACACCCCATGGAAAGTAAGAAGTGCCCCTGTGGTTACAAGTGCAAGTAGATTACTGCCAGAGGGTAGGTACACTATAAAAACTGTGCAGAATGAAACTTTTTGGTAATATCTTGATAAAGCTACAAAGTACAGTAGTGAAAAAGTGTTAATGAGCACAATATACATTCGTAAGAACTAAAAGCTAGATTAAAAAAGTTTCAAATAATTGAAGCCTAAATGTTGTCATTGGTTCCAGCAATGTAAATTAATTGCTTAATTTTTCTGTAACCATAAAAATATTTTGAACTTTTTACCAATTTTTAGTTTTAACAAAACCTTATCATGCTCACTGATCACTTTTTCAATATTGTGTGGCGTTCTTAAGATATTACAAACACACTTCAATTTGGTGCGGTTTTCATGGAGAAACTACCCTTCCACCTTAAGACGGATCAAGATGAGGACGAGGGGCAGACGAGGACTTCACTCGGTTGCCTCGTATGACAGGCAGAGTTATCACGAGGCCATACAGGTATATATTGCTAATACATACTGATTCATAATACATAGGTGGGGCTACCATTTGCTATGCAACAACTGTAGTTTAACCATGGACTTATAATAGTACGCAGTTACTATTACAAGTCCATGGTTTAACTTGGAACTGAAAGTTCTTGGAACAAGAGCATATTTTGACGACATATTTTGGTTTACTTTCCGACTTCTGTATTTTAAAGCACCATAAAGCAAATTTAACCGACACAATCGCGGGTTCCATAAGGTGGGCGGACGTACAGCCTTAACGTCAGAATTCACCAAACTGTAGTAAATACAGATTTGAAACTCTTGGCTGGTTTCAAGAAATACTACATAAACATCATCTACTGTATTAGCTGCCGTGCTTGTTTGGAGCAAATATCACTTTAGACTTTAGAGGCAACACATTCACAGTTATTCGTTGAGCAAGTGGGCAACACACGACGACGCACCAACAGAGTAAGAACAATATTAATAAAACAATAATCATTACTTATAATTACATTATTTACAAACAACAACAAACAATTCTAGAAAATTGAAAAAGAATCAGAATTATTTTACCTACTAGGCCTACATAATACTTTGATGTAAATATTGAGTAGATATTTGTTGTAATAGAATACTTTATAGGGTAGTGATCACATTTCATTTTCATAACTTGATTCTACTTAAGACAAACCATGGTTACAGTAATTCTAAGATCGAATGATGGAAGTGTGAGCGTGCTGTCCGCCTGAAACGTAGGACATAGGAACAGTTAGGCTACGACAAACACGTATAATAGGAACAACAAGACAGCAATGACATTTTAACAACACGAGATAACCATAAAGTATGAACACATCGGGATATCATCATTGTCTATGCTAGTTGAAGGAACTAGGAACCTACCTAACAAAAGAAATAAGTTTGCACTCGATGATCGAGCTGTTAGCACTCGATGATCGAGTTGTTAGCACTCGATGATCGAGTTGTGAGCACTCAATAGTCGAGTTGTTGGCGATGATCGAGTTGTGAGCACTCGATGATCGAGTTGTGAGCACTCGATGATCGAGTTGTGAGCACTCGATGATCGAGTTGTGAGCACTCAAAAGTCGAGTTGTTGGCGATGATCGAGTTGTTGGCACTCGATGATCGAGTTGTTGGCACTCGATGATCGAGTTGTTGGCACTCGATGGTCGAGTTGTTGGCACTCGATGATCGAGTTGTTGGCACTCGATGATCGAGTTGTTGGCACTCGTTGGTCAAGTTGTTGGCACTCGATGATCGAGTTGTTGGCACTCGATGATCGAGTTGTTGGCACTCGATGGTCAAGTTGTTGGCACTCGTTGGTCAAGTTGTTGGCACTCGATAATCGAGTTGTTGGCACTCGATGGTCGGGTTGTTGGCACTCGTTGGTCAAGTTGTTGGCACTCGATGGTCAAGTTGTTGGCACTCGTTGGTCAAGTTGTTGGCACTCGATAATCGAGTTGTTGGCACTCGATAATCGAGTTGTTGGCACTCGATGGTCGGGTTGTTGGCATTTATTGGTCGAGGATCACTGCGAGATGCTATTTTCCGCAATTATCATGGTGCTCCGCAACCCAGTGTTTCGACTGAAACATAATGACAAAAAACTTAAAAAATATGATCAAGTCAAAATATTTACACAAATAATAAATAACAATTTCTTAAATAAATATTATATTCTTAACTTTTTTTTATATTTTTATATTTGTTATTTATATATTTTTTACAAATATTTAATCAACATGTAGTTTTCTTCATAGTGACCAGACAGTTAAAGAAGTTGATTTATTTTATTTTATTCCCATCATTATGTTCCAGGCATTCACAATAAAGATGTTCAAGGTTTGCAAACAGGTGGTCTGTCTGTCCTTGTAAAACTGACAAGTATTTCAAGTGGCAATGGAGGAGGGGGGCGCTTCATATCCTACTTTGTACACAGATATTTTCTACAAGTAGACACGTACATAGGAATGTGTAATCATGAAATACCCAGACCCCCTATTAGAAAGGCAGGCACTATACAGTCATGTTATCCCAGTATCGTAAGACAACATTTAAGCAACACACATACTATCTCTAGAATAAAATGATATCCTGCAGATTTCATTAATAAGCAAAGAAGAATCAACAAATTAATGCAGGTCCACAGATGAATAGTTATTAACTACCTAGTTTCAGCATTGTTTGGGTTCTTATAATCATCGAGTGTTCGAGTGCATTTCCATTTAACCTAGACGCCTCTCTAACTTCTGTTACTAATTTCATCCTGTAAACAGTCATGTGTTTCATGGGAATAAAATTAAAAATAATTTTTTAAAAACTTTATATCCTTTGCAGCCCAGAACCGGTCACAGTACATCCGTAACCCGGTAATAACATGGCAAGAACAAATAAAACATTGAATACTACAGAAGCTGAGTAGACTTTCATTTGAAACATACAAACAAAAAACAAATAAATAAAATAAATAAATAAATAAATAAATAAATAAATAAATAAATAAATAAATAAATAAATAAATAAATAAATAAATTCACATTTAGAGTCCACCCACTCAGTAATGAAACTGATTTGCAGTGGTGGACTTTAATTTACAGCGACTAAACCAACCCTGTAGGCTTCGAACACCATCAACGAGTGAGCGATAACCAATCAATGATCGATATTTCAAATACGAAACATATGAATCAGTGATTGGACAATGCGAACACCTGCGGACAAATGTCAGAATCAACAAGGCCGATTCAAAACAACTTTGAATTTATTGAGTGCTTCGTTGCTAGGACGGCTCCAAAATCACCGTTTACTTATTCCTAACACAAGAAGTAATGGAACTGAATCCTTATTAGAAGTTAAAAAACTTCTGCCTGAACCGGGATTTGAACCCGGGACCTTCTGCAATGGAAGCAGGGATGCTAACCACTGGACCAACGAGCCACCTAGATAAATTATCAAATATTAATTATTTAAATGCAGATTAATCACGATTTAATCGTGGTGACATAAAACCATAACAATTAGTATTTTTATGGAAATTCACAGTTTTTACCCCCGTAAACTGTTGCAACGCATGTTGTGTTCTCTAATTTGACTGGGTGTCAATATGAAGAGGGTCGTTATTTCAAGGCGCAAGGAGGCAAGGAGGCGGCGACCGAGCGTAACAAGGAGGCGGCGACCGAGCGTAACAAGGAGGCGGCGACCGAGCGTAACAAGGAGGCGGCGACCGAGCGTAACAAGGAGGCCGCGACCGAGCGTAACAAGGAGGCGGCGACCGAGCGTAACAAGGAGGCCGCGACCGAGCGTAACAAGGAGGCCGCGACCGAGCGTAACAAGGAGGCCGCGACCGAGCGTAACAAGGAGGCCGCGACCGAGCGTAACAAGGAGGCCGCGACCGAGCGTAACAAGGAGGCCGCGACCGAGCGTAACAAGGAGGCGGCGACCGAGCGTAACAAGGAGGCGGCGACCGAGCGTAACAAGGAGGCGGCGACCGAGCGTAACAAGGAGGCCGCGACCGAGCGTAACAAGGAGGCGGCGACCGAGCGTAACAAGGAGGCGGCGACCGAGCGTAACAAGGAGGCCGCGACCGAGCGTAACAAGGAGGCCGCGACCGAGCGTAACAAGGAGGCGGCGACCGAGCGTAACAAGGAGGCGGCGACCGAGCGTAACAAGGAGGCCGCGACCGAGCGTAACAAGGAGGCCGCGACCGAGCGTAACAAGGAGGCCGCGACCGAGCGTAACAAGGAGGCCGCGACCGAGCGTAACAAGGAGGCGGCGACCGAGCGTAACAAGGAGGCCGCGACCGAGCGTAACAAGGAGGCCGCGACCGAGCGTAACAAGGAGGCCGCGACCGAGCGTAACAAGGAGGCCGCGACCGAGCGTAACAAGGAGGCGGCGACCGAGCGTAACAAGGAGGCCGCGACCGAGCGTAACAAGGAGGCCGCGACCGAGCGTAACAAGGAGGCCGCGACCGAGCGTAACAAGGAGGCGGCGACCGAGCGTAACAAGGAGGCCGCGACCGAGCGTAACAAGGAGGCCGCGACCGAGCGTAACAAGGAGGCCGCGACCGAGCGTAACAAGGAGGGCGCGACCGAGCGTAACAAGGAGGCCGCGACCGAGCGTAACAAGGAGGCCGCGACCGAGCGCGGGCAAGGAGGCCGCGACCGAGCGTAACAAGGAGGCCGCGACCGAGCGTAACAAGGAGGCCGCGACCGAGCGTAACAAGGAGGCGGCGACCGAGCGTAACAAGGAGGCCGCGACCAAGCGTAACAAGGAGGCCGCGACCGAGCGTAACAAGGAGGCCGCGACCGAGCGTAACAAGGAGGCCGCGACCGAGCGCGGGCAAGGAGGCCGCGACCGAGCGTAACAAGGAGGCCGGGACCGAGCGTAACAAGGAGGCCGCGACCGAGCGTTACAAGGAGGCCGCGACCGAGCGTAACAAGGAGGCCGCGACCGAGCGTAACAAGGAGGCCGCGACCGAGCGTAACAAGGAGGCCCGAACCGAGCGTAACAAGGAGGCCGGGACCGAGCGTAACAAGGAGGCCGCGACCGAGCGTAACAAGGAGGCCAGGACCGAGCGTAACAAGGAGGCCGCGACCGAGCGTAACAAGGAGGCCGCGACCGAGCGTAACAAGGAGGCCGCGACCGAGCGTAACAAGGAGGCCGCGACCGAGCGCGGGCAAGGAGGCCGCGACCGAGCGTAACAAGGAGGCCGCGACCGAGCGTAACAAGGAGGCCGCGACCGAGCGTAACAAGGAGGCCGCGACCGAGCGCGGGCAAGGTGGCCGCGACCGAGCGTAACAAGGAGGCCGCGACCGAGCGTAACAAGGACGCCGCGACCGAGCGTAACAAGGAGGCCGCGACCGAGCGTAACAAGGAGGCCGCGACCGAGCGTAACAAGGAGGCGGCGACCGAGCGTAACAAGGAGGCCGCGACCGAGCGTAACAAGGAGGCCGCGACCGAGCGTAACAAGGAGGCGGCGACCGAGCGTAACAAGGAGGCGGCGACCGAGCGTAACAAGGAGGCCGCGACCGAGCGCGGGCAAGGAGGCCGCGACCGAGCGTAACAAGGAGGCCGCGACCGAGCGTAACAAGGAGGCCGGGACCGAGCGTAACAAGGAGGCCGCGACCGAGCGTAACAAGGAGGCCGGGACCGAGCGTAACAAGGAGGCCGGGACCGAGCGCGGGCAAGGAGGCCGCGACCGAGCGCGGGCAAGGAGGCCGGGACCGAGCGCGGGCAAGGAGGCCGCGACCGAGCGTAACAAGGAGGCCGGGACCGAGCGCGGGCAAGGAGGCCGCGACCGAGCGCGGGCAAGGAGGCCGCGACCGAGCGTAACAAGGAGGCCGCGACCGAGCGTAACAAGGAGGCCGCGACCGAGCGTAACAAGGAGGCCGCGACCGAGCGTAACAAGGAGGCCGGGACCGAGCGTAACAAGGAGGCCGCGACCGAGCGCGGGCAAGGAGGTCGGGACCGAGCGCGGGCAAGGAGGCCGCGACCGAGCGCGGGCAAGGAGGCCAGGACCGAGCGCGGGCAAGGAGGTCGGGACCGGGCGCGGGCAAGGAGGCCAGGACCGAGCGCGGGCAAGGAGGCCGCGACCGAGCGCGGGCAAGGAGGCCGCGACCGAGCGCGGGCAAGGAGGCCGCGACCGAGCGTGGGCAAGGAGGCCGGGACCGAGCGTAACAAGGAGGCCGCGACCGAGCGTAACAAGGAGGCCCGAACCGAGCGTAACAAGGAGGCCGCGACCGAGCGTAACAAGGAGGCCGCGACCGAGCGTAACAAGGAGGCCGCGACCGAGCGTAACAAGGAGGCCGGGACCGAGCGTAACAAGGAGGCCGGGACCGGGCGCGGGCAAGGAGGTCGCGACCGAGCGCGGGCAAGGATGCCGGGACCGAGGGCGGGCAAGGATGCCGGGACCGAGCGCGGGCAAGGATGCCGGGACCGAGGGCGGGCAAGGAGGCCGGGACCGAGCGCGGGCAAGGAGGCCGCGACCGAGGGCGGGCAAGGAGGCCGGGACCGAGCGCGGGCAAGGAGGCCGCGACCGAGCGCGGGCAAGGAGGCCAGGACCGAGCGCGGGCAAAGAGGCCGTGACCGAGCGCGGGCAAGGAGGTCGGGACCGGGCGCGGGCAAGGAGGCCGCGACCGAGCGCGGGCAAGGAGGTCGGGACCGAGCGCGGGCAAGGAGGCCGCGACCGAGGGCGGGCAAGGGGGCCGTGACCGAGCGCGGGCAAGGAGGTCGGGACCGGGCGCGGGCAAGGAGGCCGGGACCGAGCGCGGGCAAGGAGGTCGGGACCGAGCGCGGGCAAGGATGCCGGGACCGAGCGCGGGCAAGGATGCCGGGACCGAGCGCGGGCAAGGATGCCGGGACCGAGGGCGGGCAAGGAGGCCGGGACCGAGCGCGGGCAAGGAGGCCGCGACCGAGCGCGGGCAAGGAGGTCGGGACCGAGCGCGGGCAAGGAGGCCGCGACCGAGCGCGGGCAAGGAGGCCAGGACCGAGCGCGGGCAAAGAGGCCGTGACCGAGCGCGGGCAAGGAGGTCGGGACCGGGCGCGGGCAAGGAGGCCGCGACCGAGCGCGGGCAAGGAGGCCGGGACCGAGGGCGGGCAAGGAGGCCGGGACCGAGCGCGGGCAAGGAGGCCGCGACCGAGCGCGGGCAAGGAGGCCGCGACCGAGCGTGGG
Source organism: Isoperla grammatica (assembly GCA_945910005.1). Taxonomy (NCBI): domain Eukaryota; kingdom Metazoa; phylum Arthropoda; class Insecta; order Plecoptera; family Perlodidae; genus Isoperla; species Isoperla grammatica. The sequence goes on from OX246749.1 coordinate 14,227,322, forward strand.
CAAGGAGGCCGGGACCGAGCGCGGGCAAGGAGGTCGGGACCGAGCGCGGGCAAGGAGGTCGGGACCGGTTTCGGGCAAGGAGGCCGCGACCGAGCGCGGGCAAGGAGGCCAGGACCGGGCGCGGGCAAGGAGGCCGCGACCGAGCGCGGGCAAGGAGGCCAGGACCGGGCGCGGGCAAGGAGGCCGCGACCGAGCGCGGGCAAGGAGGCCGCGACCGAGCGCGGGCAAGGAGGTCGGGACCGAGCGCGGGCAAGGAGGCCGCGACCGAGCGCGGGCAAGGAGGCCGCGACCGAGCGCGGGCAAGGAGGCCGCGACCGAGCGTGGGCAAGGAGGCCGTGACCGAGCGCGGGCAAGGAGGCCGCGACCGAGCGCGGGCAAGGAGGCCGGGACCGAGCGTGGGCAAGGAGGCCGTGACCGAGCGCGGGCAAGGAGGCCGCGACCGAGCGCGGGCAAGGAGGTCGGGACCGAGCGCGGGCAAGGATGCCGGGACCGAGGGCGGGCAAGGAGGCCGCGACCGAGCGCGGGCAAGGAGGCCGCGACCGAGCGCGGGCAAGGAGGCCATTTACTGTTTTAGTCCAATTACTTATTGTTATAAGTAACCTAAAATGTTAATGATGTGCTCTGCTGAGCATATTTTCATGATTATACCAATGTTGTTAAAATATTTTTTTTTTATTAAAAATCTGTCAGTAAAAGAATTTTTTTTTTAACATAAAAAATTCCATTTAAATTGTTATTACTAGAGATACGTGAAAATAACGTTTTGGTATAGATGCTACAAAGCGCTTTTTTTCAGTAGAAACTTAGGTTTTTCTGTTCCTATTTTATTATATTTAACATAGTAATTATACTTTGATTATGATAAATGCAATTTGGTTGATTTAATTTTAATAGTATGACATGATTTAAAAATAAAAATTTGAGAAAACTTCTTTCTCCAGTTGTTTAATCATGGCAAAAAAACTAGATGCTACAAAACGCTATAAAATGACAATTGAAAATGCTATTTTCACGAAACACTAGTTATTACCCATTAATGAAGCGTTATCAAATACTAATAATAATACCTGGCACTCTGTGCTGCAGTAGTAGAGTCTCCTGCACCGCGAGCAGTAGAGTGATGCCAGACTGTCGCACAGTTGACACTTGACATCACTGTCAGCGTTATCTAATACTAATAATAATACCTGGCACTCTGTGCTGCAGTAGTAGAGTCTCTTGCACCGCGAGCAGTAGAGTGATGCCAGACTGTCGCACAGTTGACACTTGACATCACTGTCAGCGTTATCTAATACTAATAATAATACCTGGCACTCTGTGCTGCAGTAGTAGAGTCTCCTGCACCGCGAGCAGTAGAGTGATGCCAGACTGTCGCACAGTTGACACTTGACATCACTGTCAGCATTATCTAATACTAATAATAATACCTGGCACTCTGTGCTGCAGTAGTAGAGTCTCCTGCACCGCGAGCAGTAGAGTGATGCCAGACTGTCGCACAGTTGACACTTGACATCACTGTCAGCGTTATCTAATACTAATAATAATACCTGGCACTCTGTGCTGCAGTAGTAGAGTCTCCTGCACCGCGAGCAGTAGAGTGATGCCAGACTGTCGCACAGTTGACACTTGACATCACTGTCAGCGTTATCTAATACTAATAATAATACCTGGCACTCTGTGCTGCAGTAGTAGAGTCTCCTGCACCGCGAGCAGTAGAGTGATGCCAGACTGTCGCACAGTTGACACTTGACATCACTGTCAGCGTTATCTAATACTAATAATAATACCTGGCACTCTGTGCTGCAGTAGTAGAGTCTCCTGCACCGCGAGCAGTAGAGTGATGCCAGACTGTCGCACAGTTGACACTTGATATCACTGTCAGCGTTATCTAATACTAATAATAATACCTGGCACTCTGTGCTGCAGTAGTAGAGTCTCCTGCACCGCGAGCAGAGAGTGATGCCAGACTGTCTCACAGTTGACACCTGACATCACTGTCAGCGTTATCTAATACTAATAATAATACCTGGCACTCTGTGCTGCAGTAGTAGAGTCTCTTGCACCGCGAGCAGTAGAGTGATGCCAGACTGTCGCAGAGTTCACACCTGACCTCACTGTCAGCGTTATCTAATACTAATAATAATACCTGGCACTCTGTGCTGCAGTAGTAGAGTCTCCTGCACCGCGAGCAGTAGAGTGATGCCAGACTGTCGCACAGTTGACACTTGACATCACTGTCAGCGTTATCTAATACTAATAATAATACCTGGCACTCTGTGCTGCAGTAGTAGAGTCTCCTGCACCGCGAGCAGTAGAGTGATGCCAGACTGTCGCACAGTTGACACTTGACATCACTGTCAGCGTTATCTAATACTAATAATAATACCTGGCACTCTGTGCTGCAGTAGTAGAGTCTCCTGCACCGCGAGCAGTAGAGTGATGCCAGACTGTCGCACAGTTGACACTTGACATCACTGTCAGCGTTATCTAATACTAATAATAATACCTGGCACTCTGTGCTGCAGTAGTAGAGTCTCCTGCACCGCGAGCAGTAGAGTGATGCCAGACTGTCGCACAGTTGACACTTGACATCACTGTCAGCGTTATCTAATACTAATAATAATACCTGGCACTCTGTGCTGCAGTAGTAGAGTCTCCTGCACCGCGAGCAGTAGAGTGATGCCAGACTGTCGCACAGTTGACACTTGACATCACTGTCAGCGTTATCTAATACTAATAATAATACCTGGCACTCTGTGCTGCAGTAGTAGAGTCTCCTGCACCGCGAGCAGTAGAGTGATGCCAGACTGTCGCACAGTTGACACTTGATATCACTGTCCTCCAGTATCCTGTCGATGTTGACCTCCGTCACCGTGGCGGAGGAGTGGAGGTCAACGCGTGTGCTGGAGGTCTTTCCAGGTCGCGATGGCTCGCCAACCACCTCAAACACCTGAAAACACAAGCATTATTAATATTATTATTATACTCTTGTAATACATTCATACTCGGTCATACCGGTGTACGAACACAAATGTCAAATATTTCCACGTGCTTACCTTATTTATTATATTTACAAAATTACATATACTTGTACATACCAAGGATACATGCCAAGATTAGTCTTTTTAAATAAAAAGCATTGATATACCAAACAAAAATGCAGAAAATTTGCAAAAAAGAGGCCAAGTCCAAAACGGAGAAGACAAACCGTTACAAACCAAAGAGGGCACACGTACAAAAAACGCCAATTTCAAAAGAGGCTCAACATTTAAAGGGGTGATATCTAAAATTGTGGCCAAGCCAATTATTTTATTTCCACTATATAAATATAGTAATTATAAGAAAATAATTAAATATATTAATGTTTACATCACTTAAAAATTGATAAATAAATATATTAACAGCAATTACAAAATTAAATAAACTTATTGAAACATTTCGAGGTGAGAAAAACAAAATGAACACACTGTAGTTATAAGGAAAAGCTTGGCCGATGAATTTGCAATTTGGCTTTGGGTAATATATTATTAATATTACGTACTATAAAGCAATAATGGTAACAACTCATCAAGTTAATGAACTTTAAAGTCAATTTAATAATGTTATTCTAGAAATTATACAATGACAAAATTAAATAAACTGAGTTAGTGTGAGTGAGCCAACGGTTTAGCCGCGGTCGCTTAGCCGGTTCCCATACGAACACCAAAGCTTGGGCTAGGTCAGGAGGTGGATGGGTGACCATTCTCCTCTGAAACACTAGTTACCATTGGTTAGAGCCGATTGGAGGGTTCGAAAGCTTGTGTAACAACTTCGTTCTTCTCGTCAACTGCTCGGCAGTACAGGTTAGTGGAGGAACCTATATAACTGGTCAAAGTTGCACCGTCCTTTCGGATGGGACGTAAAGCTGGTGGTCCCCTTGGTACTTTTCGACAGGACTAGGCTACGTGCCAGTACCGGGTTTCCCCTCCTCCCTTCTTCTTCATCACACATCGTTGTTAACCATCCGTTGTTATACTGGTCACTTTTAAATGGCATAAAATGCTGTATGGGACCAATTCATAAATAAAAAAAAATTAAAAAATTAAAAAAAAACATTTTAGGACGGAAAATAAAACTGAGAATGCAAATTCATCAGCCAAGCTTTTAATTATAAATACAGTGTGTTCATTTTGTTTTTTCCACCTCGAAATGTTTCAATAAGTTAATTTAATTTTGCAATTAATGTTAATATATTTATTTATCAATTATTAAGTGATGTAAACATTTATATATTTGTTTATTTAATTATAATTACTATATTTATATATTGGAAATAAAATAATTGGCCTGGCCACAATTTTAGATATCACCCCTTTAAATGTTGAGCCTCTTTTGAAATTGGCATTTTTTGTACGTGTGCCCTCTTTGGTTTGTAACGGTTTGTCTTCTCCGTTTTGGACTTGGCCTCTTTTTTTGCAAATTTTTTGCATTTTTGTTTGGTATCTATTTTTACCACAAACTTCGCTTTTTAAATTTTGAACGCTTACAAGTTTGTACAAAATAGCGGATTTGTCGCAAAATTGTCGGTTTTTCTGGTCTAGCGTTAGAATCTCGCCCAGTTTAAAGGTTTAGTGTCAGGTAGTCAATGGTAGTTTTGAAGTGTAAGACGAGAATGGAACATGAATCATTTTACTTACCACAGCGACATCATCGTCGTCAGAATCCTCGATCAAGATCACAACCTCTTCCGCCGAGATCTTCTTTGTCTTCTCCTTCTTCTTATTCTTCGATACCTCCTCCTCCTTCTTCTTCTTCTTCTTCTTCTTCTTCTTCTTCCCCTTGGACGCCGCAACTCTGCTCCCTCCGCTCGGTTTGTCCGCAGGCGTAATCTGAGCCGGTGGTTCGGGCTCGTCCGATATATCAATCTCTTCTATCGGTCCGCGCGAGCTCGCTTTGTCTTTGGACGACGTCGCTCTGTCACTGGATATGTCCACCTCCTCTATCCTTGAGCTGAAGCTTACGTCTTTGTTGGTCTCGGTTTGCCTCGTCCGCGGACCGGATGCCGCGTCTGCCACGCTCAACGTATTTCCGCTCGACTTTTTCGGAAGACCTGCCGCGTTGGCGACCTCGGACGAGTCGGCAAATTCGATCGTGTCTACATACGAGTTTGTCAGATCGATCGAAAAGCGAATCTGCTCGACCCAAGCGTCGGAACTCGCGTCGTGCGTCATACTTATGACGTCGTCTTCAATGACGAGTTGTTCATGTTCCTCCAGCTCAAAGTCAGTCGAAGACGCCAACAGACAATTCATATCTCTCTCAGAGTTGTCATCCGCATAAATACCGGGCGATGCGTATGTTTCATGTTGCGACACTAGAGAACTCTCAGGGCTGTCATCCGCATAAATACCGGGCGATGTGTCTGTTTCATGTTGCGACACTAGAGGACTCATAGGGCTGTCATCCTCATAAATACCGGGCGATGCGTCTGTTTCACGTTGCGTCACTAGAGGACTCTTAGGGCTGTCATCCGCATAAATACCGGGCGATGCGTCTGTTTCACGTTGCGTCACTAGAGGACTCTTAGGGCTGTCATCCACATAAATACCAGGCGATGCGTCTGTTTCATGTTGCGATACTACAGGGCTCTTAGGGCTGTCATCCGCATAAATACCGGGCGATGCGTCTGTTTCATATTGCGACACTAGAGGACTCTTAGGGCTGTCATCCGCATAAATACCAGGCGATGCGTCTGTTTCATGTTGCGACACTAGAGGACTCTTAGGGCTGTCATCCGCATAAATACCGGACGATGCGTCTGTTCCATGTTGCGACACTAGAGGACTCTTAGGGCTGTCATCCGCATAAATACCGGACGATGCGTCTGTTTCATGTTGCGACACTAGAGGACTCTTAGGGCTGTCATCCGCATAAATACCGGACGATGCGTCTGTTTCATGTTGCGACACTAGAGGACTCTTAGGGCTGTCATCCGCATAAATACCGGACGATGCGTCTGTTTCATGTTGCGACACTAGAGGACTCTTAGGGCTGTCATCCGCATAAATACCAGGCGATGCGTCTGTTTCATGTTGCGACACTAGAGGGCTCTTAGGGCTGTCATCCGCATAAATACCGGGCGATGCGTCTGTTTCATGTTGCGACACTAGAGGACTCTTAGGGCTGTCATCCGCATAAATACCATGCGATGCGTCTGTTTCATGTTGCGACACTAGAGGACTCTTAGGGCTGTCATCCGCATAAATATCGGGCGATGACTCTGTCTCACGTTGCAACACGAGCATATCATCTATCCCGAACTTCACTTTGCCAACTTCATCCGACAAGCTGTCGAGTTCACAGATTTCAGTACAGTCTTTGCTCGTGGGGGCATTTTGGTCATTTGGCACCGCAGTTGGGCGTGAAGGGGACCAAACGCACTCGGAATCCGATTGGACCACCGCGACGTCTGACCAAGACGTAGAAGACACTGTTGGTGATTCTTCCGTCGGTACTTTTGCGACCGTTTCCGCAACGCCGGAAGACTCTAGACTGGATCGCACGACACCCTCCACCAAGTCGCCTATGGAGATGTTACCACAGCGACGATTAACGTTAGTATAGCAACGAGGTACAGGACCGCAAGTTGACGTGATCGACTGACCAACATCTTGTTCCCCAGAGGGTCCCAAATCCTTGGACGTGGATTCGAGGAGCTGGCTTAGAGTGATGTGACGGCCCTGTGTCTGATGACTTGGAGCAAGCGGTAACACATCTGGAGTACTGGCCCCAAACAGACCATCTGAGTTTCCTGGCTCCACTCCATCTACATTAGCTGGCTTTGACAATCTAATGGGTTCTTGCGTACTAGACACTGACGCACGAATTGCATCAATCGGTGAAAGACGAATACCCGGCGCGGTTTGCTGTGAAATTTTCCTGGGACTGTCTTGTACACTGGCTGTGTAGGCCGACGGCGATAGTCTACTGTGATGTTGTGTACTGGATACACATGGATGAACCGCATTGGTTGGCATGACCCGTGGTGTTTGCTGCCAAACAGTGCCCGGAAAATACTGCCGAGGGACGTAGTCATGCGGGATGGCTATCAAGGGAGGCAAATCTGCGGGCTGGCTCGGATACGGTTCGAGACGAGGAACCGGCGGAACCTTCGAAACACTTGACGACTTGGCCGTCACAATAGCGCCACATCCGCAGACGCACAGATGTAATCCGTTCGTTTCGGGCCGCACACAAGGTAATCGGTCATTCGAACGGGCGTTTGAACTACTTGAGGAGAGGGGTATTCGATTCCATTCTCCGGATGTTATCAGCCCTTGGACAGTTGGGTGGGGCAACTGCGATTGAGTTGCCTGTTGGTTAGTAGGAGGCTGGCCTCTGTGCGTTGTGATCTTCAAGCAATGTTGCCAGCAGTCCGCCATGGCCGCAATCGGATTATAATCCATCGACCGTCCTTTCGGAGGGGTCACGTAGATCTGGTTCGATTCGACCGGTCTACGTTCGGAATCGGAGGAACTATGTCCGGAGGTGATAGTGGAACAAGTCGCCGTGGACGTCTGGGACAAGGGAACGTGTGAGGTGGAGGGGATATGGGTCCGCGGTGGCGCTAGGTACCGTCTATCGTCGGTGTGGCGCATGGGCCGACCGGCAAGCGAAGAGTTCCCAAGAGACGCATCACGGTTGTCAAAAGTGGGTGTGTTCGTTCGGTAGTCGAGAGCACCAGCGCAGGTATTGTGGAGGTCGTGATTGGGATCTGCACGCGTTGACAAGTGTGGTTGTTGCGTGCGAGAAGACGCAGCGTGTGCGTTTGGCACGTTTCCTCGGGCCGAGACTGCAGCATTACGTTCTTCAAATGGATTCACCGCCAAGAGTGGCATCTCAGGATTTGGAATCGGGACGCTGACCTTTCGACGTTGTCTCTTGTTTGTCTGCTGAGAGTTCTTAGCCCGAGTGTGGCGCTGGGGGATTAATGTTGCACTCGGTGCTTGAAAGGCGTGCGCGATTTGCGGTTGGTTGGCGATTACCACCTTTCCGTCAACAAACGACAGATTTAAGTTGCTTATTCTCCATTGTGCACACTTTGATTCACAAATGGACTGTCCAATTCGGTCAATCACTTCGTTTTGTTCTATCGTTATATTATAGAACTCGTAGAACATAACCTCAGTAAAGCCACATTTATTATGAACAGTTAAATCAGTAATTATTGCAAAAAGTAATTGGTAGAAGACACCAGGAGTAATCAGATTTAAGAATTGGTTTTGCATATTTAAAAGCCGTGGTCTGAAGTAATAAATGTACCTTTGCAGATGATCAAAGCATTCCCTAAACTCTACGTTGGCAAAAGTATCCAAGTGCGGAGGACAGAGGGAGAGCAAACATCTGAGACGACCGAAACATTCGGCCACGTGTAGGATCTTACTGCCGAACATGGTGAACTTGGCCTTGACTTCGACGTTGAATGGAAGGAGGTGGAAGCCGAGCCTCAACCGATCCACCAGCGCGTCGTAAGCAGACACGGGTCGGCCCCCGACCTCGACCGGTCCCGACAGTCCGAGACTGGACGGATCTCTCACTCTGATCCAGCTCTCACCGCCTTGCGACGCCTCGGAGTCGGCTCCCAGGCTGTCGGGGATCGCGTCCGGGATGATGGTTTCCTGAGAGTTCCCCTCCAGCATGACCCTGGTGAAGATCACAGGTCGAGATGGCCCCTCACAAGGTTGTCGACTAGTGGGCGTGGTCAACGGAGCTGCTAGGAGGGGGTTAGCCAGCGAGTGCCCACTTGCATACGCAGCCGCACACAAGTCTGCAGGCCTTCCTTCAATGCCCACAGGTAAGGCAGGAATGAATCCTTGGGGTACTTGTGGTCTTTGATTGGTATGAAGAGAGGAATTCTGTTTGCTTGGCGGTTCGCTTCTCAGCCCAGAGGAAGCATCAAACACATGTTTATTCGTTGTAGAATCCTTCAGCATATTTCCTTCATTTAAGCTGCATCCAGTCAAGTTCGTACCCATCTTTCTCTTGGAGTATGAAGAACCTTCGGTTGTTCTGCGTAATTCATTCACTTGCTTCTTGGTTTGTTGACTGACCGTGTCAGCTGTTAGCGAGACAAATAATTGTGCATTTGGCATGTTTACAGGTAGTTCAGCTGGGATCTTCATTGGGGTTTTCGGTGCCCTCACACGTTTGCTCAAAACTATTCCACCAAGACGTGTCTTGCATTGCTTTTCACTACCCAAGTTACAGGTTAGATTCTTTATCTCAACCAATGGCCCTGGATGAAGCTGTTGCTTGACTGTTCTATCACAGACAAAACTGTCACCTCCCTTTACGCCAATACTGCTCTGTATTGTAGGAGTTTCCATACTGATTTCATAAGACGGGTTCTTTTCCAGGTCCTGCAGATCTTCTAATGGCTGATCCAATACTACGTTCATGTCCGGGTGTGTCTGCAGAGACGTCTCTTCCCCAAACATAGCACGCTTTTTGTGGACACTGCCGAGAGTATTGTCTGCATGAGTTAAACCTTCTCCGCAAGTTGTCAGGGGTTTCTTCTGGAACATTATTTCCAAGGATGGTAACTTTTCGCGGCAGACCGCAGCATGCCCGTTATTTATCTCACCGCTTGTAAAGCTGTTCAGCTCACGAGTGTTGCAATCACTTGTCAAGCTCTTCTTAGTCATTATTTCCGCGGATATCTGTTTTTTGGTGCCGTTCTCAACTGTTCTACCATTTACCGCACCGTTTGCAAGACAAGACACATTTCCGCCACTACGCTCCATGTTCTTCGTCATCTTAACTTCAATTGCAGCTTCTTGCTTCTTGTTGTCGCTCTCCACAGTTCTCCCATTTACTGCCCCATTTGCAAGATTAGAAACGCCCACATCACTGGACTCAACGTTGTTTGTAATCTTCACTTTTGAAGGAGCCTCCCGCATTTCGGTGTCATTCTCCATATCTCTATTTCTATCCTTACGATCGACAAGAGTTTGCTTAACACGGATATCACCTTCTCCGCCACGTTCCATGTTCCTTTGAGTACTTCCTAAAGATATCTCATTACCAGAGTCACTTCCGACCAGCTCACTGTTTTTGTCGACAGTGGTAAAATGTTCTTTGCCCATAGCGGTGCACCTACCACTATCAGAAAGAATCGTATCAGCAGAAAATGTTTTGTTGATTGTTAAAGCATCATTCTGGAATGATTTGGTGGATTCTGTTCGTACCTTAGTAGGATTCTCGGCAAAACTCCCAGAATGGACACGTGTTCTATTTTGAACTGGGGATGTTAGATCAAGGTGTTCTCCGATTGTATTACCATCAAAGCACCCAACTGTTTCCCCCAAACTCCCACATTCTGAATGTCTTTTGTGCTTTAGTAGGTCTGTTGAATTATCGACAGGATTTACCTTCGGCGACTCCTGTGAACGATTTTCACTATCGCACACAGAACCCGTCTTTATAATCGTACGACTTGCCTTTCCGCCTGCGTCGTCATTACTCCCGGACGAGCGCGTTTCCGTACGCGAGGACCCCTCGTTGGGGCTCTCGACGTAGAACAGTTTGGGTCTGGGCGCGTCATTGAGCCTCGGCGTGGACGTCTGCCCTTCGCTCCGAGGTACCGGCGCGGCGTCCGGGCGGGGCGCGGTCGGGGCCGCACGTCTGGCCGGCGCGGAGTAAAACGACCCTCTCGGAAGCCTCCAGACCGTCGGGACCGGCTCGCTCGTCTCGCGTTCGTTCACCAAGGGTCTCGTACCGGGGTGGGTTCGCGCGCCGGCGGAAGTGGCCACGTGAGCGGGGACGGGAATAGTCGCGCTGGGCTTGTACGTACCGACACGTGGCAGGTTACTGATGACTTTCTTCCAGAAGTTGGCCGAGGACTCGGGCAGAGGGTCTAGTTGCAGCGGGGCTAGACGCCAGGAGCGTCTGCACACAGGTTTTTCCACGACCTTTTTACCCAGCCGCAAGTTGATGGCGTTGTCGCGGCGATATTGATTCCATCTGGATGTTTTTGCCGACTGTTCTTCTGTTAACATTCGGGTTTTATTAGAAACGAGATCTCGTTCATCATTGGCCAATGCAGGTCGACTAACGTATGAACGTTTCTTATTATACATTGTCTCTTTGTGCCCTTCCTTCTGGTTAGTTTGCTTTGCATCGGACGACGACGTAACAATATGTTCTTGTTGTGTTGTGAGCTCCGAGCTAGAAGATGCCCTCTCGACACTTGTATTGGGTTCTACGTCACACTTCCGCAGTTCTCCGCTCACGGGCGACTGTGTTTCCTGTACAACTTGTTGATCTGTACTTTCCATCTGATCCTCTTCTCTCGAGTCCAGATATCTTGGTTCACGTTCCTTGTGCAAGTATACGGGATCACTGCTTTTGGTAACTGCACTTGAATTGTCTACCTTATGTAGATTCTGGATAGCAATCTTTGAAGGCAGTTGGATGGAGTTTTCAGTTTGGTTGATTTTCAACTTCTCCTTATCTACACCTTTGACAGTATCCATTTTCTTCGCGTGTATCGAGTTTAGCCACTTTGAACGTAGACTGTCGTGTGACGAGGTGCTCACTTCACGACTTGGCTGTGCTGCATCCACCCGCAACAACCTACCTTTGGTACGACCAACACGTGTCCCGCCATTCCCACAGTCACATCCCTTAGAGAAACGAACACGTTTCTTGACCACCTGACTTAGATTCTCGTTATAAGTAACATCTGTTACTGCAACCGTGCTGCCGTGTGGATCCTCGAGCCCAACGTTACCCCGCGACATGGCCGCAAGTCCCACACAAGCGCTCGCTTCACTTTTCTCGACTCCCGACAATTTCTTTAGACAGCTTCTAAGTTGTTTGGCGCCTGATACTCGGTCAGTGTCAATGTTTTGTTCGTTTGTCGTGGAGTGGTTTTTGGAATGTTTATATCCACGACTTGTTCCTATTTCAGGAATTTTCATTGTGGAAATATCGTATTTGTGACGTTTCAATGTGATATCGACGTTTTCCGTGTCCGGCGAGAGTTGTGACTGATGATTTACCTTGGTGCAAATCGGCTTTATCCTCTTAGTTTCGGGTTGCGTTGTACATTTGTTATCGACAGAGGGGAGGGAAGACAACGCGGCTGATTCACAACCGTCGCCGTCTTTGTTGGGCGCAGGAGAAGCGTCGAGCGATAGACAAAGCTTCCGTTTCAAGCTCGGTTTGTCGCCGGTGAGAACAACAGCGGGGCTGACATCGCTCGAGTCCTGGCGATGACAATTCTCGTCTTTCTTTGGCAAGACTGGACCATCCGGAACTATGTGGAGAATGTCGCCGCCTTCTGAAGGTTCCATCCTAAGTCGCTTCTTGGCATTGGAAGAATGTTCCATGTTCCTAAAAAGAAGACAAAAGTTACAACTCTGAAGACAAAATATCCTAGTTGGATATTGTAATAAAATAATGCGACTTCCAAAAGTTATTATGAGTTCGGGGAAGTTCGAATTATTTCAAGTTAGAAATACTAGGAAAACGCTCCGCGTTGCCAGATCAACGTGTTTTTTTAAAGTAAATCAAACATATCATTTGCATATCATAATACTCTTACAACGACAAAAATACCTGTATAATGTACACACGATGGTTCAAAAAGATGGTGGTTCAAGTAACAACCTTAGAATTTGTGTATATTATTTGTCGATATGTTGTTAATAACTGCACGAAATATTATTAAAATCCGTCAAGAATTAAAACCTTCAAGTTTATTTCAATGGATTTCCGCATACTTTCATTCGACCGTGGTCTACTCAATAGGCTCTTATTCATAAACTATTAAACATATCAGTGTATGGAAAGTTCCATAATGTAGATACAGACTATATCTAAAATCTAATATTAATTAATCATACAATAACCCGCTTTTAAATCATCATAAAAGCTTTTTAATTCGTCGACCAAGTTCGTTGTTAACATTTGCATTTTTGCCGTGAAAGTCATAAATCATAACACGTCATTGTAGCCATACTATGCTAGCTATCAAAATTCCAAAGACACAGTGAGAAAGGTCTGACTGCGTAAGCCATTTCGGCAGCATACTTTGTGCATCTAACTTCAATGGTCCGCAAATGCGAATCATATCGGTGGAACACTGTAAAAATGAAGAAATTAAAAGCCGTAAATAAACAATATTTATTTACAACATGGCGGTTAAAGCTACAATTTTGAAACTTTTGTCAAGTGTTGGTACTATTGATGTGGACCTTCATATGAAAAATCATTTATATCCGTGTGTAAGTTTTAATTAGATTAAATTAATAAAAAAACAGCTTTTCACTAACTCGTTTTTTGTAGGTTGGCATCTAATGTCATTGTAGCCATTCTATGACAGCTATCGAAATTCCAAATAATAGTGCAGAGGTATTGTTACGTACGCTATTTTTGGTGTGTACTATGTGCATCTAATTGCAAAAGTCCGCAAATGCGAATCATATCGGCGGAACATTGTACAAATGAAGAAATTATTGTTGTAAATAAACAATATTTTTTTATAACATGGCGGATAAACGTACAATTTTGAAATTATTGTCAATTGTTGGTACTGTTGATATAAACCTACACGTGAAACATTATTTAAATCCGTTGGTAAGTTTTCATTTAATTAAATAAATAAACAAATTTTATTTTTCAGTTATTAATTAATTGTTTGTAGGTTGGCATCTTGACGAATTTTGCTGGTTATGTTAACAGCATCGAGTTTAGTGGTCACGAATGTTGCCCGAAAATTTCAGCCAAATACGTCAAGCCGTTTGACCTGTGCGCGACGAACAAAATTTAGCGCACATACAGACATACATACATACAGACATACATACAGACACACAGACAAAGCGCCGATCGAGTTGTATGGAGAGATTCACTCCGCTTCGCTACGCTCATCTAACTAGGAAAACGCTCCGCGTTGCCAGATGAGCGATTTTTTTCAATATATCAAATCAAATAAACTAGGAAAACGCTCCGCGTTGACAGATGAGCGATTTTTTTCCATGTATCAAATCAAATAAATCATTTGCATATCATATTACTCTTTAAAAAAAAAAAACCTTTATCATAAACATATGATTTTTTTACGAGATGGCGGATCAAGTTACAAACTTATAACTAAAGTATATTGTTTTTTGATATGTTGCTAATAAATGCACGAAATATTGTTTAAATCCGTAAGGAAGTTTTCTTTAAAGAAATTAAAACCTTCAAGTTGATGGATTTCCGCATAATTTCATTCGACCGTGGTCTACTCAATAGGCTCTAATTCATAAACTATTAAACCTATCAGTGTATGGAAAGTTCCATAATGTAGATACAGACTATATCTAAAATGTAATATTAATAATTCATACAATAACCCGCTTTTAAATCATAATAAAAGCTTTTTAATTTGTCGACCAAGTTCGTTGTTTATATTTGCATGTTTGCCGTGAAGGTCATAAAACATAACACGTCATTGTAGCCAATCTATGATAGCTATCAAAATTCCAAATACATAGTGAGAAAGGTCTGACTGCGTAAGCCATTTCGGCAGCATACTATGTGCATCTAACTTTAACGGTCCGCAAATGCGAATTATATCGGTGGAACACTGTAAAAACGAAGAAAATTACTGCCGTAAATAAACAATATTTGTTCATAACATGGCGGTTAAAGCTACAATTTTGAAACTGTTGTCAGGTGTTGGTACTATTGATGTAGACCTACATATAAAAAATCATTAATATCCGTGTGTAAGTTTTAATTAAAATAAATAAATAACAAAACACGTGTTTCAGTTGTTAATTTTTTGTAGGTTGGCATCTTATGTCATTGTAGCCATTCTATCACAGCTATCGAAATTCCAAATAATAGTGCAAAGGTATTGTAACGTACGCTATTTTTGGTGTATACTATGTGCATCTAATTGCAAAAGTCCGCAAATGCGAATCATATCGGCGGAACCCTGTACAAATGAAGAAATTATTGTTGTAAATAAACAATATTTTTTTATATCATGGCGGATAAACGTACAATTTTGAAATTATTGTCAATGGTTGGTACGGTTGATATAAACCTACATGTGAAACATTATTTAAATCCGTTTGTAAGTTTTCATTTAATTAAATAAATAAACAAATTATTTTTTTCAGTAATTATTTTTTTGTAGGTTGGCATCTTGACGAATTTTTCTGGTTATGTTAACAGCATCGAGTTTAGTGGTCACAAATGTTGACAGAAAATTTCAGCAAAATACGTCAAGCCGTTTGACCTGTGCGCGACGAACAAAATTTAGCGCACATACAGACATACATACGTACAGACATACACACAGACAAAGCGCCGATCGAGTTGTATGGAAAGATTCACTCCGCTTCGCTACGCTCATCTAACTAGGAAAACGCTCCGCGTTGCCAGATGAGCGAGGTTTTTCAATGTTATCAAATCAAATAAACTAGGAAAACGCTCCGCGTTGCCAGATGAGCGATTTTTTTCAATGTATCGAATCAAATAAATCGTTTGCATATCATATTACTCTTTTAAAAAAAAAATACCTTTATAATAAATATATGATTTTTTACAAGATGGCGGATCAAGTTACAACCTTATAACTTAAGTATATTATTTCTTGATATGTTGCTAATAAATGCACGAAATATTATTAAAATCCGTTTATAAGTTTTCTTTAAAGAAATTAAAACCTTCAAGTTGATGGATTTCCACATAATTTCATTCGACCGTGGTCTACTTAATAGGCTCTAATTCCTAAACTATTAAACCTATCAGTGTATGGAAAGTTCCATAATGTAGATACAGAGTATATCTAAAATTAAATATTAATTAATCATACAATAACCCGCTTATAAATCATAAAAAAAGCTTTTTAATTTGTCGGCCAAGTTCGTTGTTAACATTTGCATGTTTGCCGTGAAGGTCATTAAATATAACACGTCATTGTAGCCATTCTATGATAGCTATCAAAATTCCAAATACATAGTGAAAAAGGTCTAACTGCGTAAGCCATTTCGGCAGCATACTATGTGCATCTAACTTCAATAGTCCGCAAATGCGAATCATATCGGTGAAACACTGTAAAAACGAAGAAAATTACTGTTGTAAATAAACAATATTTGTTTATAACATAGAGAATAAAGCTACAATTTTGAAACTGTTGTCGTGTGTTGGTACTATTGATGTGGACTTTCATATAAAAAATTATTTATATCGGTTGGTAAGTTTTAATTTAATTAAATAAAAAACAAAACATGTGTTTCAGTTGTTAATTTTTTGTAGGTTGGCATCTTACGTCATTGCAGCAATTGTATGACAGCTATCGAAATTCCAAATAATAATGCATAGGTTTTGTTACGTACGCTACTTTTGGTGTATACTATGTGCATCTAATTGCAAAAGTCCGCAAATGCGAATCATATCGGCGGAACACTGTAAAAATGAAGAAATTATTGTTGTAAATAAACAATATTTTTTATAACATGGCGGATAAACGTACAATTTTGCAATTAATGTCAATTGTTGGTACTGTTGATATAAACCTACATGTGAAACATGATTTAAATCCGTTTGTAAGTTTTTATTTAATTAAATAAATAAACAAATTTTATTTTTCAGTAATTAATTTTTTGTAGGTTGGCATCTTGACGAATTTTGCTGGTTATGTTAACAGCATCGAGTTTAGTAGTTATGAACGTTGCCCGAAAATTTCAGCCAAAAACGTCAAGCCGTTTGACCTGTGCGCGACGAACAAAATTTGGCGCACATACAGACAGACATACATACATACATACATACATACATACAGACACACAGACAAAGCGCCGATCGAGTTGTATGGAGAGATTCACTCCGCTTCGCTACGCTCATCTAATCATTTGCATATCATATTACTCTTTTAAAAAAAAAAAATACATATATAATAAACATGTGATTTTTTTACAAGATGGCGGATCAAGTAACAACCTTATAACTTATGTATATTATTTCTTGATATGTTGCTAATAAATGCACGAAATATTTTTTAAATCCGTTAAGAAGTTTTCTTAAACCTTCAAGTTGATGGATTTCCGCATAATTTCATTCGACCGTGCTCTACTCAATAGGCTCTAGTTCATAAACTATTAAACCTATCAGTGTATGGAAAGTTCTATAATGTAGATACAGACTATATCTAAAAATGTTATATTAATTAGTCATACAATTACCCGCTTTTAAATAATAATAAAAGCTTTTTAATTTGTCGACCCAGTTCGTTGTTAACATTTGCATGTTTGCCGTGAAGGTCATTAAATATAACACGTCATTGTAGCTATTCTATGATAGCTATCAAAATTCCAAATACATAGTGAGAAAGGTCTGACTGCGTAAGCCATTTCGGCAGCATACTATGTGCATCTTACTTCAATGGTCCGCAAATGCGAATCATATCGGTGGAACACTGTAAAAACGAAGAAAATGACTGCCGTAAATAAACGATATTTGTTTATAACATGGCGGTTGAAGCTACAATTTTGAAACTGTGGTCGTGTGTTGGTACTATAGATGTGGACTCACATATACAAAATTATTTATATCGGTATGTAAGTTTTAATTTAATTAAATAAATAACAAAACATGTGTTTCAGTTGTTAATTTTTTGTAGGTTGGCATCTTACGTCATTGTAGCCATTCTATGACAGCTATCGAAATTCCAAATAATATTGCATAGGTATTGTTACGTACGCTATATTTGGTGTATACTTTGTGCATCTAACTGCAATAGTCCGCAAATGCAAATCATATCGGTGGAACACTGTAAAAATGAAGAAATTATTGTAGTAAATAAACGATATTTTTTTATAACATGGCGGATAAACTTACAATTTTGAAACTTGTGTCAGGTGTTGGTACTGTTGATGTTAATCTACAATTGAAACAATATTTTAATCCGTTTGTAAGTTTTCATTTTATTAAATAAATAAACAATGTTTGTTTTTCAGTAATTAATTTTTTGTAGGTTGGCATCTTTACGAATTTTGCTGGTTATGTTAACAGCATCGAGTTTAGTAGTCACAAATGTTGACCGAAAATTTCAGCCAAATACGTCAAGCCGTTTGACCTGTGCGCGACGAACAAAATTTAGCGCACATACAGACATACATACAGACATACATACGTACAGACATACACACAGACAAAGCGCCGATCGAGTTGTATGGAGAGATTCACTCCGCTTCGCTACGCTCATCTAACTAGGAAAACGCTCCGCGTTGACAGATGAGCGATTTTTTTCAATGTATCAAATCAAATAAATCATTTGCATGTCATATTACTCTTTTAAAAAAAAAATATCTTTATAATAAACATATGATTTTTTACAAGATGGCGGATCAAGTTACAACCTTATAACTTAAGTATATTATTTCTTGATATGTTGCTAATAAATGCACGAAATATTATTTAAATCCGTTAACAAGTTTTCTTTAAAGAAATTAAAACCTTCAAGTTGATGGATTTCCGCATAATTTCATTCGACCGTGGTCTACTCAATAGGCTCTAATTCATAAACTATTAAACCTATCAGTGTATGGAAAGTTCCATAATGTAGATACAGACTATATCTAAAATGTTATATTAATTAATTATACAATTACCCGCTTTTAAATCATAATAAAAGCTTTTTAATTTGTCGACCAAGTTCGTTGTTAACATTTGCATGTTTGCCGTGAAGGTCATTAAATATAACACGTCATTGTAGCCATTCTATGATAGCTATCAAATTTCCAAATACATAGTGAGAAAGGTCTGACTGCGTAAGCCATTTCGGCAGCATACTATGTGCATCTAACTTCAATGGACCGCAAATGCGAATCATATCGGTGGAACACTGTAAAAACGAAGAAAATTACTGCCGTAAACAAACAATATTTGTTTATAACATGGCGGTTGAAGCTACAATTTTGAAACTGTTGTCGTGTGTTGGTACTATTGATGTGGACGTACAAATAAAAAATTATTTATATCGGTGTGTTAGTTTTAATTTAATTAAATAAATAACTAAACATGTGTTTCAGTTGTTAATTTTTTGTAGGTTGGCATCTTACGTCATTGTAGCCATTCTATGACAGCTATCGAAATTCCAAATAAAAGTGCATAGAAATTGTTACGTACGCTATGCTTGGTATATACTATGTGCATCTAACTGCAATAGTCCGCAAATGCGAATCATATCGGTGGAACACTGTAAAAATGAAGAAATTATTGTAGTAAACAAACAATATTTTTTTATAACATGGCGGATAAACGTACAATTTTGAAACTTTTGTCAAGTGTTGGTAGCGTTGATGTGAATCTACAAGTGAAACATTATTTTAATTCGGTTGTAAGTTTTCAATTAATTAAATAAATAAACAAATTTTATTTTTCAGTAATTAATTTTTTGTAGGTTGGCATCTTGACGAATTTTGCTGGTTATGTTAACAGCATCGTGTTTAGTGGTCGCGAACGTTGCCCGAAAATTTCAGCCAAATACGTCAAGCCGTTTGACCTGTGCGCGACGAACAAAATTTAGCGCACATACAGACATACAGACATACAGACACACAGACAAAGCGCCGATCGAGTTGTATGGAGAGATTCACTCCGCTTCGCTACGCTCATCTAATTACTCTTAAAAAAAAAAACTTTATAATTTTATGATTTTTTTACAAGATGGCGGATCAAGTTACAACCTTATAACTTAAGTATATTATTTCTTGATATGTTGCTAATAAATGCACGAAATATTATTAAAATCCGTTAAGAAGTTTTCTTTAAAGAAATTAAAACCTTCAAGTTGATGGATTTCCGCATAATTTCATTCGCCCGTGGTCTACTCAATAGGCTCTAATTCATAAACTATTAAACATATCAGTGTATAGAAAGTTCCATAATGTAGATACAGACAAATCTAAAATCTAATATTGTTTAATCATACAATAACTCGCATTTAAACTATAATAATAGCTTTTTAAATTGTCGACCAAGTTTGTTGTTATTTCTGCATGTTTGCCGTGAAAGTCATTAAACATAACACGTCATTGTAGCCATCCTATGATAGCTACCAAAATTCCAAATACATAGTGAGAAAGGTCTGACTGCGTAAGCCATTTCGGCAGCATACTATGTGCATCTAACTTCAATGGTCCGCAAATGCGAATAATTTCGGTGGAACACTGTAAAAACGAAGAAAATTACTGCCGTAAATAAACAATATTTGTTTATAACATGGCGGTTAAAGCTAAAATTTTGAAACTGCTGTCGCGTGTTGTTACTATTGATGTGGACTTATATATAAAAAATTATTTATATCGGTTTGTTAGTTTAAATTTAATTAAATAAATAAGAAAACATGTGTTTTAGTTGTTAATTTTTTGTAGGTTGGCATCTTACGTCATTGTAGCCATTCTATGACAGCTTTCGAGATTCCAAATAATATTGAGAAAGGTATGATTGCGTACACTATTTTTGTGTTTACTATGTGCATCTAACTGCAAAAATCCGCAAATGCGAATGATATCGGTGGAACACTATAAAAATGAAAAAATTATTACCGTAAAGAAACAATATTTTTTTATTACATGGCGGATGAACTTACAATTTTGAAACTATTATCGAGCGTTGGTACTATTGATGTGAACCTACAAGTCAAACATCATTTAAATCCGTTTGTAAGTTTTCATTTAATTAAATAAATAAACAAATTTTATTTCTCAGTAATTAATTTTTTGTAGGTTGGCATCTTGACGAATTTTGCTGGTTATGTTAACAGCATCGAGTTTAGTGGTCACGAACGTTGCCCGAAAGTTTGAGCCAAATACGTCAAGCCGTTTGACCTGTGCGCGACGAACAAAATTTAGCGCACATACAGACATACATACATACATACATACATACATACATACAGACATACAGACACACAGACAAAGCGCCGATCGAGTTGTATGGAAAGATTCACTCCGCTTCGCTACGCTCATCTAATCATTTGCATATCATACTAGGAAAACGCTCCGCGTTGACAGATGAGCGATTTTTTTCAATGTATCAAATCAAATAAATCATTTGCATATCATATTACTCTTAAAAATAAAAAAAATACCTTTTTAATAAACATATGATTTTTTTACAAGATGGCGGATCAAGTTACAACCTTATAACTTGAGTATATTATTTCTTGATATGTTGCTAATAAATGCACGAAATATTATTTAAATCCGTTAAGAAGTTTCCTTAAAAAAAATTAAAACCTTCAAGTTGATGGATTTCCGCATAATTTCATTCGACCGTGGTCTACTCAATAGGCTCTAATTCACAAACTATTAAACCTATCATTGTATGGAAAATTCCATAATGTAGATACAGACTATATCTAAAATGTTATATTAATTAATCATACAATTACCCGCTTTTAAATCATAATAAAAGATTTTTGATTTGTCGACCAAGTTTGTTCTTATTTTCTGCATGTTTGCCGTGAAAGTCATAAAACATAACACGTCATTGTAGCCATCCTATGATAGCTACCAAAATTCCAAATACATAGTGAGAAAGATCTGACTGCGTAAGCCATTTCGGCAGCATACTATGTGCATCTAACTTCAATGGTCCGCAAATGCGAATCATATCGGTGGAACACTGTAAAAATGAAGAAATACAAAGCCGTAAATAAACAATATTTTTTTATAACATGGCGGTTGAAGATACAATTTTGAAACTGTTGTCATGTGTTGGTACTATTGATGTGGACCTACATATAAAAAATCATTAATATCCGTTCGTAAGTTGTTATTAGATTAAATTAATAAAAAAACATATGTTTCAGTTGTTAATTTTTTGTAGGTTGGCATCTTACGTCATTATAGCCTTTTTATGACAGCTATCGAGATTCCAAATAATAATGAGAAAGGTATGATTGCGTACGTTTTTTTTGTGTTCACTATGTGCATCTAACTGCAAAGATCCGCAAATGCGAATGATATCGGTGGAACACTGTAAAAATGAAAAAATATTACCGTAAAGAAACAATATTTTTTTATAACATGGCGGATGAACTTACAATTTTCAAACTTATATCGAGTGTTGGTATTATTGATGTGAACCTACAAGTCAAACATTATTTAAATCCGTGCTAAAGTTTAGATTTAATAAAATAAATAAACAAATTTTGTTTTTCGGTAATTAATTTTTTGTAGGTTGGCATCTTGACGAATTTTTCTGGTTATGTTAACAGCATCGAGTTTAGTAGTCACGAACGTTGCCCGAAAATTTCAGCCAAATACGTCAAGCCGTTTGACCTGTGCGCGACGAACAAAATTTAGCGCACAGACATACAGACATACAGACATACATACATACACACAGACAAAGCGCCGATCGAGTTGTATGGAAAGATTCACTTCGCTTCGCTACGCTCATCTAATTACTCTTTAAAAAAAAAAATACCTTTGTAATAAACATATGATTTTTTGACAAGATGGCGGATCAAGTTACAACCTTATAACTTAAGTATATTATTTCTTGATATGTTGCTAATAAATGCACGAAATATTATTTAAATCCGTTAAGAATTTTTCTTTAAAGAAATTAAAACCTTCAAGTTGATAAATTTCCGCATAATTTCATTCGACCGTGGTCCGCTCAATAGGCTCTAATTCATAAACTATTAAACATATCATTGTATGGAAAGTTCCATAATGTAGATACAGACTTAATCTAAAATGTTATATTGTTTAATCATACAATAACTCGCATTTAAACTATAATAATAGCTTTTTAAATTGTCGACCAAGTTTGTTGTTATTTTCTGCATGTTTGCCGTGAAAGTCATTAAACATAACACGTCATTGTAGCCATCCTATGATAGCTATCAAAATTCCAAATACATAATGAGAAAGGTCTGACTGCGTAAGCCATTTCGGCAGCATACTATGTGCATCTAACTTCAATGGTCCGCAAATGCGAATCATATCGGTGGAACACTGTAAAAATGAAGAAATACATAGCCGTAAATAAACAATATTTTTTGATAACATGGCAGTTGTAGCTACAATTTTGAAACTATTGTCAAGTGTTGGAACTAATAATGTGGACCTACATAGAAAAAATCATTAAGATCCATATGTAAGTTTTAATAAGATTAAATTAATAAAAAAACATGTGTTTCAGTTGTTAATTTTTTGTAGGTTGGCATCTTACGTCATTGTAGCCTTTTTATGACAGCTATCGAGATTCCAAATATTAATGAAAAAGGTATGATTGCTTACAATTTTTAAGTGTTTACTATGTGCATCTAACTGCAAAGATCCGCAAATGCGAATGATATCGGTGAAACACTGTAAAAATGAAAAAATTATTACCGTAAAAAAAATATTTTTTTATAACATGGCGGATGAATTTTCAAATTTGAAACTATTGTCAAATGTTGGTACTGTTAAAGTGAATCTACAAGTGAAACACTATTAAAATCCGTTGGTAAGTTTTCATTTAATTAAATAAATAAACAAATTTTATTTTTCAGTAATTCATTTTTTGTAGGTTGGCATCTGTACTAATTTTGCTGGTTATGTTAACAGCATCGAGTTTAGTAGTCACAAATGTTAACCGAAAATTTCAGCCAAATACGTCAAGCCGTTTGACCTGTGAGCGACGAACAAAATTTAGCGCACATACAGACATACATACGTACAGACATACACACAGACAAAGCGCCGATCGAGTTGTATGGAGAGATTCACTCCGCTTCGCTACGCTCATCTAACAAGTTGCTGCATGTTGTTTTCAAATGTCTATAGGAACTTACAAACTATGTTTATGAATGTCAACGTTTGCTAAGCCATAGCCAAACAATAAATGCATTTGCACACGTATCCACAACAAACCGGTTTGTCAATCTATCTTATTTTATCGTATTATCAATGATTGATAATACAATTGATAAGCTTTCTACCAATCTTTCTACCAATACACGGATTGATAACAATCCCTCTATTGGTTGTACTACCTCATCTATCCAGCCAGTCCTTGCATGTCTACCTATTCATTACAACACACTTTGGATTATCGGTTGCTTTGCTTGAACATCTTCGTCAGCCCCTATTGAGACTACATACGAGGGGGCAACTTTAGTTAGAGATAGAGATTGGGCTTGAAAAATAAACTAAAAGCAAATATATTATTATAATATTCTCGAGTGTTTGCACACTATTGCACACAATTGCATACTATTGCACCCCGACCGAGGGCGCGGGGTGGTTCTGTCTTGGCCCACTGGCTGACCGTCACTGCCCTCGGTCCCAGCCCAGCCACCCCTCCCCCCTCCGCACCCCGACCGAGGGCGCGAGAGAAAGAAGGTCCCGTGAATAGGGATGCCACAACGCGTTGTACCGTTTTCCGAAAATCCAGTTTATGAGGGTGAAAACGGGGTGTTGAATTTTTTAATGACCATACCTCCTCGAATACCAAAGGTAAAAGATGTTTCCAACGTGAAAATAGAGATTTAGATCCCTCTTTACAAAATAAGTAACAGAAAACACGAATTTTACCATTTTAATGGATGAAAACGAGGGGTATTTTATATCTCAAAAACCGAGAACCGATGTTACAGGTGTAAAAATTGATATTTAAATTCTCCTTTAAAAATAAACATGGGTGCTACCATTTACATACATACATACATACATACATACATACATACATACATACATACATACATACATACATACATACATACATACATACATACATACATACATACATACATACATACATACATACATACATACATACATACATACATACATACATACATACATACATACATACATACATACATACATACATACATACATACATACATACATACATACATACCTACATACCTACATACATACATACATACATACATACATACATACATACATACATACATACATACATACATACATACATACATACATACATACATACATACATACATACATACATACATACATACATACATACATACATACATACATACATACATACATACATACATACATACATACATACATACATACATACATACATACATACATACATACATACATACATACATACATACATACATACATACCTACATACATACATACATACATACATACATACATACATACATACATACATACATACATACATACATACATACATACATACATACATACATACATACATACATACATACATACATACATACATACATACATACATACATACATACATACATACATACATACATACATACATACATACATACATACATACATACATACATACATACATACATACATACATACATACATACATACATACATACATACATACATACATACATACATACATACATACATACATATATATATATACGATTTACTATACATAAATGTTGAAGTCTGAAGTTTGCAAACTAAGGGGAGAGAGAGTGAGTAGGTCACGTCTGAGATATTTGAGTGGGAAGGCACATTTAATTAAGCTTTAGTTGGATGAACGTATTTATTAATGGTGTAGAAGCAACTTTTTATTAGGAATCACTGTAAGTTATATTTGAGTTTTGTTATTTATATTTAAGCTAAGGGCTGGTCCACACAGATTTTTAAGACATACGATTTAAGGTTTAACGCGTAGTCGTAAAGTTGGATCATAGGAAACACGTACTGGCGTTCACACTAAGTATTAGTTTTAAGACGTTGTTTTCATTGTTGTTTTTAAAACAACGTCTTAAAACCTTATGCATATTGTCTTAAAAATCTGTGTGGACCAGCCTTGAGTTTAATTTATATTAAATGTGGTCAGTGATTGTATACTTCTTATTTCTGGGGGTAGATTATTGTAGATTAGCACACATTGGTACTGGGGTCCTTTGGAAAAACGTGTTGTGTTCTGGTTGGGAACATGTGTTATAACAGGGAATTATGTCTTAACATGACTATGTCCTGCAACAAGCACCGCTGTGTGGGTCCAGTATAATACTTATGTCAGCTACGCGTTATGCCTTACAGCCTTATCCAACAGAATTATGTCTTAACATGACTATGTCTTGCAACAAGCACCGCTGTGTGGGTCCAGTATAATACTTATGTCAGCTACGCGTTATGCCTTACAGCCTTATCCATACAGAATTATGTCTTAACATGACTATGTCCTGCAACAAGCACCGCTGTGTGGGTCCAGTATAATACTTATGTCAGCTACACGTTATGCCTTGCAGCCTTATCCATACAGAATTATGTCTTAACATGACTATGTCCTGCAACAAGCACCGCTGTGTGGGTCCAGTATAATACTTATGTCAGCTACGCGTTATGCCTTACAGCCTTATCCATACAGAATTATGTCTTAACATGACTATGTCCTGCAACAAGCACCGCTGTGTGGGTCCAGTATAATACTTATGTCAGCTACGCGTTATGCCTTACAGCCTTATCCATACAGAATTATGTCTTAACATGACTATGTCTTGCAACAAGCACCGCTGTGTGGGTCCAGTATAATACTTATGTCAGCTACACGTTATGCCTTGCAGCCTTATCCATACAGAATTATGTCTTAACATGACTATGTCCTGCAACAAGCACCGCTGTGTGGGTCCAGTATAATACTTATGTCAGCTACGCGTTATGCCTTACAGCCTTATCCATACAGAATTATGTCTTAACATGACTATGTCTTGCAACAAGCACCGCTGTGTGGGTCCAGTATAATACTTATGTCAGCTACACGTTATGCCTTGCAGCCTTATCCATACAGAATTATGTCTTAACATGACTATGTCTTGCAACAAGCACCGCTGTGTGGGTCCAGTATAATACTTATGTCAGCTACGCGTTATGCCTTACAGCCTTATCCATACAGAATTATGTCTTAACATGACTATGTCCTGCAACAAGCACCGCTGTGTGGGTCCAGTATAATACTTATGTCAGCTACGCGTTATGCCTTGCAGCCTTATCCATACAGAATTATGTCTTAACATGACTATGTCTTGCAACAAGCACCGCTGTGTGGGTCCAGTATAATACTTATGTCAGCTACGCGTTATGCCTTGCAGCCTTATCCATACAGAATTATGTCTTAACATGACTATGTCTTGCAACAAGCACCGCTGTGTGGGTCCAGTATAATACTTATGTCAGCTACGCGTTATGCCTTGCAGCCTTATCCATACAGAATTATGTCTTAACATGACTATGTCTTGCAACAAGCACCGCTGTGTGGGTCCAGTATAATACTTATGTCAGCTACGCGTTATGCCTTGCAGCCTTATCCATTACATGTAAGGTATAAGTAGACCCGCCCTTACCTGATTTGCTCATCAGTCAGCCGGGCTATGAAAACCACGGGCCGCAACGAATACAGCTGCTTGTTCGTAAGCCTACTCGCCGGACATGCGCCATCCTGAGACTGTGAACAAGAACAGACAATCGTTCAAGTGGACATTTGTCAGAAAATGCAGGTTGTTCAATTGCCCACTCGTTTTTGATACTCCCAGCTCATGTTCGGCAATTACTATTTAGTGACCAAGTTGTAAATTACTTTGCTTCAATTGCTATCAAAATAAGTGGAACAGCCAATCCCATGCTATTTTTTTTTTTAAATAGATGTGAAACATGGCTACCGGGTTGCCTTATGCATGCGATTACAAAAGCAAGAATGATAAACATAAAATAAAATTACTGTGTTGACACGTAGTATATACTGACTGCCAAGTTGTGTTGACAAGTAGTATATACTGACTCCCAAGTTGTGTTGCCACGTAGTATATACTACTCCCAAGTTGTGTTGACACGTAGTATATACTGACTGCCAAATTGTGTTAACACGTAGTATATACTGACTCCCAAGTTGTGTTGACACAAAGTATATACTACTCCCAAGTTGTGTTGACACGTAGTATATACTGGCTGCAAAGTTGTGTTGACACAAAGTATATACTGACTGCCAAGTTGTGTTGACACGTAGTATATACTGACTCCCAAGTTGTGTTAACACGTAGTATATACTGACTGCCAAGTTGTGTTGACACGTAGTATATACTGACTGCCAAGTTGTGTTGACACAAAGTATATACTGACTCCCAAGTTGTGTTGACACAAAGTATATACTGACTCCCAAGTTGTGTTAACACGTAGTATATACTGACTGCCAAGTTGTGTTGACACGTAGTATATACTGACTGCCAAGTTGTGTTGACACAAAGTATATACACACTCCCAAGTTGTGTTGACACAAAGTATATACTGACTGCGAAGTTGTGTTGACACGTAGTATATACTGACTCCCAAGTTGTGTTAACACGTAGTATATACTGACTCCCAAGTTGTGTTGACACAAAGTATATACTACTCCCAAGTTGAGTTGACACAAAGTATATACTGACTGCAAAGTTGTGTTGACACAAAGTATATACTGACTGCCAAGTTGTGTTGACACAAAGTATATACTGACTGCAAAGTTGTGTTGACACAACGTATATACTGGCTGCAAAGTTGTGTTGACACAAAGTATATACTGACTGCCAAGTTGTGTTGACACAAAGTATATACACACTCCCAAGTTGTGTTGACACAAAGTATATACTGACTGCGAAGTTGTGTTGACACGTAGTATATACTGACTCCCAAGTTGTGTTAACACGTAGTATATACTGACTCCCAAGTTGTGTTGACACAAAGTATATACTACTCCCAAGTTGTGTTGACACGTAGTATATACTGGCTGCAAAGTTGTGTTGACACAAAGTATATACTGACTGCCAAGTTGTGTTGACACGTAGTATATACTGACTCCCAAGTTGTGTTAACACGTAGTATATACTGACTGCCAAGTTGTGTTGACACGTAGTATATACTGACTGCCAAGTTGTGTTGACACAAAGTATATACTGACTCCCAAGTTGTGTTGACACAAAGTATATACTGACTCCCAAGTTGTGTTAACACGTAGTATATACTGACTGCCAAGTTGTGTTGACACGTAGTATATACTGACTGCCAAGTTGTGTTGACACAAAGTATATACACACTCCCAAGTTGTGTTGACACAAAGTATATACTGACTGCGAAGTTGTGTTGACACGTAGTATATACTGACTCCCAAGTTGTGTTAACACGTAGTATATACTGACTCCCAAGTTGTGTTGACACAAAGTATATACTACTCCCAAGTTGTGTTGACACGTAGTATATACTGGCTGCAAAGTTGTGTTGACACAAAGTATATACTGACTGCCAAGTTGTGTTGACACGTAGTATATACTGACTCCCAAGTTGTGTTAACACGTAGTATATACTGACTGCCAAGTTGTGTTGACACGTAGTATATACTGACTGCCAAGTTGTGTTGACACAAAGTATATACTGACTCCCAAATGTGTTGAAACAAAGTTTATACTGACTCCCAAGTTGTGTTAACACGTAGTATATACTGACTGCCAAGTTGTGTTGACACGTAGTATATACTGACTGCCAAGTTGTGTTGACACAAAGTATATACTGACTGCCAAGTTGTGTTGACACAAAGTATATACTGACTCCCAAGTTGTGTTAACACGTAGTATATACTGACTGCCAAGTTGTGTTGACACAAAGTATATACTGACTCCCAAGTTGTGTTGACACAAAGTATATACTGACTCCCAAGTTGTGTTAACACGTAGTATATACTGACTGCCAAGTTGTGTTGACACGTAGTATATACTGACTGCCAAGTTGTGTTGACACAAAGTATATACTGACTGCCAAGTTGTGTTGACACAAAGTATATACTGACTCCCAAGTTGTGTTAACACGTAGTATATACTGACTGCCAAGTTGTGTTGACACGTAGTATATACTGACTGCCAAGTTGTGTTGACACAAAGTATATACTGACTGCCAAGTTGTGTTGACACAAAGTATATACTGACTCCCAAGTTGTGTGAACACGTAGTATATACTGACTCCCAAGTTGTGTAAACACGTAGTATATACTGACTGCCAAGTTGTGTTGACACAAAGTATATACTGACTCCAAAGTTGTGTAAACACGTAGTATATACTGACTGCCAAGTTGTGTTGACACGTAGTATATACTGACTCCCAAGTTGTGTAAACACGTAGTATATACTGACTGCCAAGTTGTGTTGACACGTAGTATATACTGACTGCCAAGTTGTGTTGACACGTAGTATATACTGACTGCCAAGTTGTGTTGACACGTAGTATATACTGACTCCAAAGTTGTGTAAACACGTAGTATATACTGACTCCCAAGTTGTGTTGACACGTAGTATATACTGACTGCCAAGTTGTGTTGACACGTAGTATATACTGACTGCCAAGTTGTGTTGACACAAAGTATAAACTGACTGCCAAGTTGTGTTGACACGTAGTATAGGCTATACTGACTGCCAAGTTGTGTAAACACGTAGTATGTACTGACTCCCAAGTTGTGATGACACGTAGTATATACTGACTGCCAAGTTGTGTTGACACAAAGTATATACTGACTGCCAAGTTGTGTTGACACGTAGTATATACTGACTGCCAAGTTGTGTTGACACAAAGTATATACTGACTGCCAAGTTGTGTTGACACGTAGTATATACTGACTGCCAAGTTGTGTAAACACGTAGTATATACTGACTCCCAAGTTGTGTTGACACGTAGTATATACTGACTGCCAAGTTGTGTTGACACAAAGTATATACTGACTGCCAAGTTGTGTTGACACGTAGTATATACTGACTCCCAAGTTGTGTTACACGTAGTATATACTGACTGCCAAGTTGTGTTGACACGTAGTATATACTGACTGCCAAGTTGTGTTGACACAAAGTATATACTGACTCCCAAGTTGTGTTGACACAAAGTATATACTGACTCCCAAGTTGTGTTAACACGTAGTATATACTGACTGCCAAGTTGTGTTGACACGTAGTATATACTGACTGCCAAGTTGTGTTGACACAAAGTATATACTGACTGCCAAGTTGTGTTGACACAAAGTATATACTGACTCCCAAGTTGTGTTAACACGTAGTATATACTGACTGCCAAGTTGTGTTGACACAAAGTATATACACACTCCCAAGTTGTGTTGACACAAAGTATATACTGACTGCGAAGTTGTGTTGACACGTAGTATATACTGACTCCCAAGTTGTGTTAACACGTAGTATATACTGACTCCCAAGTTGTGTTGACACAAAGTATATACTACTCCCAAGTTGTGTTGACACGTAGTATATATACTGGCTGCAAAGTTGTGTTGACACAAAGTATATACTGACTGCCAAGTTGTGTTGACACGTAGTATATACTGACTGCCAAGTTGTGTTGACACGTAGTATATACTGACTGCCAAGTTGTGTTGACACGTAGTATATACTGACTGCCAAGTTGTGTTGACACAAAGTATATACTGACTCCCAAATGTGTTGACACAAGGTATATACTGACTCCCAAGTTGTGTTAACACGTAGTATATACTGACTGCCAAGTTGTGTTGACACGTAGTATATACTGACTGCCAAGTTGTGTTGACACAAAGTATATACTGACTGCCAAGTTGTGTTGACACAAAGTATATACTGACTCCCAAGTTGTGTTAACACGTAGTATATACTGACTGCCAAGTTGTGTTGACACAAAGTATATACTGACTCCCAAGTTGTGTTGACACAAAGTATATACTGACTTCCAAGTTGTGTTAACACGTAGTATATACTGACTGCCAAGTTGTGTTGACACGTAGTATATACTGACTGCCAAGTTGTGTTGACACAAAGTATATACTGACTGCCAAGTTGTGTTGACACAAAGTATATACTGACTCCCAAGTTGTGTTAACACGTAGTATATACTGACTGCCAAGTTGTGTTGACACGTAGTATATACTGACTGCCAAGTTGTGTTGACACAAAGTATATACTGACTGCCAAGTTGTGTTGACACACAGTATATACTGACTCCCAGTTGTGTTGACACGTAGTATATACTGACTCCCAAGTTGTGTAAACACGTAGTATATACTGACTGCCAAGTTGTGTTGACACAAAGTATATACTGACTCCCAGTTGTGTTAACACGTAGTATATACTGACTCCCAAGTTGTGTAAACACGTAGTATATACTGACTGCCAAGTTGTGTTGACACAAAGTATATACTGACTCCCAGTTGTGTTAACACGTAGTATATACTGACTCCCAAGTTGTGTAAACACGTAGTATATACTGACTGCCAAGTTGTGTTGACACAAAGTATATACTGACTCCAAAGTTGTGTAAACACGTAGTATATACTGACTGCCAAGTTGTGTTGACACGTAGTATATACTGACTCCCAAGTTGTGTAAACACGTAGTATATACTGACTGCCAAGTTGTGTTGACACGTAGTATATACTGACTGCCAAGTTGTGTTGACACGTAGTATATACTGACTGCCAAGTTGTGTTGCCACGTAGTATATACTGACTCCAAAGTTGTGTAAACACGTAGTATATACTGACTCCCAAGTTGTGTTGACACGTAGTATATACTGACTGCCAAGTTGTGTTGACACAAAGTATATACTGACTGCCAAGTTGTGTTGACACAAAGTATATACTGACTGCCAAGTTGTGTTGACACGTAGTATATACTGAATGCCAAGTTGTGTAAACACGTAGTATGTACTGACTCCCAAGTTGTGATGACACGTAGTATATACTGACTGCAAAGTTGTGTTGACACAAAGTATATACTGACTGCCAAGTTGTGTTGACACGTAGTATATACTGACTGCCAAGTTGTGTTGACACAAAGTATATACTGACTGCCAAGTTGTGTTGACACGTAGTATATACTGACTCCCAAGTTGTGTTGACACGTAGTATATACTGACTGCCAAGTTGTGTTGACACAAAGTATATACTGACTGCCAAGTTGTGTTGACACGTAGTATATACTGACTGCCAAGTTGTGTAAACACGTAGTATATACTGACTCCCAAGTTGTGTTGACACGTAGTATATACTGACTGCCAAGTTGTGTTGACACAAAGTATATACTGACTGCCAAGTTGTGTTGACACGTAGTATATACTGACTCCCAAGTTGTGTTACACGTAGTATATACTGACTGCCAAGTTGTGTTGACACGTAGTATATACTGACTGCCAAGTTGTGTTGACACAAAGTATATACTGACTCCCAAGTTGTGTTGACACAAAGTATATACTGACTCCCAAGTTGTGTTAACACGTAGTATATACTGACTGCCAAGTTGTGTTGACACGTAGTATATACTGACTGCCAAGTTGTGTTGACACAAAGTATATACTGACTGCCAAGTTGTGTTGACACAAAGTATATACTGACTCCCAAGTTGTGTTAACACGTAGTATATACTGACTGCCAAGTTGTGTTGACACAAAGTATATACACACTCCCAAGTTGTGTTGACACAAAGTATATACTGACTGCGAAGTTGTGTTGACACGTAGTATATACTGACTCCCAAGTTGTGTTAACACGTAGTATATACTGACTCCCAAGTTGTGTTGACACAAAGTATATACTACTCCCAAGTTGTGTTGACACGTAGTATATATACTGGCTGCAAAGTTGTGTTGACACAAAGTATATACTGACTGCCAAGTTGTGTTGACACGTAGTATATACTGACTGCCAAGTTGTGTTGACACGTAGTATATACTGACTGCCAAGTTGTG
Source organism: Isoperla grammatica (assembly GCA_945910005.1). Classification (NCBI taxonomy): domain Eukaryota; kingdom Metazoa; phylum Arthropoda; class Insecta; order Plecoptera; family Perlodidae; genus Isoperla; species Isoperla grammatica. The sequence continues at coordinate 14,261,083 of OX246749.1, forward strand.
TTGACACGTAGTATATACTGACTGCCAAGTTGTGTTGACACAAAGTATATACTGACTCCCAAATGTGTTGACACAAGGTATATACTGACTCCCAAGTTGTGTTAACACGTGGTATATACTGACTGCCAAGTTGTGTTGACACGTAGTATATACTGACTGCCAAGTTGTGTTGACACAAAGTATATACTGACTGCCAAGTTGTGTTGACACAAAGTATATACTGACTCCCAAGTTGTGTTAACACGTAGTATATACTGACTGCCAAGTTGTGTTGACACAAAGTATATACTGACTCCCAAGTTGTGTTGACACAAAGTATATACTGACTTCCAAGTTGTGTTAACACGTAGTATATACTGACTGCCAAGTTGTGTTGACACGTAGTATATACTGACTGCCAAGTTGTGTTGACACAAAGTATATACTGACTGCCAAGTTGTGTTGACACAAAGTATATACTGACTCCCAAGTTGTGTTAACACGTAGTATATACTGACTGCCAAGTTGTGTTGACACGTAGTATATACTGACTGCCAAGTTGTGTTGACACGTAGTATATACTGACTGCCAAGTTGTGTTGACACACAGTATATACTGACTCCCAGTTGTGTTAACACGTAGTATATACTGACTCCCAAGTTGTGTAAACACGTAGTATATACTGACTGCCAAGTTGTGTTGACACAAAGTATATACTGACTCCCAGTTGTGTTAACACGTAGTATATACTGACTCCCAAGTTGTGTAAACACGTAGTATATACTGACTGCCAAGTTGTGTTGACACAAAGTATATACTGACTCCCAGTTGTGTTAACACGTAGTATATACTGACTCCCAAGTTGTGTAAACACGTAGTATATACTGACTGCCAAGTTGTGTTGACACAAAGTATATACTGACTCCAAAGTTGTGTAAACACGTAGTATATACTGACTGCCAAGTTGTGTTGACACGTAGTATATACTGACTCCCAAGTTGTGTAAACACGTAGTATATACTGACTGCCAAGTTGTGTTGACACGTAGTATATACTGACTGCCAAGTTGTGTTGACACGTAGTATATACTGACTGCCAAGTTGTGTTGCCACGTAGTATATACTGACTCCAAAGTTGTGTAAACACGTAGTATATACTGACTCCCAAGTTGTGTTGACACGTAGTATATACTGACTGCCAAGTTGTGTTGACACAAAGTATATACTGACTGCCAAGTTGTGTTGACACAAAGTATATACTGACTGCCAAGTTGTGTTGACACGTAGTATATACTGAATGCCAAGTTGTGTAAACACGTAGTATGTACTGACTCCCAAGTTGTGATGACACGTAGTATATACTGACTGCAAAGTTGTGTTGACACAAAGTATATACTGACTGCCAAGTTGTGTTGACACGTAGTATATACTGACTGCCAAGTTGTGTTGACACAAAGTATATACTGACTGCCAAGTTGTGTTGACACGTAGTATATACTGACTCCCAAGTTGTGTTGACACGTAGTATATACTGACTGCCAAGTTGTGTTGACACAAAGTATATACTGACTGCCAAGTTGTGTAAACACGTAGTATATACTGACTCCCAAGTTGTGTTGACACGTAGTATATACTGACTGCCAAGTTGTGTTACACAAAGTATATACTGACTGCCAAGTTGTGTTGACACGTAGTATATACTGACTGCCAAGTTGTGTGGACACGTAGTATATACTGACTGCCAAGTTGTGTTGACACGTAGTATATACTGACTGCCAAGTTGTGTTGACACGTAATGTATACTGACTGCCAAGTTGTGTTGCCACGTAGTATATACTGACTGCCAAGTTGTGTTGACACAAAGTATATACTGACTCCCAAGTTGTGTTAACACGTAGTATATACTGACTGCCAAGTTGTGTTGACACGTAGTATATACTGACTGCCAAGTTGTGTTGACACAAAGTATATACTGACTGCCAAGTTGTGTTGACACAAAGTATATACTGACTCCCAAGTTGTGTTAACACGTAGTATATACTGACTCCCAAGTTGTGTAAACACGTAGTATATACTGACTGCCAAGTTGTGTTGACACAAAGTATATTCTGACTCCAAAGTTGTGTAAACACGTAGTATATACTGACTGCCAAGTTGTGTTGACACGTAGTATATACTGACTGCCAAGTTGTGTTGACACGTAGTATATACTGACTGCCAAGTTGTGTTGCCACGTAGTATATACTGACTCCAAAGTTGTGTAAACACGTAGTATATACTGACTCCCAAGTTGTGTTGACACGTAGTATATACTGACTGCCAAGTTGTGTTGACACGTAGTATATACTGACTGCCAAGTTATGTTGACACGTAGTATATACTGACTGCCAAGTTGTGTTGACACGTAATGTATACTGACTGCCAAGTTGTGTTGCCACGTAGTATATACTGACTGCCAAGTTGTGTTGACACAAAGTATATACTGACTCCCAAGTTGTGTTAACACGTAGTATATACTGACTGCCAAGTTGTGTTGACACGTAGTATATACTGACTGCCAAGTTGTGTTGACACGTAGTATATACTGACTCCCAAGTTGTGTAAACACGTAGTATATACTGACTGCCAAGTTGTGTTGACACGTAGTATATACTGACTGCCAAGTTGTGTTGACACGTAGTATATACTGACTGCCAAGTTGTGTTGCCACGTAGTATATACTGACTCCAAAGTTGTGTAAACACGTAGTATATACTGACTCCCAAGTTGTGTTGACACGTAGTATATACTGACTGCCAAGTTGTGTTGACACAAAGTATATACTGACTGCCAAGTTGTGTTGACACAAAGTATATACTGACTGCCAAGTTGTGTTGACACGTAGTATATACTGAATGCCAAGTTGTGTAAACACGTAGTATGTACTGACTCCCAAGTTGTGATGACACGTAGTATATACTGACTGCAAAGTTGTGTTGACACAAAGTATATACTGACTGCCAAGTTGTGTTGACACGTAGTATATACTGACTGCCAAGTTGTGTTGACACGTAGTATATACTGACTGCCAAGTTGTGTTGCCACGTAGTATATACTGACTCCAAAGTTGTGTAAACACGTAGTATATACTGACTCCCAAGTTGTGTTGACACGTAGTATATACTGACTGCCAAGTTGTGTTGACACAAAGTATATACTGACTGCCAAGTTGTGTTGACACAAAGTATATACTGACTGCCAAGTTGTGTTGACACGTAGTATATACTGAATGCCAAGTTGTGTAAACACGTAGTATGTACTGACTCCCAAGTTGTGATGACACGTAGTATATACTGACTGCAAAGTTGTGTTGACACAAAGTATATACTGACTGCCAAGTTGTGTTGACACGTAGTATATACTGACTGCCAAGTTGTGTTGACACAAAGTATATACTGACTGCCAAGTTGTGTTGACACGTAGTATATACTGACTCCCAAGTTGTGTTGACACGTAGTATATACTGACTGCCAAGTTGTGTTGACACAAAGTATATACTGACTGCCAAGTTGTGTTGACACGTAGTATATACTGACTGCCAAGTTGTGTAAACACGTAGTATATACTGACTCCCAAGTTGTGTTGACACGTAGTATATACTGACTGCCAAGTTGTGTTGACACAAAGTATATACTGACTGCCAAGTTGTGTTGACACGTAGTATATACTGACTCCCAAGTTGTGTTACACGTAGTATATACTGACTGCCAAGTTGTGTTGACACGTAGTATATACTGACTGCCAAGTTGTGTTGACACAAAGTATATACTGACTCCCAAGTTGTGTTGACACAAAGTATATACTGACTCCCAAGTTGTGTTAACACGTAGTATATACTGACTGCCAAGTTGTGTTGACACGTAGTATATACTGACTGCCAAGTTGTGTTGACACAAAGTATATACTGACTGCCAAGTTGTGTTGACACAAAGTATATACTGACTCCCAAGTTGTGTTAACACGTAGTATATACTGACTGCCAAGTTGTGTTGACACAAAGTATATACACACTCCCAAGTTGTGTTGACACAAAGTATATACTGACTGCGAAGTTGTGTTGACACGTAGTATATACTGACTCCCAAGTTGTGTTAACACGTAGTATATACTGACTCCCAAGTTGTGTTGACACAAAGTATATACTACTCCCAAGTTGTGTTGACACGTAGTATATATACTGGCTGCAAAGTTGTGTTGACACAAAGTATATACTGACTGCCAAGTTGTGTTGACACGTAGTATATACTGACTGCCAAGTTGTGTTGACACGTAGTATATACTGACTGCCAAGTTGTGTTGACACGTAGTATATACTGACTGCCAAGTTGTGTTGACACAAAGTATATACTGATTCCCAAATGTGTTGACACAAGGTATATACTGACTCCCAAGTTGTGTTAACACGTAGTATATACTGACTGCCAAGTTGTGTTGACACGTAGTATATACTGACTGCCAAGTTGTGTTGACACAAAGTATATACTGACTGCCAAGTTGTGTTGACACAAAGTATATACTGACTCCCAAGTTGTGTTAACACGTAGTATATACTGACTGCCAAGTTGTGTTGACACAAAGTATATACTGACTCCCAAGTTGTGTTGACACAAAGTATATACTGACTTCCAAGTTGTGTTAACACGTAGTATATACTGACTGCCAAGTTGTGTTGACACGTAGTATATACTGACTGCCAAGTTGTGTTGACACAAAGTATATACTGACTGCCAAGTTGTGTTGACACAAAGTATATACTGACTCCCAAGTTGTGTTAACACGTAGTATATACTGACTGCCAAGTTGTGTTGACACGTAGTATATACTGACTGCCAAGTTGTGTTGACACACAGTATATACTGACTGCCAAGTTGTGTTGACACACAGTATATACTGACTCCCAGTTGTGTTAACACGTAGTATATACTGACTCCCAAGTTGTGTAAACACGTAGTATATACTGACTGCCAAGTTGTGTTGACACAAAGTATATACTGACTCCCAGTTGTGTTAACACGTAGTATATACTGACTCCCAAGTTGTGTAAACACGTAGTATATACTGACTGCCAAGTTGTGTTGACACAAAGTATATACTGACTCCCAGTTGTGTTAACACGTAGTATATACTGACTCCCAAGTTGTGTAAACACGTAGTATATACTGACTGCCAAGTTGTGTTGACACAAAGTATATACTGACTCCAAAGTTGTGTAAACACGTAGTATATACTGACTGCCAAGTTGTGTTGACACGTAGTATATACTGACTCCCAAGTTGTGTAAACACGTAGTATATACTGACTGCCAAGTTGTGTTGACACGTAGTATATACTGACTGCCAAGTTGTGTTGACACGTAGTATATACTGACTGCCAAGTTGTGTTGCCACGTAGTATATACTGACTCCAAAGTTGTGTAAACACGTAGTATATACTGACTCCCAAGTTGTGTTGACACGTAGTATATACTGACTGCCAAGTTGTGTTGACACAAAGTATATACTGACTGCCAAGTTGTGTTGACACAAAGTATATACTGACTGCCAAGTTGTGTTGACACGTAGTATATACTGAATGCCAAGTTGTGTAAACACGTAGTATGTACTGACTCCCAAGTTGTGATGACACGTAGTATATACTGACTGCAAAGTTGTGTTGACACAAAGTATATACTGACTGCCAAGTTGTGTTGACACGTAGTATATACTGACTGCCAAGTTGTGTTGACACAAAGTATATACTGACTGCCAAGTTGTGTTGACACGTAGTATATACTGACTCCCAAGTTGTGTTGACACGTAGTATATACTGACTGCCAAGTTGTGTTGACACAAAGTATATACTGACTGCCAAGTTGTGTAAACACGTAGTATATACTGACTCCCAAGTTGTGTTGACACGTAGTATATACTGACTGCCAAGTTGTGTTACACAAAGTATATACTGACTGCCAAGTTGTGTTGACACGTAGTATATACTGACTGCCAAGTTGTGTGGACACGTAGTATATACTGACTGCCAAGTTGTGTTGACACGTAGTATATACTGACTGCCAAGTTGTGTTGACACGTAATGTATACTGACTGCCAAGTTGTGTTGCCACGTAGTATATACTGACTGCCAAGTTGTGTTGACACAAAGTATATACTGACTCCCAAGTTGTGTTAACACGTAGTATATACTGACTGCCAAGTTGTGTTGACACGTAGTATATACTGACTGCCAAGTTGTGTTGACACAAAGTATATACTGACTGCCAAGTTGTGTTGACACAAAGTATATACTGACTCCCAAGTTGTGTTAACACGTAGTATATACTGACTCCCAAGTTGTGTAAACACGTAGTATATACTGACTGCCAAGTTGTGTTGACACAAAGTATATTCTGACTCCAAAGTTGTGTAAACACGTAGTATATACTGACTGCCAAGTTGTGTTGACACGTAGTATATACTGACTGCCAAGTTGTGTTGACACGTAGTATATACTGACTGCCAAGTTGTGTTGCCACGTAGTATATACTGACTCCAAAGTTGTGTAAACACGTAGTATATACTGACTCCCAAGTTGTGTTGACACGTAGTATATACTGACTGCCAAGTTGTGTTGACACGTAGTATATACTGACTGCCAAGTTATGTTGACACGTAGTATATACTGACTGCCAAGTTGTGTTGACACGTAATGTATACTGACTGCCAAGTTGTGTTGCCACGTAGTATATACTGACTGCCAAGTTGTGTTGACACAAAGTATATACTGACTCCCAAGTTGTGTTAACACGTAGTATATACTGACTGCCAAGTTGTGTTGACACGTAGTATATACTGACTGCCAAGTTGTGTTGACACGTAGTATATACTGACTCCCAAGTTGTGTAAACACGTAGTATATACTGACTGCCAAGTTGTGTTGACACGTAGTATATACTGACTGCCAAGTTGTGTTGACACGTAGTATATACTGACTGCCAAGTTGTGTTGCCACGTAGTATATACTGACTCCAAAGTTGTGTAAACACGTAGTATATACTGACTCCCAAGTTGTGTTGACACGTAGTATATACTGACTGCCAAGTTGTGTTGACACAAAGTATATACTGACTGCCAAGTTGTGTTGACACAAAGTATATACTGACTGCCAAGTTGTGTTGACACGTAGTATATACTGAATGCCAAGTTGTGTAAACACGTAGTATGTACTGACTCCCAAGTTGTGATGACACGTAGTATATACTGACTGCAAAGTTGTGTTGACACAAAGTATATACTGACTGCCAAGTTGTGTTGACACGTAGTATATACTGACTGCCAAGTTGTGTTGACACAAAGTATATACTGACTGCCAAGTTGTGTTGACACGTAGTATATACTGACTCCCAAGTTGTGTTGACACGTAGTATATACTGACTGCCAAGTTGTGTTGACACAAAGTATATACTGACTGCCAAGTTGTGTAAACACGTAGTATATACTGACTCCCAAGTTGTGTTGACACGTAGTATATACTGACTGCCAAGTTGTGTTACACAAAGTATATACTGACTGCCAAGTTGTGTTGACACGTAGTATATACTGACTGCCAAGTTGTGTGGACACGTAGTATATACTGACTGCCAAGTTGTGTTGACACGTAGTATATACTGACTGCCAAGTTGTGTTGACACGTAATGTATACTGACTGCCAAGTTGTGTTGCCACGTAGTATATACTGACTGCCAAGTTGTGTTGACACAAAGTATATACTGACTCCCAAGTTGTGTTAACACGTAGTATATACTGACTGCCAAGTTGTGTTGACACGTAGTATATACTGACTGCCAAGTTGTGTTGACACAAAGTATATACTGACTGCCAAGTTGTGTTGACACAAAGTATATACTGACTCCCAAGTTGTGTTAACACGTAGTATATACTGACTCCCAAGTTGTGTAAACACGTAGTATATACTGACTGCCAAGTTGTGTTGACACAAAGTATATTCTGACTCCAAAGTTGTGTAAACACGTAGTATATACTGACTGCCAAGTTGTGTTGACACGTAGTATATACTGACTGCCAAGTTGTGTTGACACGTAGTATATACTGACTGCCAAGTTGTGTTCCCACGTAGTATATACTGACTCCAAAGTTGTGTAAACACGTAGTATATACTGACTCCCAAGTTGTGTTGACACGTAGTATATACTGACTGCCAAGTTGTGTTGACACGTAGTATATACTGACTGCCAAGTTGTGTTGACACAAAGTATATACTGACTGCCAAGTTGTGTTGACACGTAGTATATACTGACTGCCAAGTTGTGTAAACACGTAGTATGTACTGACTCCCAAGTTGTGTGACACGTAGTATATACTGACTGCCAAGTTGTGTTGACACAAAGTATATACTGACTGCCAAGTTGTGTTGACACGTAGTATATACTGACTGCCAAGTTGTGTTGACACAAAGTATATACTGACTGCCAAGTTGTGTTGACACGTAGTATATACTGACTCCCAAGTTGTGTTGACACGTAGTATATACTGAATGCCAAGTTGTGTTGACACAAAGTATATACTGACTGCCAAGTTGTGTTGACACGTAGTATATACTGACTCCCAAGTTGTGTTAACACGTAGTGAATACTGACTGCCAAGTTGTGTTGACACGTAGTATATACTGACTGCCAAGTTGTGTTGACACAAAGTATATACTGACTCCCAAGTTGTGTTGACACAAAGTATATACTGACTCCCAAGTTGTGTTAACACGTAGTATATACTGATTGCCAAGTTGTGTTGACACGTAGTATATACTGACTGCCAAGTTGTGTTGACACAAAGTATATACTGACTGCCAAGTTGTGTTGACACAAAGTATATACTGACTCCCAAGTTGTGTTAACACGTAGTTTATACTGACTGCCAAGTTGTGTTGACACAAAGTATATACACACTCCCAAGTTGTGTTGACACAAAGTATATACTGACTGCGAAGTTGTGTTGACACGTAGTATATACTGACTCCCAAGTTGTGTTAACACGTAGTATATACTGACTCCCAAGTTGAGTTGACACAAAGTATATACTACTCCCAAGTTGTGTTGACACGTAGTATATACTGGCTGCAAAGTTGTGTTGACACAAAGTATATACTGACTGCCAAGTTGTGTTGACACGTAGTATATACTGACTCCCAAGTTGTGTTAACACGTAGTATATACTGACTGCCAAGTTGTGTTGACACGTAGTATATACTGACTGCCAAGTTGTGTTGACACAAAGTATATACTGACTCCCAAATGTGTTGACACAAAGTATATACTGACTCCCAAGTTGTGTTAACACGTAGTATATACTGACTGCCAAGTTGTGTTGACACGTAGTATATACTGACTGCCAAGTTGTGTTGACACAAAGTATATATACTGACTGCCAAGTTGTGTTGACACAAAGTATATACTGACTCCCAAGTTGTGTTAACACGTAGTATATACTGACTGCCAAGTTGTGTTGACACAAAGTATATACTGACTCCCAAGTTGTGTTGACACAAAGTATATACTGACTCCCAAGTTGTGTTAACACGTAGTATATACTGACTGCCAAGTTGTGTTGACACGTAGTATATACTGACTGCCAAGTTGTGTTGACACAAAGTATATACTGACTGCCAAGTTGTGTTGACACAAAGTATATACTGACTCCCAAGTTGTGTTAACACGTAGTATATACTGACTGCCAAGTTGTGTTGACACGTAGTATATACTGACTGCCAAGTTGTGTTGACACAAAGTATATACTGACTGCCAAGTTGTGTTGACACAAAGTATATACTGACTCCCAAGTTGTGTTAACACGTAGTATATACTGACTCCCAAGTTGTGTAAACACGTAGTATATACTGACTGCCAAGTTGTGTTGACACAAAGTATATACTGACTCCAAAGTTGTGTAAACACGTAGTATATACTGACTGCCAAGTTGTGTTGACACGTAGTATATACTGACTCCCAAGTTGTGTTAACACGTAGTATATACTGACTGCCAAGTTGTGTTGACACGTAGTATATACTGACTGCCAAGTTGTGTTGACACAAAGTATATACTGACTCCCAAGTTGTGTTGACACAAAGTATATACTGACTCCCAAGTTGTGTTAACACGTAGTATATACTGACTGCCAAGTTGTGTTGACACGTAGTATATACTGACTGCCAAGTTGTGTTGACACAAAGTATATACACACTCCCAAGTTGTGTTGACACAAAGTATATACTGACTGCGAAGTTGTGTTGACACGTAGTATATACTGACTCCCAAGTTGTGTTAACACGTAGTATATACTGACTCCCAAGTTGTGTTGACACAAAGTATATACTACTCCCAAGTTGAGTTGACACAAAGTATATACTGACTGCAAAGTTTGTTGACACAAAGTATATACTGACTGCCAAGTTGTGTTGACACAAAGTATATACTGACTGCAAAGTTGTGTTGACACAACGTATATACTGGCTGCAAAGTTGTGTTGACACAAAGTATATACTGACTGCCAAGTTGTGTTGACACAAAGTATATACACACTCCCAAGTTGTGTTGACACAAAGTATATACTGACTGCGAAGTTGTGTTGACACGTAGTATATACTGACTCCCAAGTTGTGTTAACACGTAGTATATACTGACTCCCAAGTTGTGTTGACACAAAGTATATACTACTCCCAAGTTGTGTTGACACGTAGTATATACTGGCTGCAAAGTTGTGTTGACACAAAGTATATACTGACTGCCAAGTTGTGTTGACACGTAGTATATACTGACTCCCAAGTTGTGTTAACACGTAGTATATACTGACTGCCAAGTTGTGTTGACACGTAGTATATACTGACTGCCAAGTTGTGTTGACACAAAGTATATACTGACTCCCAAGTTGTGTTGACACAAAGTATATACTGACTCCCAAGTTGTGTTAACACGTAGTATATACTGACTGCCAAGTTGTGTTGACACGTAGTATATACTGACTGCCAAGTTGTGTTGACACAAAGTATATACACACTCCCAAGTTGTGTTGACACAAAGTATATACTGACTGCGAAGTTGTGTTGACACGTAGTATATACTGACTCCCAAGTTGTGTTAACACGTAGTATATACTGACTCCCAAGTTGTGTTGACACAAAGTATATACTACTCCCAAGTTGTGTTGACACGTTGTATATACTGGCTGCAAAGTTGTGTTGACACAAAGTATATACTGACTGCCAAGTTGTGTTGACACGTAGTATATACTGACTCCCAAGTTGTGTTAACACGTAGTATATACTGACTGCCAAGTTGTGTTGACACGTAGTATATACTGACTGCCAAGTTGTGTTGACACAAAGTATATACTGACTCCCAAATGTGTTGACACAAAGTATATACTGACTCCCAAGTTGTGTTAACACGAAGTATATACTGACTGCCAAGTTGTGTTGACACGTAGTATATACTGACTGCCAAGTTGTGTTGACACAAAGTATATACTGACTGCCAAGTTGTGTTGACACAAAGTATATACTGACTCCCAAGTTGTGTTAACACGTAGTATATACTGACTGCCAAGTTGTGTTGACACAAAGTATATACTGACTCCCAAGTTGTGTTGACACAAAGTATATACTGACTCCCAAGTTGTGTTAACACGTAGTATATACTGACTGCCAAGTTGTGTTGACACGTAGTATATACTGACTGCCAAGTTGTGTTGACACAAAGTATATACTGACTGCCAAGTTGTGTTGACACAAAGTATATACTGACTCCCAAGTTGTGTTAACACGTAGTATATACTGACTGCCAAGTTGTGTTGACACGTAGTATATACTGACTGCCAAGTTGTGTTGACACAAAGTATATACTGACTGCCAAGTTGTGTTGACACAAAGTATATACTGACTCCCAAGTTGTGTGAACACGTAGTATATACTGACTCCCAAGTTGTGTAAACACGTAGTATATACTGACTGCCAAGTTGTGTTGACACAAAGTATATACTGACTCCAAAGTTGTGTAAACACGTAGTATATACTGACTGCCAAGTTGTGTTGACACGTAGTATATACTGACTCCCAAGTTGTGTAAACACGTAGTATATACTGACTGCCAAGTTGTGTTGACACGTAGTATATACTGACTGCCAAGTTGTGTTGACACGTAGTATATACTGACTGCCAAGTTGTGTTGCCACGTAGTATATACTGACTCCAAAGTTGTGTAAACACGTAGTATATACTGACTCCCAAGTTGTGTTGACACGTAGTATATACTGACTGCCAAGTTGTGTTGACACGTAGTATATACTGACTGCCAAGTTGTGTTGACACAAAGTATATACTGACTGCCAAGTTGTGTTGACACGTAGTATAGGCTATACTGACTGCCAAGTTGTGTAAACACGTAGTATGTACTGACTCCCAAGTTGTGATGACACGTAGTATATACTGACTGCCAAGTTGTGTTGACACAAAGTATATACTGACTGCCAAGTTGTGTTGACACGTAGTATATACTGACTGCCAAGTTGTGTTGACACAAAGTATATACTGACTGCTAAGTTGTGTTGACACGTAGTATATACTGACTGCCAAGTTGTGTAAACACGTAGTATATACTGACTCCCAAGTTGTGTTGACACGTAGTATACTGCCAAGTTGTGTTGACACAAAGTATATACTGACTGCCAAGTTGTGTTGACACGTAGTATATACTGACTCCCAAGTTGTGTTACACGTAGTATATACTGACTGCCAAGTTGTGTTGACACGTAGTATATACTGACTGCCAAGTTGTGTTGACACGTAGTATATACTGACTGCCAAGTTGTGTTGACACAAAGTATATACTGACTCCCAAGTTGTGTTGACACAAAGTATATACTGACTCCCAAGTTGTGTTAACACGTAGTATATACTGACTGCCAAGTTGTGTTGACACAAAGTATATACACACTCCCAAGTTGTGTTGACACAAAGTATATACTGACTGCGAAGTTGTGTTGACACGTAGTATATACTGACTCCCAAGTTGTGTTAACACGTAGTATATACTGACTCCCAAGTTGTGTTGACACAAAGTATATACTACTCCCAAGTTGTGTTGACACGTAGTATATATACTGGCTGCAAAGTTGTGTTGACACAAAGTATATACTGACTGCCAAGTTGTGTTGACACGTAGTATATACTGACTGCCAAGTTGTGTTGACACGTAGTATATACTGACTGCCAAGTTGTGTTGACACGTAGTATATACTGACTGCCAAGTTGTGTTGACACAAAGTATATACTGACTCCCAAATGTGTTGACACAAGGTATATACTGACTCCCAAGTTGTGTTAACACGTAGTATATACTGACTGCCAAGTTGTGTTGACACGTAGTATATACTGACTGCCAAGTTGTGTTGACACAAAGTATATACTGACTGCCAAGTTGTGTTGACACAAAGTATATACTGACTCCCAAGTTGTGTTAACACGTAGTATATACTGACTGCCAAGTTGTGTTGACACAAAGTATATACTGACTCCCAAGTTGTGTTGACACAAAGTATATACTGACTCCCAAGTTGTGTTAACACGTAGTATATACTGACTGCCAAGTTGTGTTGACACGTAGTATATACTGACTGCCAAGTTGTGTTGACACAAAGTATATACTGACTGCCAAGTTGTGTTGACACAAAGTATATACTGACTCCCAAGTTGTGTTAACACGTAGTATATACTGACTGCCAAGTTGTGTTGACACGTAGTATATACTGACTGCCAAGTTGTGTTGACACAAAGTATATACTGAATGCCAAGTTGTGTTGACACAAAGTATATACTGACTCCCAGTTGTGTTAACACGTAGTATATACTGACTCCCAAGTTGTGTAAACACGTAGTATATACTGACTGCCAAGTTGTGTTGACACAAAGTATATACTGACTCCAAAGTTGTGTAAACACGTAGTATATACTGACTGCCAAGTTGTGTTGACACGTAGTATATACTGACTCCCAAGTTGTGTAAACACGTAGTATATACTGACTGCCAAGTTGTGTTGACACGTAGTATATACTGACTGCCAAGTTGTGTTGACACGTAGTATATACTGACTGCCAAGTTGTGTTGCCACGTAGTATATACTGACTCCAAAGTTGTGTAAACACGTAGTATATACTGACTCCCAAGTTGTGTTGACACGTAGTATATACTGACTGCCAAGTTGTGTTGACACGTAGTATATACTGACTGCCAAGTTGTGTTGACACAAAGTATATACTGACTGCCAAGTTGTGTTGACACGTAGTATATACTGAATGCCAAGTTGTGTAAACACGTAGTATGTACTGACTCCCAAGTTGTGATGACACGTAGTATATACTGACTGCCAAGTTGTGTTGACACAAAGTATATACTGACTGCCAAGTTGTGTTGACACGTAGTATATACTGACTGCCAAGTTGTGTTGACACAAAGTATATACTGACTGCCAAGTTGTGTTGACACGTAGTATATACTGACTCCCAAGTTGTGTTGACACGTAGTATATACTGACTGCCAAGTTGTGTTGACACAAAGTATATACTGACTGCCAAGTTGTGTAAACACGTAGTATATACTGACTCCCAAGTTGTGTTGACACGTAGTATATACTGACTGCCAAGTTGTGTTACACAAAGTATATACTGACTGCCAAGTTGTGTTGACACGTAGTATATACTGACTGCCAAGTTGTGTGGACACGTAGTATATACTGACTGCCAAGTTGTGTTGACACGTAGTATATACTGACTGCCAAGTTGTGTTGACACGTAATGTATACTGACTGCCAAGTTGTGTTGCCACGTAGTATATACTGACTGCCAAGTTGTGTTGACACAAAGTATATACTGACTCCCAAGTTGTGTTAACACGTAGTATATACTGACTGCCAAGTTGTGTTGACACGTAGTATATACTGACTGCCAAGTTGTGTTGACACAAAGTATATACTGACTGCCAAGTTGTGTACACAAAGTATATACTGACTCCCAAGTTGTGTTAACACGTAGTATATACTGACTCCCAAGTTGTGTAAACACGTAGTATATACTGACTGCCAAGTTGTGTTGACACAAAGTATATTCTGACTCCAAAGTTGTGTAAACACGTAGTATATACTGACTGCCAAGTTGTGTTGACACGTAGTATATACTGACTGCCAAGTTGTGTTGACACGTAGTATATACTGACTGCCAAGTTGTGTTGCCACGTAGTATATACTGACTCCAAAGTTGTGTAAACACGTAGTATATACTGACTCCCAAGTTGTGTTGACACGTAGTATATACTGACTGCCAAGTTGTGTTGACACGTAGTATATACTGACTGCCAAGTTGTGTTGACACAAAGTATATACTGACTGCCAAGTTGTGTTGACACGTAGTATATACTGACTGCCAAGTTGTGTAAACACGTAGTATGTACTGACTCCCAAGTTGTGTGACACGTAGTATATACTGACTGCCAAGTTGTGTTGACACAAAGTATATACTGACTGCCAAGTTGTGTTGACACGTAGTATATACTGACTGCCAAGTTGTGTTGACACAAAGTATATACTGACTGCCAAGTTGTGTTGACACGTAGTATATACTGACTCCCAAGTTGTGTTGACACGTAGTATATACTGAATGCCAAGTTGTGTTGACACAAAGTATATACTGACTGCCAAGTTGTGTTGACACGTAGTATATACTGACTCCCAAGTTGTGTTAACACGTAGTGAATACTGACTGCCAAGTTGTGTTGACACGTAGTATATACTGACTGCAAAGTTGTGTTGACACAAAGTATATACTGACTCCCAAGTTGTGTTGACACAAAGTATATACTGACTCCCAAGTTGTGTTAACACGTAGTATATACTGACTGCCAAGTTGTGTTGACACGTAGTATATACTGACTGCCAAGTTGTGTTGACACAAAGTATATACTGACTGCCAAGTTGTGTTGACACAAAGTATATACTGACTCCCAAGTTGTGTTAACACGTAGTTCATACTGACTGCCAAGTTGTGTTGACACAAAGTATATACACACTCCCAAGTTGTGTTGACACAAAGTATATACTGACTGCGAAGTTGTGTTGACACGTAGTATATACTGACTCCCAAGTTGTGTTAACACGTAGTATATACTGACTCCCAAGTTGTGTTGACACAAAGTATATACTACTCCCAAGTTGTGTTGACACGTAGTATATACTGGCTGCAAAGTTGTGTTGACACAAAGTATATACTGACTGCCAAGTTGTGTTGACACGTAGTATATACTGACTCCCAAGTTGTGTTAACACGTAGTATATACTGACTGCCAAGTTGTGTTGACACGTAGTATATACTGACTGCCAAGTTGTGTTGACACAAAGTATATACTGACTCCCAAATGTGTTGACACAAAGTATATACTGACTCCCAAGTTGTGTTAACACGTAGTATATACTGACTGCCAAGTTGTGTTGACACGTAGTATATACTGACTGCCAAGTTGTGTTGACACAAAGTATATATACTGACTGCCAAGTTGTGTTGACACAAAGTATATACTGACTCCCAAGTTGTGTTAACACGTAGTATATACTGACTGCCAAGTTGTGTTGACACAAAGTATATACTGACTCCCAAGTTGTGTTGACACAAAGTATATACTGACTCCCAAGTTGTGTTAACACGTAGTATATACTGACTGCCAAGTTGTGTTGACACGTAGTATATACTGACTGCCAAGTTGTGTTGACACAAAGTATATACTGACTGCCAAGTTGTGTTGACACAAAGTATATACTGACTCCCAAGTTGTGTTAACACGTAGTATATACTGACTGCCAAGTTGTGTTGACACGTAGTATATACTGACTGCCAAGTTGTGTTGACACAAAGTTTATACTGACTGCCAAGTTGTGTTGACACAAAGTATATACTGACTCCCAAGTTGTGTTAACACGTAGTATATACTGACTCCCAAGTTGTGTAAACACGTAGTATATACTGACTGCCAAGTTGTGTTGACACAAAGTATATACTGACTCCAAAGTTGTGTAAACACGTAGTATATACTGACTGCCAAGTTGTGTTGACACGTAGTATATACTGACTCCCAAGTTGTGTAAACACGTAGTATATACTGACTGCCAAGTTGTGTTGACACGTAGTATATACTGACTGCCAAGTTGTGTTGACACGTAGTATATACTGACTGCCAAGTTGTGTTGCCACGTAGTATATACTGACTCCAAAGTTGTGTAAACACGTAGTATATACTGACTCCCAAGTTGTGTTGACACGTAGTATATACTGACTGCCAAGTTGTGTTGACACGTAGTATATACTGACTGCCAAGTTGTGTTGACACAAAGTATATACTGACTGCCAAGTTGTGTTGACACGTAGTATATACTGACTGCCAAGTTGTGTAAACACGTAGTATGTACTGACTCCCAAGTTGTGATAACACGTAGTATATACTGACTGCCAAGTTGTGTTGACACAAAGTATATACTGACTGCCAAGTTGTGTTGACACGTAGTATATACTGACTGCCAAGTTGTGTTGACACAAAGTATATACTGACTGCCAAGTTGTGTTGACACGTAGTATATACTGACTGCCAAGTTGTGTAAACACGTAGTATATACTGACTCCCAAGTTGTGTTGACACGTAGTATATACTGACTGCCAAGTTGTGTTGACACAAAGTATATACTGACTGCCAAGTTGTGTTGACACGTAGTATATACTGACTGCCAAGTTGTGTTGACACGTAGTATATACTGACTGCCAAGTTGTGTTGACACGTAGTATATACTGACTGCCAAGTTGTGTTGACACGTAATGTATACTGACTGCCAAGTTGTGTTGCCACGTAGTATATACTGACTGCCAAGTTGTGTTGACACGTAGTATATACTGACTGCCAAGTTGTGTTGACACAAAGTATATACTGACTGCCAAGTTGTGTTGACACGTAGTATATACTGACTGCCAAGTTGTGTAAACACGTAGTATATACTGACTCCCAAGTTGTGTTGACACGTAGTATATACTGACTGCCAAGTTGTGTTGACACAAAGTATATACTGACTCCTAAGTTGTGTTGACACGTAGTATATACTGACTGCCAAGTTGTGTTGACACGTAGTATATACTGACTGCCAAGTTGTGTTGACACAAAGTATATACTGACTGCCAAGTTGTGTTGACACAAAGTATATACTGACTCCCGAGTTGTGTTACACGTAGTATATACTGACTCCCAAGTTGTGACTTGTGATGACACAAAGTATATACTGACTGCCAAGTTGTGTTGACACAAAGTATATACTGACTGCCAAGTTGTGTTGACACAAAGTATATACTGACTCCCAAGTTGTGACTTGTGATGACACAAAGAATATACCTACTGCCAAGTTGTGTTGACACAAAGTATATACTGACTGCCAAGTTGTGTTGATACAAAGTATATACTGACTCCCAAGTTGTGTTGACACGTAGTATATACTGACTGCCAAGTTGTGACTTGTGATGACACAAAGTATATACTGACTGCCAAGTTGTGTTGACACAAAGTATATACTGACTGCCAAGTTGTGTTGACACAAAGTATATACTGACTCCCAAGTTGTGTTGACACATAGTATATACTGACTGCCAAGTTGTGTTGCCACGTAGTATACAATGACTGCCAAGTTGTGTTGACACGTAGTGTATACTGACTGCCAAGTTGTGTTGACACGTAGGGTATACTGACTGCCAAGTTGTGTTACTACTGACTGCCAGGTGTGTTGCCACGTAGTATATACTGACTGCCAAGTTGTGTTGACACAAAGTATATACTTACTGCCAAGTTTGTTGACACAAAGTATATACTGACTGCCAAGTTGTGTTGACACGTAGTATATACTGACTGCCAAGTTGTGTTGACACGTAGTATATACTGACTGCCAAGTTGTGTGACACAAAGTATATAGTGACTGCCAAGTTGTGTTGCCACGTCGTATATACTGACTGCCAAGTTGTGTTGACTCGTAGTATATACTGACTGCCAAGTTGTGTGACACAAAGTATATACTGACTGCCAAGTTGTGTGACACAAAGTATATACTGACTGCCAAGTTGTGTTGACACGTAGTATATACTGACTGCCAAGTTGTGTTGACACGTAGTATATACTGACTGCCAAGTTGTGTTGACACGTAGTATATACTGACTGCCAAGTTGTGTTGACACGTAGTATATACTGACTGCCAAGTTGTGTTGACACGTAGTATATACTGACTGCCAAGTTGTGTGACACAAAGTATATACTGACTGCCAAGTTGTGTTGACACAAAGTATATACTGACTCCCAAGTTGTGTTTACACGTGGTATATACTGACTGCCAAGTTGTGTTGACACAAAGTATATACTTACTGCCAAGTTGTGTTGACACGAAGTAAATACTGACTGCCAAGTTGTGTTGACACGTAGTATATACTGACTGCCAAGTTGTGTTGACACGTAGTATATACTGACTGCCAAGTTGTGTGACACAAAGTATATACTGACTGCCAAGTTGTGTTGACACAAAGTATATACTGACTCCCAAGTTGTGTTTACACGTGGTATATACTGACTGCCAAGTTGTGTTAACACGTAGTATATACTGAGTGCCAAGTTGTGTTGACACAAAGTATATACTGTCTCCCAAGTTGTGTTGGCACGTAGTATATACTGACTGCCATTGTGTTGACACGTAGTATATACTGACTGCCAAGTTGTGTTGACACGTAGTATATACTGACTGCCAAGTTGTGTTGACACGTAGTATATACTGACTGCCAAGTTGTGTTGACACAAAGTATATACTGACTGCCAAGTTGTGTTGACACAAAGTATATACTGACTCCCAAGTTGTGTTTGCACGTAGTATATACTGACTCCCAAGTTGTGTTTACACGTAGTATATACTGACTACCAAGTTGTGTTGGCACGTAGTATATACTGAGTGCCTAGTAATGTATTGACATGTAGTATATACTGACTGCCATGTTGTGTTGACACGTAGTATATACTCACTGCCATTGTGTTGACACGTAGTGTATACTGACTGCCATGTTGTGTTGACAAGTAGTATATACTCACTGCCAAGTTGTGTTGACACGTAGTATATACTGACTGCCATGTTGTGTTGGCACGTAGTATATACTGACTGCCATTGTGTTGACACGTAGTATATACTGACTGCCATGTTGTATTGACACGTAGTACATACTGACTGCCAAGTTGTGTTGACACGTAGTATATACTGACTGCCAAGTTGTGTTGACACAAAGTTAATACTGACTCCCAAGTTGTGTTGACACGTAGTATATACTGACTACCAAGTTGTGTTAACACGTAGTATATACTGAGTGCCATGTTGTGTTGGCACGTAGTATATACTGACTGCCATTGTGTTAACACGTAGTATATACTGAGTGCCTAGTAATGTATTGACACGTAGTATATACTGACTGCCATGTTGTGTTGGCACGTAGTATATACTGACTGCCATGTTGTGTTGACACGTAGTATATACTGACTGCCATGTTGTGTTGACACGTAGTATATACTGACTGCCATGTTGTGTTGACACGTAGTATATACTGACTGCCATGTTGTGTTGGCACGTAGTATATACTGACTGCCATGTTGTGTTGGCACGTAGTATATACTGACTGCCATTGTGTTGACACGTAGTATATACTGACTGCCATGTTGTGTTGACACGTAGTATATACTGACTGCCATGTTGTGTTGACACGTAGTATATACTGACTGCCATTGTGTTGACACGTAGTATATACTGACTGCCAAGTTGTGTTGACACGTAGTATATACTGACTGCCAAGTTGTGTTGACACGTAGTATATACTGACTGCCAAGTTGTGTTGACACAAAGTATATACTGACTGCCAAGTTGTGTTGACACAAAGTATATACTGACTCCCAAGTTGTGTTTACACGTAGTATATACTGACTGCCTAGTAAGTAGTAATGTATTGACACGTAGTATATACTGACTGCCAAGTTGTGTTGACACGTAGTATATTATACTGACTGCCAAGTTGTGTTGACACGTAGTATATACTGACTGCCAAGTTGTGTTGCCACACGGCAGACGCGCGTGTCCCCGCGCTTACGGGAACCGCCTTAATTAAGCCCCAACCACAATTGTCGGCATCGTGATCGTAATCGGGATCGGGATTGCGATCGTACATTGTCTGATCCTTAATCTCAAGACAAGTTATGATGTTATTGTGAACAGCGAGCTAAGTTAGTTTTTTCACATTTTCCGGATTGCGATTGCAGTTCCCTTACCGACAAAATGTCGTTGGGCATGTAAGCATGTCTTATTAATTAAGTTTGTTCGATAAATGGACTAATTAGAATGTGTATATATAATAAAAAGAGCCCTGTGCGGGTCCGGTAATGGTACGTCGTACATCGGAACTGAACCAAGCAAGCTGAAGCTCAGTAATGGTGGCCGGCTGGGGACTACCTGGCTGCAAGTGCAAGGGTCGGCCGGAGAGCCGAGGACAATAGCACAATAGCCCTCTAACCCAGGTAGCGGGAAGGATGTACACTACACCACTACCAAGCAATATAGCAGGCAAACATATGAATAACAGTTCAACAAGCTCACAAAGCTACAGGGAAATGAAAATTCTTCCTTCCATTTACTATTAAAATCACGACAGGTTGTTAAATTGTCTTCCACTTTTCATGCGTGTGTGCGTGTGCGTGTGCGTGTGCGTGTGCGTGTGCGTGTGCGTGTGCGTGTGCGTGTGCGTGGTTGTGTGTGTGTGTGTGTGTGTGCGTGTGCGTGTGCGTGTGTGTGTGTGTGTGTGTGTGTGTGTGTATGTGTGTGTGTGTGTGTGTGTGTGCGTGTGCGTGTGCGTGTGCGTGTGCGTGTGCGTGTGCGTGTGCGTGTGCGTGTGCGTGTGCGTGTGCGTGTGCGTGTGCGTGTGCGTGTGCGTGTGCGTGTGCGTGTGCGTGTGCGTGTGCGTGTGCGTGTGCGTGTGCGTGTGCGTGTGCGTGTGCGTGTGCGTGTGCGTGTGCGTGTGCGTGTGCGTGTGCATGTGCGTGTGCGTGTGCGTGTGCGTGTGCGTGTGCGTGTGCGTGTGTGTGTGTGTGTGTGTGTGTGTGTGTGTGTGTGTGTGTGTGTGTGTGTGTGTGTGTGTGTGTGTGTGTGTGTGTGTGTGTGTGTGTGTGTGTGTGTGTGTGTGTGTGTGTGTGTGTGTGTGTGTGTGTGTGTGTGTGTGTGTGTGTGTGTGTGTGTGTGTGTGTGTGTGTGTGTGTGTGTGTGTGTGTGTGTGTGTATGTGTGTGTGTGTGTGTGTGTGTGTGTGTGTGTGTGTGTGTGCGTGTGTTAATGAGCTTGGAGATCCTTACGGAGGAATATTTACATACATTTTAGGTATTACCAGGGTTAAATACTGACAGCCACTCCTGCTAACACTAAGTAGGCCTACTAATTACTTTCTAATGCAATCTTGTCTAGGAATAGTATTACCGGTTGAAAGAAACTTGTGTGAAATCTCAAATTAAAAATTCACCTTTTACACACTTTTCGTACCTTTTTTTCTACGCTGCCAATGCACAAAATTATATTTAAAAATCAAAGCGTGAGCGGGTTTGTTTGTACGAAAGTAGTCATGGACAATAACAACAACAAACATGAGAGATCGTTCAATAACGTTTGTAAAAATAAATTTAACGTTTTACAAAATTCATCCCTTTAATCCCAAGTACATTATATGCTTTAAGTCTCAACATTTTCTATTAGATACTTACGGGGGGGGGGGGGTATAACAATGCACGGATAACATTCCGTGAATGAACAGTTTCGCAACTAGATAATTCATTTTATATCCAGATAAAGATTAACATAATTCTCCAAAAAGTTACCTAGAAGAGATTAAAGATAAAGTTTAAAAATACATCCAGATAAAAGATAAATATTATCTACATAGTTATGTTTAGATAATAGATAATAGTTAGCCAAGAAACTTCATTAATTCCTCGAATCATTCATTATTTCAATATTCACGAATAATGAATGTAAGATTTAAAAAAACATAACTTAAAGATAAGATAACCACACAAAACTAATATCTAAATTAAACCAAAGATAACAAATGTTATCTAGATTTATTAATACAGATTCAAGTCAAATTCGAAAGTTAAAAACCCCGAATATTGAACCGGGATTCGAACCCTACACCTTCTGCATTGGCCGCAAGAAAAAACACACTTCTTAGAGCTATATGAGCTATTTAACATATGTTCTGGCGATCCTTCCAGTTCTGCAGTAGGCGCGGTGTTTTTGTGGGGCCAGTATTCTTATTCTCTGGAGGTCTATTTTCTCACATACTGACGAAGACCTTTAATTATCACTAGGAAAACGCTCTGTTTGACGCGTTGATAAGCGAGCGCGTCAATATCTACGAACTTTCTGGCGAAAAGTTTTCAATGCTAATACGAACAAAAATTAACAACAATTCAAGAATGTGCATTGCAATTTTTGTTCTTATTTCCATGGCTATTATACTTCCCGACATTGTTGTATGCAGTGCAACGTGCGTTGCTAAGAATTTTCGTGGTCATGTTTTCCACACGGTCCGCCACCGTTACTAACACTTATTGACAGCAATGGAAATGTAATTTCTGCCTCTTATACGTATCGGATCGCGTGTATATTCGTGACCGGACTAAAATTTACTATAAGATAGCCACCTCACATTTTGCCGTTACTGCGTTTTAGAAAAATATTTTCGAGTAACTTTCGTGTAACTTTGCCATTACTTATCAGATCGCCATTAGATTAACATATTCGTGACCGGAGAAATCTGTAGAAAAATCTGGCTATCTCACATTTTGCCGCCATTTTCTTTCAGAAAAATATTTTGCAGTAACTATGGTGTAACTTTGTAACTTTTCGAACGATTTTGCCTCAAAACTATACACCTTCAATCCACATGGAGGCTTGTGGATGGTCCAAATTTCAAGTTGATCGGACTTTCCGTTCGACAAAAAAAAAAAAAAAAAACAGAACGAAGTGCCATAAGAGTCAAGTGGAGACGCTCGCTTAAAAACTATATGAATTTTATAAACTTCTTAAAAAGTATAGAAAAATACATTAATAATATTACATGAAAAAAATAATTTTTTTAAAAAACAATGCTTATATTTATTACTTTACTTTACTTTTAATGCACTAAAAAGTAAAAAATAAATTTTCGCCCAACAAATTTTTGCCTCACTCGGAAAATAAAAGCGTTGGGCGCTTTCCCTGCATAAACAGCAGAATACTGCAATCTATGTCAATACCGAAAGCGCCCAACGCTTTTATTTTCCGGGTGAGGCAAAAATTTGTTGGGCGAAAATTTATTTTTTACTTTTTAGTGCATTAAATATAAGCGTTGTTTTAAAAAAAAAAAAAAATTCATGTAATATTATTTTATACTTTTTAGTCTTAAAGAATCTTGCAATCGAATATATATATCGATTATCGATTAATTAATTATGATGGTTTGGTTGATTATTTAGTAAATATGACAATTGATTCATGTATTGTCATTAAGAATACGTATGTGTAAAAACTTTCAGCTCAATTCGACGTTCGAAAGTGGGTGTTTTATCGATTCCCATATAAAACATCAATTAATTAATTGTGGTGGCTTAATTGATTATTTAGTAAATATGACAATTGATTCGTGTATTGTCATTAAGAATACATCTGTGTGAAAACTTTTAGCTCAATTTGACGTTCAGAAGTGGGTGAAATATCAATTCCCATATTAAACATCAATTCATTAATTATGATGGCTTAATTGATTATTTAGTAAATATGATAATTGATTCATGTATTGTCATTAAGAATACGTCTGTCTGAATACTTTCAGCTCAATTCAACGTTGGGAAGAGGGTGAAATATCGATTCCCATATAAAACATCAATTAATTAATTATGATGAATTAATTGATTATTTAGTAAATATGACAATTGATTCGTGTATTGTCATTAAGAATACGTCTGTGTGAAAACTTTCAACTCGATTTGACGTTGGGAAGTGGGTTAAAAATCGATTTCCATATAAAACGTTAATAAATAAATTATGATGAATTAATTGACAATTTAGTAAATATGACAGTTGATTCATGTCTTGTCATTAGGAATACGTCTGTGTAAAAAATTTCAGCTTGATCGGACATTTGGAAGTAGGTGGAATATCGATTCAAAGAGCGTTGTTATAATAAAAATTACTATATTTATTTACTCGGGTTCGAAAACAGGTACAAAAGATCGAAACAATTTAGAACATCGCGATTTTTTGTGACAAGAAGCCTGATTTTTTTTGTTGAGCTCACAGTAAATATGTGGAAGAAAACGGTATTTTATAAGATATGTGCGTGCCGCGATCTTCATTTTCTATTAGTTTTTGTAGATTGTCGGGCTATGGCTGGAACAGTCCTGTCTTTGTTCTCGCTACTCGGTCGAGGCATGCGACAATTCTACTCCGATTACGAGTAGTGAGAGAAGAGGGAAGTGATTTGCCTATCTCCGTCTTTCTCTGTCAGTGTCTGTTTCGTTTCAACGATATCTCCAGTGCATATTAGAGATGTGTGACATTAGGACGTATCTTTGGTTTGAGTTGGACCTATTTCAATACTGTCATGAAACGTGTGTAGTGAAAATGGAAAGAATGTGATCACCGGCGCTCTAGCAAGATAGAGGTGGCTCCGCGGTAAGACGCGAGACTCTAATTCGGTAGGTCGCCGGTTCGATTCCGGCCACCGCCAGTTCTGACAGGAGGTTTTCCTCAGTCGTAAAGGCGAATGCTGGGATTGACTCCTACTCCTACTAAAAGCCCTCGGACATTCCTTCCCAACTATCCAAACACCTTAATAACATAGTTAGTCACCTGAAGAGGGGCACATCAGGTAAAGCTGGTATGCATCCTATAACGAGTAATCCCATAGGCATACGAAAAATTAATTAATTACGAAGCGTTTTTTTTTCATATTTCCATTGATACGTGTTAGTAAGTACAAACTATACGAAACGCGTATTATAATGTGTTTTCTCGTATAGTTGGGCCATGTGTTATACATTATTTCCAGTTAGGTGTTTGAAAGTACAAACTACGAAACGCGTATTATAATGTGTTTTCTCGTATAGTTGGGCCATGTGTTATACATTATTTCCATTGTTACGTGTTTGAAAGTACAAACTACGAAACGCGTATTATAGTGTTTTCTCGTATAGTTGGGCCATGTGTTATACATTATTTCCATTGTTACGTACTTGTAAGTACAAACTACGAAACGCGTATTATAATGTGTTTTCTCGTATAGTTGGGCCATGTGTTATACATTATTTCCATTGTAACGTGCTTGTAAGAACAAATTGCCAGACGCGTATTTTATAGTTGGTTGTGCTTTTTGATATAAATTAGTAAACACTACCAATAATACGGTGTTTCTTATTGTAGGCTAAGGTGTGATTTCCTATTGTTGTGCCATGTTATACATTAGTAGCCATATTCATTACTCATTGTTACAAGCTGCGTAGGCCTACCGCTAATACTCATTGTACGGTGCGTTGTACTTGTGTATGTTGTATATACTTGGACGGAAACAGTTCCTATTGTTGTGCCATGTTATACATTGTAGCCATATTCATTACCCATTGTTACAAGCTGCGTAGGCCTACCGCTAATACTCATTGTACGGTGCGTTGTACTTGTGTATGTTGTATATACTTGGACGGAAACAGTTCCTATTGTTGTGCCATGTTATACATTGTAGCCATATTCATTACCCATTGTTACAAGCTGCGTAGGCCTACCGCTAAATACTCATTGTACGGTGGGTTGTACTTGTGTATGTTGTATATACTTGGACGGAAACAGTTCCTATTGTTTTATTGGTGTTTCAAATTTAAAAACAAAGTGTTATATTTGCGTATATTTCATAATACGTATATTATACGCGTTTTACTTGAATTATTTTCCTTTCGAGTACGGTAGAATGTGCAAGCCCAAGACTTGCCTCGAGCGCAAGGGCACCGAAGCCATCTGGCCTATCTATGTACTCATATTGCTCAAGATTTATCCCCTTCGCCTGGACAACCTGTCAACTCAGCACCCGATAGCCGAGGCGCGAAACGAGATGTATAGCCCGAAACTAAAGAATAACGTCTGCACGAAATATTTACCGATTCCCAAATCTAAAACGTTTCACCAGTCCTAAGCCGTCGTCAATTTCAATGTGTTAAAGGTTACTTACTTCCAAAAATCTTCATTTTATTGTCACAATCACATTTATCATTAATATTGCTCATTATTTAGACATTTTCGATAGCCCTGGTGATAACCCAGAGTCAGGGACTCGAACCTGAACCCGAACCTGAACCCGAACCGGAATACGTACATTTTTAAAACCTGAACCTGAACCGTTATAAATGAAGCTATTTGCGGTTTAGGTTCGAAAATTAGGAAATAGCTCAGTCACAATTATATGAAAACTGTCGAAAGTTGATAATTGTTCAAAATTCCCCCAACATGAAATATTCTCGACTTCTGGGTGTGGCCAGGTATGCACGTTGGCTTGTCTTCTCTTTGAGTCATATGTGTGTGTGTGTGTTTCGGGCAGAGTGAGGAGGGGGGGGGGGGGGGGATGGATGCCACCCACCCTTCATTCTTTCTTTGGGGATTTGCCTGAGTTTCCAAGAAATTTTGAAATAGGTCACGGAGACGAATCTAGGAGTAAATAGCATCATGCTACTCCGAACACAACAGTTATATTAGTAGGAGTTCATCGTTTGTTGGTGTTTTACTTTTGTGAATGGGAAGGAAAATGAAAAGTAAAATTCGTGAACTTTTCGCGTATTCGGCAGATAAAAATGCATATGCCGGAGCTTTACAAGCTTGCACAGATAGCATTGGCTATGCCTGCTACACAAGTTAGCGTAGCCGTGAGCAATTGTTTTCTGGATTAAAATTTATTCTCTTCCCTCTTAGGTGTAATATGAACAAAGACATAGGCCTACTTGAAGATATATTGATTGTTCGCTCAAACACTCTTTTCATCAACAAACAAAATACTTAATTTTTCAACTACAGTCCAGTCAAAAATGTAAATTATACCTAATTCATAAATTAGTCTACAACTCAGTACTAGTTAATATAGGTTTAAACTTAGTTTAAACAAACTTAAAACAAACATTTGTTTTCTGCTTGGGAAATAAAATATAGTAAAAAATTCAAAGTAGTTTCTCGAAAACATCTTGCCAAAAACATCTGTCCATGTGGGTGAAGCTGAACCCGAACCGTAATTGAACCCGAACCCGAACTAGAGGTGAGCGCGTGAGTGACTTTTGACTCACGCCGGGTCACGATCACGAGCGAACATTCTCTAATCACGCACACTCACGCACGTACGGGTATTATCACTACACGCTCACGCACACTCACGCTAGAAAGTAATTTATTTCTCACACACTCCCACCATATCACACATAATATTCAGTCACACACGAGTCACGACTTAAACTCAGGGATGTTTAACATAAATGTTATTTACATTTACATTTACATGGCCATGGTGAGACTGAGAAGCAAATGGCAATAAATAAAAAGTTGTTTGTTACCAGACTTTTTTTAATACTAACGGTTTCAAAAACATTTTTTTGAGAAAAGATAATGTAATCTTCCAATTGTTAACAAAATGGATAACGTGACACGCACAATCACGCGTGTCACGTTTCACGCGTGAGTCAAGTATCTCGCACAATCACTCACGACTTATTCCATTAAGTCCACACTCACGCACACTCACGCACACTCACGATAAATGTCGTGACTCGCGCTCAGCTCTAACCCGAACCCGAATTCTAATCTTGATAAAACCTGAACCCGAAACTGAACCGATATTTTTACTATCGCTGAACCTGAACCCGAACCGAAATTAATTTCGGTTCGAATCGATGAAAAGAGTTAATTATTTCAACTGGCAGTATACCTCAATAAATAAATATTTTTATGATTTCTACAGTACCACATTTGGACACCCCTGGTGTGTGAACCGACCAAAACTATGTTGAAAAACAAGTGAACATCGAAAGTCAATATGTCAAAGTACTCACAACCACTTTCAGACCTTCCGCACCGTGGGGGGGATGGGGGGGTTATAGCTGGCCCAGGTTATAATATGTATCCTAGTGACGTCATGCGCGGGCCGGACGAGATCCAGCACGCGGGAGTGCCAGACCTTATTGAAATGTTTTCATTACAAAATGCACAAGTCGACGCAAAGTGAACAGCTGATTTGATTGAAAGGCGAGCGCTTCGTAACGCGAGCCGGCTACATTCCTTATCTGTCTGCTCGGGTTGCGTCGAGGAGTTGCCGAGCAGTGACGTCATTGTATTACAACAAAACTAAATAATGGTTGATGTGTGTTGTCCCAACGCGTGAAAACAAAGCCGGCCCCACACGGGGGCTCATAGTCCTACACGTGTGTCCGGCCCCACATGGGGGCTCATAGTCCTACACGTATGTCCGGCCCCACACGGGGGCTCATAGTCCTACACGTGTGTCCGGCCCCACACGGGGGCTCATAGTCCTACACGTATGTCCGGCCCCACACGGGGGCTCATAGTCCTACACGTATGTCCGGCCCCACACGGGGGCTCATAGTCCTACACGTATGTCCGGCCCCACACGGGGGCTCATAGTCCTACACGTATGTCCGGCCCCACACGGGGGCTCATAGTCCTACACGTATGTCCGGCCCCACACGGGGGCTCATAGTCCTACACGTATGTCCGGCCCCACACGGGGGCTCATAGTCCTACACGTATGTCCGGCCCCACACGGGGGCTCATAGTCCTACACGTATGTCCGGCCCCACACGGGGGCTCATAGTCCTACACGTATGTCCGGCCCCACACGGGGGCTCATAGTCCTACACGTATGTCCGGCCCCACACGGGGGCTCATAGTCCTACACGTATGTCCGGCCCCACACGGGGGCTCATAGTCCTACACGTATGTCCGGCCCCACACGGGGGCTCATAGTCCTACACGTATGTCCGGCCCCACACGGGGGCTCATAGTCCTACACGTATGTCCGGCCCCACACGGGGGCTCATAGTCCTACACGTATGTCCGGCCCCACACGGGGGCTCATAGTCCTACAGGTATGTCCGGCCCCACACGGGGGCTCATAGTCCTACAGGTATGTCCGGCCCCACACGGGGGCTCATAGTCCTACACGTATGCCCGGCCCCACACGGGGGCTCATAGTCCTACACGTATGTCCGGCCCCACACGGGGGCTCATAGTCCTACACGTATGTCCGGCCCCACACGGGGGCTCATAGTCCTACACGTATGTCCGGCCCCACACGGGGGCTCATAGTCCTACACGTATGTCCGGCCCCACACGGGGGCTCATAGTCCTACACGTATGTCCGGCCCCACACGGGGGCTCATAGTCCTACACGTGTGTCCGGCCCCACACGGGGGCTCATAGTCCTACACGTATGTCCGGCCCCACACGGGGGCTCATAGTCCTACACGTATGTCCGGCCCCACACGGGGGCTCATAGTCCTACACGTATGTCCGGCCCCACACGGGGGCTCATAGTCCTACACGTATGTCCGGCCCCACACGGGGGCTCATAGTCCTACACGTGTGTCCGGCCCCACACGGGGGCTCATAGTCCTACACGTATGTCCGGCCCCACACGGGGGCTCATAGTCCTACACGTATGTCCGGCCCCACACGGGGGCTCATAGTCCTACACGTATGTCCGGCCCCACACGGGGGCTCATAGTCCTACACGTATGTCCGGCCCCACACGGGGGCTCATAGTCCTACACGTATGTCCGGCCCCACACGGGGGCTCATAGTCCTACACGTATGTCCGGCCCCACACGGGGGCTCATAGTCCTACACGTATGTCCGGCCCCACACGGGGGCTCATAGTCCTACACGTATGTCCGGCCCCACACGGGGGCTCATAGTCCTACACGTATGTCCGGCCCCACACGGGGGCTCATAGTCCTACACGTATGTCCGGCCCCACACGGGGGCTCATAGTCCTACACGTATGTCCGGCCCCACACGGGGGCTCATAGTCCTACACGTATGTCCGGCCCCACACGGGGGCTCATAGTCCTACACGTATGTCCGGCCCCACACGGTGGCTCATAGTCCTACACGTATGTCCGGCCCCACACGGGGGCTCATAGTCCTACACGTATGTCCGGCCCCACACGGGGGCTCATAGTCCTACACGTATGTCCGGCCCCACACGGGGGCTCATAGTCCTACACGTATGTCCGGCCCCACACGGGGGCTCATAGTCCTACACGCATGTCCGGCCCCACACGGGGGCTCATAGTCCTACACGTGTGTCCGGCCCCACACGGGGGCTCATAGTCCTACACGTATGTCCGGCCCCACACGGGGGCTCATAGTCCTACACGCATGTCCGGCCCCACACGGGGGCTCATAGTCCTACACGTATGTCCGGCCCCACACGGGGGCTCATAGTCCTACACGTATGTCCGGCCCCACACGGGGGCTCATAGTCCTACACGTATGTCCGGCCCCACACGGGGGCTCATAGTCCTACACGCATGTCCGGCCCCACACGGGGGCTCATAGTCCTACACGTGTGTCCGGCCCCACACGGGGGCTCATAGTCCTACACGTATGTCCGGCCCCACACGGGGGCTCATAGTCCTACACGCATGTCCGGCCCCACACGGGGGCTCATAGTCCTACACGTATGTCCGGCCCCACACGGGGGCTCATAGTCCTACACGTATGTCCGGCCCCACACGGGGGCTCATAGTCCTACACGTATGTCCGGCCCCACACGGGGGCTCATAGTCCTACACGTATGTCCGGCCCCACACGGGGGCTCATAGTCCTACACGTATGTCCGGCCCCACACGGGGGCTCATAGTCCTACACGTATGTCCGGCCCCACACGGGGGCTCATAGTCCTACACGTATGTCCGGCCCCACACGGGGGCTCACAGTCCTACACGTATGTCCGGCCCCACACGGGGGCTCATAGTCCTACACGTATGTCCGGCCCCACACGGGGGCTCATAGTCCTACACGTATGTCCGGCCCCACACGGGGGCTCATAGTCCTACACGTATGTCCGGCCCCACACGGGGGCTCATAGTCCTACACGTGTGTCCGGCCCCACACGGGGGCTCATAGTCCTACACGTATGTCCGGCCCCACACGGGGGCTCATAGTCCTACACGCATGTCCGGCCCCACACGGGGGCTCATAGTCCTACACGTGTGTCCGGCCCCACACGGGGGCTCATAGTCCTACACGTGTGTCCGGCCCCACACGGGGGCTCATAGTCCTACACGTATGTCCGGCCCCACACGGGGGCTCATAGTCCTACACGTATGTCCGGCCCCACACGGGGGCTCATAGTCCTACACGTATGTCCGGCCCCACACGGGGGCTCATAGTCCTACACGTATGTCCGGCCCCACACGGGGGCTCATAGTCCTACACGTATGTCCGGCCCCACACGGGGGCTCATAGTCCTACACGTATGTCCGGCCCCACACGGGGGCTCATAGTCCTACACGTGTGTCCGGCCCCACACGGGGGCTCATAGTCCTACACGTATGTCCGGCCCCACACGGGGGCTCATAGTCCTACACGTATGTCCGGCCCCACACGGGGGCTCATAGTCCTACACGTATGTCCGGCCCCACACGGGGGCTCATAGTCCTACACGTATGTCCGGCCCCACACGGGGGCTCACAGTCCTACACGTATGTCCGGCCCCACACGGGGGCTCATAGTCCTACACGTATGTCCGGCCCCACACGGGGGCTCATAGTCCTACTCGTATGTCCGGCCCCACACGGGGGCTCATAGTCCTACACGTATGTCCGGCCCCACACGGGGGCTCATAGTCCTACACGTATGTCCGGCCGCACACGGGGGCTCATAGTCCTACACGTATGTCCGGCCCCACACGGGGGCTCATAGTCCTACACGTATGTCCGGCCCCACACGGGGGCTCATAGTCCTACACGTATGTCAAGCCCCACACGGGGGCTCATAGTCCTACCCGTATGTCCGGCCCCACACGGGGGCTCATAGTCCTACACGTATGTCCGGCCCCACACGGGGGCTCACAGTCCTACACGTATGTCCGGCCCCACACGGGGGCTCATAGTCCTACACGTATGTCCGGCCCCACACGGGGGCTCATAGTCCTACACGTATGTCCGGCCCCACACGGGGGCTCATAGTCCTACACGTATGTCCGGCCCCACACGGGGGCTCATAGTCCTACACGTATGTCCGGCCCCACACGGGGGCTCATAGTCCTACACGTATGTCCGGCCCCACACGGGGGCTCATAGTCCTACACGTATGTCCGGCCCCACACGGGGGCTCATAGTCCTACACGTATGTCCGGCCCCACACGGGGGCTCATAGTCCTACACGTATGTCCGGCCCCACACGGGGGCTCATAGTCCTACACGTATGTCCGGCCCCACACGGGGGCTCATAGTCCTACACGTATGTCCGGCCCCACACGGGGGCTCATAGTCCTACACGTATGTCCGGCCCCACACGGGGGCTCATAGTCCTACACGTATGTCCGGCCCCACACGGGGGCTCATAGTCCTACACGTATGTCCGGCCCCACACGGGGGCTCATAGTCCTACACGTGTGTCCGGCCCTACACGGGGGCTCATAGTCCTACACGTATGTCCGGCCCCACACGGGGGCTCATAGTCCTACACGTGTGTCCGGCTCAACACGGGGGCTCATAGTCCTACACGTATGTCCGGCCCCACACGGGGGCTCATAGTCCTACACGTATGTCCGGCCCCACACGGGGGCTCATAGTCCTACACGTATGTCCGGCCCCACACGGGGGCTCATAGTCCTACACGTATGTCCGGCCCCACACGGGGGCTCATAGTCCTACACGTATGTCCGGCCCCACACGGGGGCTCATAGTCCTACACGTATGTCCGGCCCCACACGGGGGCTCATAGTCCTACACGTATGTCCGGCCCCACACGAGGGCTCATAGTCCTACACGTATGTCCGGCCCCACACGGGGGCTCATAGTCCTACCTGTATGTCCGGCCCCACACGGGGGCTCATAGTCCTACACGTATGTCCGGCCCCACACGGGGGCTCATAGTCCTTCACGTATGTCCGGCCCCACACGGGGGCTCATAGTCCTACACGTGTGTCCGGCCCCACACGGGGGCTCATAGTCCTACACGTATGTCCGGCCCCACACGGGGGCTCATAGTCCTACACGTATGTCCGGCCCCACACGGGGGCTCATAGTCCTACACGTATGTCCGGCCCCACACGGGGGCTCATAGTCCTACACGTATGTCCGGCCCCACACGGGGGCTCATAGTCCTACACGTATGTCCGGCCCCACACGGGGGCTCATAGTCCTACACGTATGTCCGGCCCCACACGGGGGCTCATAGTCCTACACGTATGTCCGGCCCCACACGGGGGCTCATAGTCCTACACGTGTGTCCGGCTCAACACGGGGGCTCATAGTCCTACACGTATGTCCGGCCCCACACGGGGGCTCATAGTCCTACACGTATGTCCGGCCCCACACGGGGGCTCATAGTCCTACACGTATGTCAAGCCCCACACGGGGGCTCATAGTCCTACCCGTATGTCCGGCCCCACACGGGGGCTCATAGTCCTACACGTATGTCCGGCCCCACACGGGGGCTCACAGTCCTACACGTATGTCCGGCCCCACACGGGGGCTCATAGTCCTACACGTATGTCCGGCCCCACACGGGGGCTCATAGTCCTACACGTATGTCCGGCCCCACACGGGGGCTCATAGTCCTACACGTATGTCCGGCCCCACACGGGGGCTCATAGTCCTACACGTATGTCCGGCCCCACACGGGGGCTCATAGTCCTACACGTATGTCCGGCCCCACACGGGGGCTCATAGTCCTACACGTATGTCCGGCCCCACACGGGGGCTCATAGTCCTACACGTATGTCCGGCCCCACACGGGGGCTCATAGTCCTACACGTATGTCCGGCCCCACACGGGGGCTCATAGTCCTACACGTATGTCCGGCCCCACACGGGGGCTCATAGTCCTACACGTATGTCCGGCCCCACACGGGGGCTCATAGTCCTACACGTATGTCCGGCCCCACACGGGGGCTCATAGTCCTACACGTATGTCCGGCCCCACACGGGGGCTCATAGTCCTACACGTATGTCCGGCCCCACACGGGGGCTCATAGTCCTACACGTGTGTCCGGCCCTACACGGGGGCTCATAGTCCTACACGTATGTCCGGCCCCACACGGGGGCTCATAGTCCTACACGTGTGTCCGGCTCAACACGGGGGCTCATAGTCCTACACGTATGTCCGGCCCCACACGGGGGCTCATAGTCCTACACGTATGTCCGGCCCCACACGGGGGCTCATAGTCCTACACGTATGTCCGGCCCCACACGGGGGCTCATAGTCCTACACGTATGTCCGGCCCCACACGGGGGCTCATAGTCCTACACGTATGTCCGGCCCCACACGGGGGCTCATAGTCCTACACGTATGTCCGGCCCCACACGGGGGCTCATAGTCCTACACGTATGTCCGGCCCCACACGAGGGCTCATAGTCCTACACGTATGTCCGGCCCCACACGGGGGCTCATAGTCCTACCTGTATGTCCGGCCCCACACGGGGGCTCATAGTCCTACACGTATGTCCGGCCCCACACGGGGGCTCATAGTCCTTCACGTATGTCCGGCCCCACACGGGGGCTCATAGTCCTACACGTGTGTCCGGCCCCACACGGGGGCTCATAGTCCTACACGTATGTCCGGCCCCACACGGGGGCTCATAGTCCTACACGTATGTCCGGCCCCACACGGGGGCTCATAGTCCTACACGTATGTCCGGCCCCACACGGGGGCTCATAGTCCTACACGTATGTCCGGCCCCACACGGGGGCTCATAGTCCTACACGTATGTCCGGCCCCACACGGGGGCTCATAGTCCTACACGTATGTCCGGCCCCACACGGGGGCTCATAGTCCTACACGTATGTCCGGCCCCACACGGGGGCTCATAGTCCTACACGTGTGTCCGGCTCAACACGGGGGCTCATAGTCCTACACGTATGTCCGGCCCCACACGGGGGCTCATAGTCCTACACGTATGTCCGGCCCCACACGGGGGCTCATAGTCCTACACGTATGTCCGGCCCCACACGGGGGCTCATAGTCCTACACGTATGTCCGGCCCCACACGGGGGCTCATAGTCCTACACGTATGTCCGGCCCCACACGGGGGCTCATAGTCCTACACGTATGTCCGGCCCCACACGGGGGCTCATAGTCCTACACGTGTGTCCGGCCCTACACGGGGGCTCATAGTCCTACACGTATGTCCGGCCCCACACGGGGGCTCATAGTCCTACACGTAGGCCTATGTCCGGCCCCACACGGGGGCTCATAGTCCTGCACGTATGTCCGGCCCCACACGGGGGCTCATAGTCCTACACGTATGTCCGGCCCCACACGGGGGCTCATAGTCCTACACGTATGTCCGGCCCCACACGGGGGCTCATAGTCCTACACGTATGTCCGGCCCCACACGGGGGCTCATAGTCCTACACGTATGTCCGGCCCCACACGGGGGCTCATAGTCCTACACGTATGTCCGGCCCCACACGGGGGCTCATAGTCCTACACGTATGTCCGGCCCCACACGGGGGCTCATAGTCCTACACGTATGTCCGGCCCCACACGGGGGCTCATAGTCCTGCACGTATGTCCGGCCCCACACGGGGGCTCATAGTCCTACACGTATGTCCGGCCCCACACGGGGGCTCATAGTCCTACACGTATGTCCGGCCCCACACGGGGGCTCATAGTCCTACACGTATGTCCGGCCCTACACGGGGGCTCATAGTCCTACACGTATGTCCGGCCACACACGGGGGCTCATAGTCCTACACGTATGTCCGGCCCCACACGGGGGCTCATAGTCCTACACGTATGTCCGGCCCCACACGGGGGCTCATAGTCCTACACGTATGTCCGGCCCCACACGGGGGCTCATAGTCCTACACGTATGTCCGGCCCCACACGGGGGCTCATAGTCCTACACGTATGTCCGGCCCCACACGGGGGCTCATAGTCCTACACGTATGTCCGGCCCCACACGGGGGCTCATAGTCCTACATGTATGTCCGGCCCCACACGGGGGCTCATAGTCCTACACGTATGTCCGGCCCCACACGGGGGCTCATAGTCCTACACGTATGTCCGGCCCCACACGGGGGCTCATAGTCCTACACGTATGTCCGGCCCCACACGGGGGCTCATAGTCCTACACGTATGTCCGGCCCCACACGGGGGCTCATAGTCCTACACGTATGTCCGGCCCCACACGGGGGCTCATAGTCCTACACGTATGTCCGGCCCCACACGGGGGCTCATAGTCCTACACGTATGTCCGGCCCCACACGGGGGCTCATAGTCCTACACGTATGTACGGCCCCACACGGGGGCTCATAGTCCTACACGTATGTCCGGCCCCACACGGGGGCTCATAGTCCTACACGTATGTCCGGCCCCACACGGGGGCTCATAGTCCTACACGTATGTCCGGCCCCACACGGGGGCTCATAGTCCTACACGTATGTCCGGCCCCACACGGGGGCTCATAGTCCTACACGTATGTCCGGCCCCACACGGGGGCTCATAGTCCTACACGTATGTCCGGCCCCACACGGGGGCTCATAGTCCTACACGTATGTCCGGCCCCACACGGGGGCTCATAGTCCTACACGTATGTCCGGCCCCACACGGGGGCTCATAGTCCTACACGTATGTCCGGCCAGACACGGGGGCTCATAGTCCTACACGTATGTCCGGCCCCACACGGGGGCTCATAGTCCTACACGTATGTCCGGCCTCACACGGGGGCTCATAGTCCTACACGTGTGTCCGGCCCTACACGGGGGCTCATAGTCCTACACGTATGTCCGGCCCCACACGGGGGCTCATAGTCCTACACGTAGGCCTATGTCCGGCCCCACACGGGGGCTCATAGTCCTGCACGTATGTCCGGCCCCACACGGGGGCTCATAGTCCTACACGTATGTCCGGCCCCACACGGGGGCTCATAGTCCTACACGTATGTCCGGCCCCACACGGGGGCTCATAGTCCTACACGTATGTCCGGCCCCACACGGGGGCTCATAGTCCTACACGTATGTCCGGCCCCACACGGTGGCTCATAGTCCTACACGTATGTCCGGCCCCACACGGGGGCTCATAGTCCTACACGTATGTCCGGCCCCACACGGGGGCTCATAGTCCTACACGTATGTCCGGCCCCACACGGGGGCTCATAGTCCTACACGTATGTCCGGCCCCACACGGGGGCTCATAGTCCTACACGTGTGTCCGGCCCTACACGGGGGCTCATAGTCCTACACGTATGTCCGGCCCCACACGGGGGCTCATAGTCCTACACGTATGTCCGGCCCCACACGGGGGCTCATAGTCCTACACGTATGTCCGGCCCCACACGGGGGCTCATAGT
Source organism: Isoperla grammatica (assembly GCA_945910005.1). NCBI lineage: Eukaryota > Metazoa > Arthropoda > Insecta > Plecoptera > Perlodidae > Isoperla > Isoperla grammatica. Next base: position 14,299,818 of record OX246749.1, read on the forward strand.
CCTACACGTATGTCCGGCCCCACACGGGGGCTCATAGTCCTACACGTATGTCCGGCCCCACACGGGGGCTCATAGTCCTACACGTATGTCCGGCCCCACACGGGGGCTCATAGTCCTACACGTATGTCCGGCCCCACACGGGAATGAATAGGCGACATTTGACCGGTGAGATTTACCGGTACTGTCTGCGTATTTAGCTCATTATCTCCGCTACCTGGACAAGGGTCGCGCTACGTCTGTCAGCTTCTGTGAACAAAGCGCCACGCCTCGCGCTCACTTCCCGGACTGAAAAGAACTGGCAGTACAACTACAAAGTCCATTCTATTCAAACTCCAGCAGAGGAAGAGGAATTCAGATAACTGAACATCAATGACATGTTTACGGTCTCGGCCAACCCGAGCAGGTATCTGAATCAGCCACGGCCGCTGGTTGGCTGCCGCTCACCCACCCGTGACGGAAGCATTACCGAAGCTGTTACTCGTTCCTCTCCATTAGGCAGCTGCACCGGTAATCGGTAATTACAAGCCTGTATTGCTTTATTTTCACTCTGAGATAATTATATTCAATAATTAGAGTTGATTCGCTTTGTTGCAAATGTGCGCATCTTTCTCATGCCTAACTCATAACAACCCTAAAACGTAATCTAACCCCATAACCTTACGCCCTGTTCTCTAAAAATATAATCCACCTTTTGCATTTATTTCTGAACAAGCCATACTTTTTATTTGTTTAATAACCGTTGATAAACTTTGTTCATGGCAAAGCTGAGAACGCCGTAGGGCATTTTATCACTGCATTTATAATAAGTTGTTTGTACAGCCCGAGTGCGATCGCAGTTTCATTGAAATTGTTGGGTCCGCGTCCGAACTGTCAAAAAGTAATCAAATATAATCGTTTGTTTGTGTGTGGACGCCTATTATTTGATCTGACTAGATGTTGGGTTTCCAAGAAATGTGCGCATGGTTGAACTTCTGTTATGGCTTTCGGTAATGAATTCGGGGATTTCGGTTCATGTTTGTGCTAGCCAGGTAGTGAGGGGTGTACAACATTTGTGAAATGCCAAGATCGACGAAAGATCGACTGATATTCTTGTTCTCGACGAAGCCACGGATCATATTCTTTTAACCCTGCATTAAATATAGATCCTTGCCCCACTTCATACTTTTGCACATATGACTATGAGTTTTCTGCTTCAACAGTTTTTTTTTTTCCTACCCAGTCATTCATCTTCATCAATAATGTTCAGTCATCCATAATTATACAGTCAAGTCTAGTCTTAGTGTCAACAAGTAAAACATTTTGTTATCATTTTCCTTCCCAATGAGGGGGAAATAAGTTTTAAATGGTAGCTTCAATTTTGCAACAAAAGAAAATTATCTGCATCAGGTTAAAACCATGAAAGGGTCCCGGGCCCGAGTGCAGCTCCCCCCTCTTCCACCCGATAGCTACGCCACTGGGTATGCATACCGGCTCATACCGCCCCACTTTAACCACGGGGGGGGGGACCTACTGGAGGACAACCTTAATAAGCTCTATTTGAACACCGTCTGCACTACAGACTTTATACAGCTTCGTCCTAATTAAAAACACAAATAACTTGAAAATTTTCAAGTTCTGCAATGGTCGGCTCACACAAATGTTTAAGGTTTAAGATTTAAGATTGAACTAAAACAACGTTAGCGTTCACATCCAGTGCTAGTTTTAAGAGCCAGTGTTTAAGGTTTAACAAAGTTGACTAAGATTCAACTTTAGATCTGGAATTCTTAGAGCAGCCAATGAGAGGTGACCTTTTATAAATTCGGCCAATTGTAGCCATCCTACTAAAGCAGTTAGAGAAATTCGTTTCTTAGAACAGAATCTTAAATCATAAACTTTAAATCCTTAATCATTAGTGTGAACCCACTATAAGGTTTGTGCAGTTGTGACGAACACTCTTCCGTCTCTATTACCACCGGGTACAGCCGTGTCGATGCTGTACCCGGTACAGCCGCGTCGATGCTATACCCGGTACAGCCGCGTCGATGCTATACCCGGTACAGCCGCGTCGATGCTATACCCGGTACTGCCGCGTCGATGCTATACCCGGTACAGCCGCGTCGATGCTATACCCGGTACAGCTGGGTCGATGCTATACCCGGTACAGCCGCGTCGATGCTATACCCGGTACAGCCGCGTCGATGCTATACCCGGTACTGCCGCGTCGATGCTATACCCGGTACAGCCGCGTCGATGCTATACCCGGTACAGCCGCGTCGATGCTATACCCGGTACAGCCGCGTCGATGCTATACCCGGTACAGCTGGGTCGATGCTATACCCGGTACAGCCGCGTCGATGCTATACCCGGTACAGCCGCGTCGATGCTATACCCGGTACTGCCGCGTCGATGCTATACCCGGTACAGCCGCGTCGATGCTATACCCGGTACAGCCGCGTCGATGCTATACCCGGTACAGCCGCGTCGATGCTATACCCGGTACTGCCGCGTCGATGCTATACCCGGTACAGCCGCGTCGATGCTATACCCGGTACAGCTGGGTCGATGCTATACCCGGTACAGCCGCGTCGATGCTATACCCGGTACAGCCGCGTCGATGCTATACCCGGTACTGCCGCGTCGATGCTATACCCGGTACAGCCGCGTCGATGTTATACCCGGTACAGCTGGGTCGATGCTATACCCGGTACAGCCGCGTCGATGCTATACCCGGTAAAGCCGCGTCGATGCTATAACCGGTACAGCCGCGTCGATGCTATACCCGGTACATCCGCGTCGATGTTATACCAGGTACAGCCGCGTCGATGCTATACCCGGTACAGCCACGTCGATGCCATACCCGGTACAGCCACGTCAATGCTATACCCGGTACAGCCGCGTCGATGCTATACCCGGTACAGCCACGTCGATGCCATACCCGGTACAGCCACGTCAATGCTATACCCGGTACAGCCGCGTCGATGCTATACCCGGTACAGCCGCATCGATGCTATACCCGGTACAGCCGCGTCGATGCTATACCCGGTACAGCCGCGTCGTTGCTATACCCGGTACAGCCGCGTCGATGCTATACCCGGTACAGCCGCGTCGATGCTATACCCGGTACAGCCACGTCGTTGCTACACCCGGTACAGCCGCGTCGATGTTATACCCGGTACAGCCGCGTCAATGCTATACCCGGTACAGCCGCGTCGATGCTATACCCGGTACAGCCGCGTCGATGCTATACCCGGTACAGCCGCGTCGTTGCTACACCCGGTACAGCCGCGTCGATGCTATACCCGGTACAGCCGCGTCGATGCTATACCCAGTACAGCCACGTCGATGCTATACCCGGTACAGCCACGTCGATTCCATACCTGGTACAGCCGCGTCGATGCTATACCCGGTACAGCCACGTCGATATCATACCCGGTACAGCCGCGTCGATGCTATACCCAGTACAGCCACGTCGATGCTATACCCAGTGCAGCCACGTCGATGCTATAACCGGTACAGCCACGTCGATGCTATACCCGGTACAGCCGCATCAATGCTATAACCGGTACAGCCGCGTCGATGCTATACCCGGTACAGCCACGTCGATGCTATACCCGGTACAGCCACGTCGATGCTATAACCGGTACAGCCGCGTCGATGCTATACCCGGTACAGCCGCGTCGATGCTATACCCGGTACAGCCACGTCGATGCCATACCCGGTACAGCCACGTCGATGCCATACCCGGTACAGCCACAGCTGCGTCGATGCCATACCCGGTACAGCCCCGTCGATGCTATACCCGGTACAGCCACGTCGATGCCATACCCGGTACAGCCGCGTCGATGCTATACCCGGTACAGCCGCGTCGATGCTATAACCGGTACAGCCGCGTCGATGCTATACCCGGTACAGCCACGTCGATGCCATACCCGGTACAGCCGCGTCGATGCTATACCCGGTACAGCCGCGTCGATGCTATAACCGGTACAGCCGCGTCGATGCTATACCCGGTACAGCCGCGTCGATGCTATACCCGGAGGCCAAGTTCATTAACTGACTCCGGCCGCGAAAGCCTACGTGAGTGTTTAAAATATGAGATATTATGTCTTGCCCACTTACCTTATTTTGATCCATTCTTATCCATGTAGACACAACCGGGATTTAACACGTGACTTCACAAGAAACCTTCTCCTCGCGTCGCACGGAACCTACTGACTGGCGCAATCAAGGGATATGCGATGCGCGGTCCGCCACGAGAGAGTGGCCTCATGCGCGGGACGAGACGCGCAGTGGACAGCGGGCGAACTGTGGTTCAAAGGAATACATGTACAACTACAAGTTCGCAATGTTGTTTAGGGTTGCGTGCAGAGGCGACGCCAAGGGGAGGCGACTGGGGGGGCAGTCGCCCCCCCAGTCGCCCCCCCAAACAGTATTTACTACTAGACAATCGCTATGGATTTTATTTATTTACATTTTAAGTGTACACTGTATACTGTAAAAATAAGATATACTCTAATAGGGACAAATTATTTAATTAAAATCCCAATTCTAGTAATCTAACCGACCACGTTCTGATGACATAACGAAGAACGCAACGAACATTTCATGACACTCCTTTAGTTGGTGCAATTATTCGGTGACTATTAACTTTGCGTGACTTTATCCTGCATCAAGCGCAGGTTGCGAGCGCACCTTCCGTGTCTAACGTTTACAACAATCGCCTTCGAGATCTGACAATATTATCCATTGAAAAATCAATCGTCAATGTCATCAATTTGCAACAAGTCGTCCTGCGGTTTGATGCTGAGCACCAGAACGAGCATAATAACACGTGGGGGGGGGGGGGGGGGGTACTTTACACGTCCAGATTGCGATGACGTTTGCGCCTCCAACAGGCATACTCGCCCCTGAACCGCCTCCCCTAATGTAACACCCTAGCGTCGCCACTAGTTGCGTGTTTACTGTTTAGCGTCACCCTTCCTCGGGCCGCCGCCATTTGCAATACCGGAAAAATACGAATAGGATTAGGAATATGAAATATAATCATGTAAATATAGAACTTTGTATTATTTTAGTTTTCACTCGTTACAACTTACAACTTATTGAGTATAGTACATTTTCAATATTACTTTGTGTGTGTCTTAATTATACTAGTACTAAAAAATAAGAAATAATTTTAAAACAATGTATGATTTGATATATTAATACTAATCTTTGCTGATGTGTTCGGCCGAAACACCTAGTTTAGGCAAATCTTAGTGATATAAATCACGCATATGTCGTTTTGCAATGTCAAAAAGATAAAATATAGTAAGATATTAACAAATTAACTTATAGTATTTTATTTGTGAACGTGTTTTATAAATAATACAGATACTAATTTTCATAAAATTACTTTTTTTATATAGACAGCCGCCGCCGGGCAGTTATGGCCCATTTGCAGCATTGGGGTGTTTAAGGTGGGCTGGACTTAACTCGGTGAATTTTTTGCCATTGTTGGTTTTTGTAATTACCGTGTAAAGACTCGCACCAGTAATAGACACGAAAAACCCCGACCTCGATAGGCCGCTTGGTTCCCGGACTGTATGCGTTCAAAGAATGGCCCAGCTGGGAGCCTACGTCACAACCCCCACTCCCTCGCCGGCCGGCCAAGCATCAACACGTGCGTGCAATGTGTACTCGTGTTAGTCCGGCAGCGGTAGAGCGCTACTTCAGAGGGTAGTTAGGACCAATTAAGGAATTAATTATGAATTGATTTTTTAAATAACAACCGTAATGATAACAATATTTGAAATTTTATTAATCCAGATTGTAGCTCTCCCGAAACCACGTTCCGCTCAATCATCACTTTTTCAATATTGTGTAGTGTTTTCAAAATATAAATTAAATACGTTAATTTTGCGCGGTTTTTACAGTGAGACTACCCTTTACCGGTGTAAATGTGATCAAGCTTAGCAAGACAAATATGTTCTTATGACGTGCAGCATCATATTCATGTGCATCTGTTAAAAACGCTTTCATGCTACACGTGTTTTGATGTATAAACAGATTATTACCGCATTAGATGACGAGATCAAAATATGACGAGAAGCGTCATCACTCCTTTCGGTCCTTTCCACGACCACATCATAACACACCTTTTGTTTCTTAAACAAGCTCCGTATATCACTCATTCCTTGGATGGGACAAAACACTACGACCAGTCCCACACTCGGGAGCACAAAGCACATCTCACTTCCTCGTCTGTTGAATCACAACTGCCTTACAGTCACAAGTAACAGTGTCCTCCACCATCCCAACATTGCTCGTGTTTGCCTTACAGCTTTTACCCATTTCCTGGTAAACGATAATGAAACGCGAGATATCCGCAGCAGTAGTGTCAACAAATCCCTTGTGTGTTATGTACCGCCCGCAGACAGAGAGGCCACCGCCGGTGTCAGCTTATGCTCGCTCTCTGCAGGGGAAGGGGGCGCATGTGACATGAGTCATGAATCAGGCCAACGACTTTTGAAATTAAATATCCAAGTAAAAATGTCCTCCTTCCACCAAATTTCCTTAAATTAGTTACCATACAGCCAGTCTCTATGAACGTTTGAAAGAATAAATGGAATTAGTACTGTAAAAGGCATTTAATTCATGTTGACCATTTTTTCACGGGGGGAGATCGTACTCCCGTCCCCCCTGTGCTTGCACAGGGGGGGGGGACTGCAGTTTAGCGCAGAGCTTTCAGGATACCTTACTCCTCACATGCGCAAAACTGGGGTGAAAATAGCAACGAACTTCTTCCAGACACTTCCGGGTAGAAAGTAGAGGCAACCCTGTAATTAGCTTCTATTTGGAACTTGAGTGAGACCGACATTTAAAATGCTATTTGCATCCAAGTTATTTTCACCCAACTCGTGTGTGTCCAGCATTCAAATTGCTATTTGCACCCAAGTGAACGGCTCCTGAAGGTTGCTTTCAAGTTCAAAGTCCTGCAACCGCGCCTAGGTCCTGCTTTATACGGGCCCTAGGCCTAGCCCTCACCCCTTAAGGAAACATTTAGTACTAGGCCTACAGCCTAAGGGTGGCCCGCCGGCACACAACTAGGCCCTAGGCCAATAGGGCCCCCAAGACCCACACACAACTAGGCCTAGGCCATGTTTTATGTAGGGCCTAGGCCTAGCCCCCATCATTTAGGTCTAGGCCTACAGCCTAAGGGTGGCCCGCCGGCACACAACTAGGCCCTAGGCCAATAGGGCCCCCAAGACCCACACACAACTAGGCCTAGGCCATGTTTTATGTAGGGCCTAGGCCTAGCCCCCATCATTTAGGTCTAGGCCTACAGCCTAAGGGTGGCCCGCCGGCACACAACTAGACCCTAGGCCAATAGGGCCCCAAAGACCCACACACAACTAGGCCTAGGCCATGTTTTATGTAGGGCCTAGGCCTAGCCCCCATCATTTAGGTCTAGGCCTACAGCCTAAGGGTGGCCCGCCGGCACACAACTAGGCCCTAGGCCAATAGGGCCCCCAAGACCCACACACAACTAGGCCTAGGCCATGTTTTATGTAGGGCCTAGGCCTAGCCCCCATCATTTAGGTCTAGGCCTACAGCCTAGGGTCAATGGGCCCGCCGGCACACAACTAGGCCCTAGGCTAATAGGGCCCCCAAGACCCACACACAACTAGGCCTAGGCCATGTTTTATGTAGGGCCTAGGCCTAGCCCCCATCATTTAGGTCTAGGCCTACAGCCTAGGGTCAATGGGCCCGCCGGCACACAACTAGGCCCTAGGCCAATAGGGCCGCCAAGACCCACACACAACTAGGCCTAGGCCATGTTTTATGTAGGGCCTAGGCCTAGCCCCCATCATTTAGGTCTAGACCTACAGCCTAGGGTCAATGGGCCCGCAGGTACACAAATAGGCCTAGGCCCTGGGGCCCCTAGGCCTAGGCAAGGGTCTAAGCCTAGGCCAGCCTACAAGAGCTAGACCAAGGATCTCACTGCACAATGCATAAGAAAGAAAATGGAGGTCGGCCGCCTTGACTATGCACCTATGCAAGAGTGCATGCGCTGAACTGGAGATAGCCAAAAACACTTCTGTAAGCACATTTCAGTTAATTAATTAATTTTATTGTTGTTTTCCTGTCCCATGGAAGGACAGGATGGCCAGTGTAGGGTTATGTTATTGGGTGCAAATAGAATATGTTCATTTTGGAAGCACCCTTGCGCATGCGTAGAACTTGGATGAGAAAAGCATTTTTAAGGGGCCATCCAACTTGGGTGCAACTAGACACTCCGCTGTATTTACGGCTCAAAATGGCGTCGGCCGGAAATATCTCTACGATTCGGCCTGTTACATTGAAACTAGACCTCCTTCTAACTCCATGATCTGACATTCAACCGTATATTGTTATGGAAACATTTTATTCGATAACCATAACGTAACTTGATGAACGATGTTGCCACAAATCTATGATTTTCAATTCACATCGAAATTTGTGGATGATCAACCTTTCAACTTGATGCGAGTCTCCAACGCTTTCGTGCAGTGGCGGCGCCAGAAAAAAATCAATGGGGGGGCAGGGCTGGGGCAACGCAATATGTTGAGGGGGCAATACAAAATGAAATCCCCTGATCTTCTTATCCGTTGCCACCCCCCCCCCTCCCCCCCCCCTCCAAAGATAGCATAAACACTGGGACTTGTGACAGGGGGACAAATTAAATCACAAATAAAAAAGAAATATTAAATTAAAAATTGGAAACCACATTAAATAATTGATTATGCACTCTCCAAAAATCCCAGATGAAACGCAGATGAGCTGATTGATGCATTGATTGATGAAGGTGTCCGACACTAGCTGTAATCGTCTGTTGTTGTGAGAAACTGCAAATCGATCCACTACTTGATTTAAATCCAAACATTTTGCGAGTGATTTTAATTACCTAACACAGCCAAATTAGCGAGACGGGTGTTGCCCATATTGTATCGTAAATACGATTTTATTTGGCGCAAACTTGAAAAAGATCTCTCACACCCTGCGCTGGAAGGCGGAATGGTAATTGCTATCACCACCAGTTTGTGAAGTTCGTTGAATGACATTTTGTATTTGTTCATCACAGTTGCTAATTTGATTGTCGAATCAACTTTGGCATTGGTCTCTTTTTCTATTATTTTTAACACAAGCGGGAATAATTTTACTTCAGCCTCAATACTCTCCATATCACTGTGGTAATGTTCGGCTAATGGTTTTAACTTATTGAATTTTAGGAAATTGTCACTTTTAGGCTTCATTGCACTTATCCCGTTCAACACGTCACTGTTGTTAGTGAACCTCCTTTTTAACTCGGTGATCATATGATCGAGAACAGGATTAAATATTTTAATCATGAAGTCGTCATCACTACGACGTATCTCACTTTCACTAGTTTGCAGTTCGGTGGCGAAGCTGGCAAATCTTTTGGGAAGCTTGTGCATTCGAGAGTTGCGATTCTTAGAGAGTTCAAAGGAGTTTTCCTCGGCAATTAGTTATATGTTTGTCATCAATGCATCGAACTTCCCAGGTTCCGATCTCATTTGTTCGAATGTGTCCACCAATGAATCGACAAGAACACAAGCATGTGCAACTAGTTTTAGGTCTCGAAGAACGTCACTGAACAATTGCAAGCAGAAAAGAAATTCAAAGTCAATTTGCTCCAAAATACCCCGCGCTTCATTACCTTTCATTGTGCTTGATTCTACTGAAATACGATGGAGAAGTAAAATCAGCACAGAAAACGTTGATTTGACTGCATCACACGCAGCTACAACGCCCCACGTATTTCTGATAGGTGCTTCAATTCAACCACTTGACTGCCCACCTCCTTTGCAATGCAACAAATACAGGGTGAACTGTTGACCGAGATACGAAAACGTAGAGTCTATAAATCGGGAAACCGAATCGTTTCCTTTGCAAACAACCACAATGAAAAAGTTTAGCCTATGATTAAAACAATGAACATACACGGCTTGCGGAACTTCTTGTGCAAATATTTCTTGGAACACCTTTAGCAGAGCCACTTATAACACTGGCGCCACTGCTGGCGCCATCATAAGTCTGTGCAATACACGTATGTTTGTCAATATTACATTTCGCTAGAATAGTAAAAATGTATGCACAGAGTGATTTAGCGTCAAGCGATTCACATGGGTGATCTGATAGCCCAAAAAATCTTTCGTGTAATGAACCTTCTTTATAATATCTTACGACTATAGATAACTGTTCCTGTTTGCTCACGTCTTTCGTTTCATCCGCCATTACTTACTTTTTATTAATTTATTATAAAATGCACATTAATTCAGAACAGTTCACTATGACTGGGGGGGCAAGCGGGGGGGCAGGCCATTTTTTGGGGGGGCAATTGCCCCCCCATGCACCCCCGTAGCGCCGCCAATGCTTTCGTGAGACACAAAACAAAGAACCAACGAGCAGAGGTGGCTGTACAACCATGGACTTATAATAGTAACTGCGTTGGTACAACTACAGTTCCGAAGCCATATGCAAACTTCTGTCCGTGAGATGCTAGGCCTGGCCTAGCGTCACTCACTTGAGAAGACTGGCCAACATTTACTACAGATACAACAGAAAACACTCTTACCGATTGCTCTCCTTTTTTCTTTCTAAACACTTTCAAGGACACTTTCGCCCGCTTGCTACGTTTTCTGCCACGACCCGGATTCTTAATCTTATTATTCCCCATGTTTGTAAGAATGGCACTGGACTGTCGGGTTCCAGTGTTCGACGGCGACTGTAGACTAGAGCAAGTTCGTGCGAAATAGTTCGCGACAACACCGTTGTCGCTGCCGCTGCCGCCCAAGCCCAAGGCACCGTGTTTGCCCACTGAGCGCGCTAGTGAGATCGATTGAAGCGCTCATGTGTCAGACTGGCGCACTTCGGTTATGAAAACATTGCACCATAGCAATGGAAAACCACGCGGGAGGTACGAAGTGTATCGTCATTAAATACGGATTTAATCAAATAAATCCAGGCTACGAGGCAAAGCAATCTTTTATTGAAGGGCAAGGATTCTTTAAATCTGGCCATGTTTTTTATTTGACTGAAACTCGAGATGGTGTGGTTAATTTCATAACGTTGAAAGTGGTCAGGCAGACGTCAGTGAGTTTGACGCCCTATGATGTTAGAATTGAAGTAAGTATTGTATATTTTACTTTATGTGTTGTGGTTTATACCTAGTAGGACTCTTTTAAGTACGCAATTAAAAGTTAGGGTAATGTACGGTATCGCTGATCGCGTTTCGTACTCACTTTTTTCTGTATTCCTTTGTGATATTGATTATGTGCGCAGTACATAATGGTTATTTCATGTTTTATCTGTAAGCTCCAGTGATTTTCTACCCAAATACTATCTTATTTCATATTAAATTATCATTTTGAAGTTGCATCGATTTCACAACACAATCACGTTAAATATGGCATATGGCGGACGTGCGAGGGCGCAGCTGTTTGAAGCACACAGGAAGTGTGAAGGCCTAACTACCTGACATCCCACGAAAGTTGGGACAGGTTGTCAGGATGTCAGGCAGCTAGGCCTAGGCGTAGGCCCAGCCAATTCAACATAATATAATTGAACCCCTAACCTGTCCCAACTTTCGTGAGATGTCAGGTAGCTAGGCTTAGGCCTTCACACTTCGTGTGCTCCAAACAGCTGCGCCCTCGCACATACGCCATATTGCCATATTTAATAACGTCAAATCGATGCAACTTCAAAACGATAATTTAATATGAAAGAAGATACTATTTGTATTGAAAATCACTGGAGCTTACAGATAAATCATGAAATAACAATTATGTACTGCGCACATGATCAATATCGCAAAGGAATACAGAAAAAAGTGCGTACGAAACGCGATCAGCGATACCGTACAGTTACCAAAGTTAGGTATACTGAAAGAAAAATCATTGTTGCATTCTGTGGACAGAACGGGCCTAGCAGCTAGGCCTAGGGCAGGCCTAGCATATGGGTAGGCCTAGGCTAGGCTCGTAAACTTGTAAAAGTGAACGCTTATCGATGTATTTTGGTACCGATTTGTGCAGCCAACAATACAACAACCCTTGTTGCCACTTCTTGCTGCCCCTTCAGCCATAACTAATAATGTATCATACAATTACGCTACAATCATTGGAAGAAACAATCTTAATTACATGTAAACGCCATTTAATGACAGCTGGTAGGCCGAGGCGTGATTTTGTTTTGTTTCTTTCCTTCCCGAACTGCAAAATTCTGCCACTGCACGCGCTGTATGTACTAACGCACGGTGCCTGAACAGGCAAAAGTATGGTCAATGTGAAAACGACGCCATCTTTTGTGCAAGCCCGAAGTTTGTTCACAGGTAAGGTAACAGTCAGGCTATGCAGCCAGGTGTATTGGAATATCTTTACGCATAGCCCATCATTACTAATACCCGCGCTCACTCAAGCAGTCGTTACCCGTTGCGAACAAGAAAAAGGTTAAGCTACATTACACTAGGGTTATATTGGGTTAGGTTAGGTTAGGTTAGGTTGGGATAGGATAAGTTAGGTTAGGCCTATGTTAGGTTAGTAGGTCAAGGTTGTTTTGTTCGACTTTTGGCCATGAGTTCGAACGGCGAGATAAACAATTCTTGTCCCAAGGTACATTTTCTCTCGGAAAACATCTCTTAATCGTGTTGTAAAAGTGTTTGGGTTTCTAGCTGGGTCTATGCCGGTCACGTGAGTGTGTTTTCAATTTCAATTTATGTTGATTATTATTTATTACACGTAGGACTTGTTGATACAATGTGCAAAAGTGTATTCTCAGAAACAGCTCCACGCTCAAATTATTTTTGATTTTTTTATTCGAAAATGGCCTCCCCGAAATTCAATTGCCAAATAAAATTTCCTCCTTCGACGAACTTTCCCAAAGTTACCGTGCAGCCACCTCTGTGATCGTTTGAAAGAATAAATTGAATTAGTGTACTGTAAAATGCTTTTAATGCATAAGTTGACACTCGCACCTCAACAACCCCCCCCCCCCCCCGCCTCCCTGTTCCGACGAGCCCTGCCCATAGATGATTTAGCTAACTAGGATTTGCCTAACTTAGAAAAACTTAAGAGTGAAGCATCTTTGTGAATCCAGGCCCAGCACTTTAAACATGGACTTTTGTATCGAAGAGATACGATATCTATAAGAAAGGGCATAACATTATCTGGGGAATGATTATAGTTTGTGTTTGGAGTGATCAACTCGAAGTTCGTGTCACAGCGCATCCCTGGTGTCCGCGCGTGACTCTCACAGCTTAATAACATACTGCTTGAAGATGAAGCTGGCCCAAAATAAATTAACTGAAAAGTTCGTTTACGTCGTTTACCCAAGAATTAATCGGATTCGTAAATATAACCATTGAGATCAAACCAGACAGCGGTCGGGGCACCAGCCCCAGCGGAGGCGTTTTATCATATATGACGTTTCAAACGCCTGTGAACACGTTTCAGAATCGGACACTGTCATAGAGTAAGTTTAAGAAAATGAATGAATGAATGATTAATTAATTCATTCATTCATTCATCCATTCATTAATTCATTCATAAATTGATTGATTGATTGATTGCTTTGTTTGTTTGATTGTTTGATTGATTGATTGATCGATTGATCGATTGATCTATTGATTGATTGATTGATTGATTGGTTGGTCGATTGATTGATTGATTGATTGATTGATTGATTGATTGATTGATTGATTGATTGATTGCAAATTAAATTAAATACCCTGTCACAGAACAACAAAGTTACTGAAACTAAAATATAAATCCCACCCTTCTTTGCTGATTTTAGTTTCTCGTAATGGCCGGTTCCCATGCTTGTACCTCGGACCAGTGACGCGAGCAAGTGAAACGAAACCTTTTCCCATCGCTGTGAAACGAGAACTATTGCAACTTTACAGAATAAGGGTCCAGGGGGGAAGCGAGGGGAGCAAAGCAATGCTTCCCTAACACCCCTCCTACTCTCACCAAAATAGCATTTTTCTAAGGGCTGTTATAACTTAATCTTAATCAAAATCCATTAATTTGTTCCCACGTTTAATTTACAATAAATAAATAAATTCACATTTAGAGTCTACCCACTCAGCAACTAAACTGATTTGCAGTGGGGGACTTTAATTTAAAGCGACTAAACCAACCCTGTAGGCTTCGAATACCATAGACTAGTGAGCGATAACCAATCAAAGAACGATACTTCAAATACGAAACATATGAATCAGTGATTGGACAGTGCGAACACCTGCGGACAAATGCCAGAATCAACAAGGCCGATTCAGAACAACTTTGAATTTATTGAGTGCTTCGTTGCTAGGACGGCTCCAAAGTCACCGTTTACTTATTCCTAAGAAGCCAAGGAGTAATGGAATTGAATCCACATTAAAAAGTTAAAAAACTTCTGCCTGAAGCGGGACTTGAACCCGGGACCTTCTGCATTGGAAGCAGGGATGCTTACCACTGGACCAACGAGCCACCTATTTGCCAATTATTGATATATTATGCTGCACCGTTGGTTCTCCTTTATAAACAAGGCTCAGAGATGTTTTCTGTTGTGAAACTGTGAGATGCATTAGCTTAACTGCTAACTGACCATAGAAGCAGGGCGTTCTCCTGGGATGTTCGGCCGTAAGAAATACCACTTTTACTACACGACTCTACTATTTACTCTACATAAGTACGGCAAAAACTGCCATCCAATACTCAATTAATATTTGGCAGTACTTTTGTTGAGGTACATAAATTAAATATAATGTTTTCCAAGATTTTTTTAGGGAAAAAATAGTTGACTATACAATCAACAGAGCCACTTCTTCTTTCTTCTTATTTACTTTTGAGAAGGAACAATATATATTTACCTGTTTTCAGTTGTAGGATTAGTTTCTCTCCAAACGTTGAGTGTCATTTTTCACCACTTCAGCCAGCGTGATGCTCAATCTTCTTGCTGTGACAAAACAACAAATATATTAGAAATAAATGAATGTATTAAACCGTGGCGCATTCTCGTCTTGAACACTTCACTAATACCAATCGTTTAAAGTTTAAATTATGACAAAAATTCAACGATAAGGTAACACTCAGACATATCTATATGTATATGAAGTTGTTTGTAATATTTTGATAACATATGGTTTTTTCATGGTTTTATATAATGATGAATTATTAATTTTATACTTGATTGCCGATAACTTTAGAAATATGTAGCGCACATGAATAATTATTCCACCGAAAATATTAAGCAATAATTGTACACAAATATATTTCATCATGATTTTTGTTATCAGACCAACGGTTTGGCCGTAAACGAGCGATATTCAATGCAATGTGTAGTCAAAATTGGGGGCGCCGCCCCCGCCTCCAGTCGCGGATATCGCTCTGTCATCAAAGGGCGCCAATACTGTGAGACATTGGTATTTTCGACACTTTGATGCTGGATTAATCATGATAGCTAGGTCTTTGATGTGGATTCAATTCCATTGCTTCTTGGCTTAGGAATAAGTAAACGGTGACTTTGGAGCCGTCCTAGCAACGAAGCACTCAATAACTTCAAAGTTGTTCTGAATCGGCCTTGTTGATTCTGGCATTTGTCCGCAGGTGTTCGCACTGTCCAATCACACATACTCTATGCAGTTGGCCTATGCAAAATGAATGCTGTACTTTCTAGTTGTCTAATTATTGTAATACTTCTATTTTTGACTTTCAAATTTTGATATGTGCTTATGTTCTTTACTGAACATTTATCCATCTTTTACTCGTCTTAATTAAATTAGTTTAATGTTTTCTGCACTTTTTCCTCAAACCCTGTTAAAAAGGCTGTTCACTCAAGTCTAAGGGTACATCCCAACAAACATTTTGGTGCCTTCCCGCACTTTTCCCGATGTCTTTTCCCGCACATTGCATATGCGGGTCCTGTAAGGGAAACCCGTACAGGCCCCGCCTAGAAGTGTCCTACTGGCCGATGTCGGGTCCCGTACGGGTTGCACGCCATCTTCCCGCAATCTTCCCACTTGTATCCCGCAACCTTCCCGCACGGATTGCCCGCTATCTTCCCGCTAGTATCCCACAACTTTCCCGCACACGCTGCCCGCTATCTTCCCGCTAGTATCCCACAACTTTCCCGCACAGTCTGCCCGCTAGTATCCCGCAGCTTTCCCACTAGTATTCCGCAACCTTCCCGCTCGGATTGCCCGCTATCTTCCCGCTAATATCCCGCAGCTTTCCCGCATGGGCTGCCCGCTATCTTCCCGGGGCCCGTCCCCCGGCCGCCCCTCATCAGTGCATGACATTGAAACAAACTGAAAAGTAACACAGTTTTTAGTTTTCAGTTTAGTTTCTGATTTACCCCTTTCTCAAATAAGCGTTTTATGGTTATTATTAGTAGAGTAATTATATTTATCTGTGGTCGAGGTGTGATAGGAATGAACATAATGTGAACATTGGAGTGAAACTTAATCTATTTAATTTATAGGTAAAGCCAATTAGCAACAAAATTCTATTTTATTAAATCCAGTAGTTTCTCTTTTAAATAAATGCAATTATAGTCTCTAGCCTAATACAGCAATTGATTCTAAAATTGGATTAAGTTCCTAGTGTTCTTATTGGACAAGGAAATTGGGTTTAAAAATAAAGAAACAAAAGCAATAATGTTTATATAAAGTGCAAATGAATTTTATTACTAAAATACGTAATAATGTACAATTGTTATGTAATGCCTCTGATACTGTTACTGAATTATTGATTACTGTTACTTTGGAGAATCTGAAAATTATGTTATGTAGTAAGTGTGACATGTTCTTATTTTCCTACTTTGCCTTAACAAGGAAAACAAGATTGTTATCGAACCAGTATTAAGTTTAACACACCAAACTGGTATATTTATTATATTTTTTTTAGGTCCTCACAAACTGAAATAATAACAGTTCAATGCCCTGATACACTACCATAGATCACCACGACATGAGGTCATGTTTTTGCAGCAGACACTTTTTAATAAAATGTTCATAAAATAATGTAGATAGGCATATAGCATAATAACACTATATATATATATATATATATATATATATATATATATATATATATTATAGTGCTATGTGATCGAGCTGATAGAGAATGTGTCTATGTATGTATTCCCTAGTTATATACAAGCAATAAGGGGTAGCATGTGTACCTACTCGTTTAAATAAGTTCAATACACACAGAGTGATACATCATCACGGATCTACCTACCAACTATTCGAATTAGGAAAATGCTATTCATGACACGTTTGTTATACATTACTACATCCACAAGATGCAAGTTGAGTTGTTAATCATAAATGAGCAATTATGAACAAAAGCAAAGCAACATAAATATATTTACACGTTATTACTCCATGTTTTGCTCATTACTATTACACAATATTCAATACAGTACTGAGTATTACTAATACAATTTTGATACAATACAATTAATTAATTTAATAGAATATTCAGTAGTAGGCTATCTATTTACATATAACCCTGAAGTATGGATGGGAAAGAACGATTTATTCCTTAACATTTAGGCTAACCCCTTAAACCAATCACGTTTAAACGGTTAACTGACATTTCTATTTTCATAATAAAATCCAAAATTAATAAATAGGCAACTGCATAACATTAAAAAAAAATCATAACGATTTTAACGTCACGTATTCGATTGTTCTGCACTTGAAAATAATAATATAACGATACATATTTGAGGGCTGCGAGTGGGGGTTCAGCCTTTGTTGCCATCAACGACCCGCTTCTTTGCGCGTACCGTTCTTCCGCCATGACGATCCCTGGCATTTGCCAGCCACAATATTAAGATTTTTTCAATGTCATTGACTTGGGCAGTTTTGGAGTTGGCTCTCACAGCAACTAAAATAAAGTTAAAGATAAATTACAAAACTGTATCAAGTCACAGTAAGGCTTTAAATAATTTTGGTGGTTTTGTAGACCCATTTGCTAAAACTAAAGGATTCACGTCAATACAATAAAAATAATAGAGTATTAAAAAACGGCCTAGCTAGATCAGAGAACAATTATTTATTTTACCGTCAAATGGCAATTAATAACCACAATGGAGGGCAAAGTGTCAATAACCACCACAAAAAGGTTTCATCTGAGGGCAGTGGACATATGGCTATAAGGTGCTTTTTATGTTAGGTGCTGCTGTTTATTTTACAAAATAAAATTATGTAATTCTGAAGAGACAAGCTGAAAAGCGCTAGTATGCACTAAGCAGGGCGTGCAAGCGTGAGAAATATGATTAACACTTTTGGACAATTTGTTACAAAAATATAATAATTCATTGCTATTTTTATATTTTTATTATCGACCCACACCACCCACTCACAACACTCTTCCTCCCCCCCCCCCCCCCCCCCCCAATATGGGTGAAGACCTAAATTGTAGTGTGTAGTAGACGGCCCGAACTGAATGGGGGACGGGGGGGTCGGGGGTGTTTGGCCCCCGGAAAATGCATTTTTCAACGTCATTTTTGTGATAATCTGTGTGTTTTAGAGCAGTAGAATGAAAAAAATTGTCAGTTTGTTTTATAAAAGAATATCTCGTTTTGAAGTGACTCTGTGAATATATTGTCTTACTTTTACTTTGTTATATGTGCTTAAACTTTGTCTACACATTTTATTTATTCGTAAAAAAAACAAAAACAAAAATCAGAACACTAGAGGTTCATTGCAAAGCTTATCGTAGGTATTAACATGGGCGCCGCAAGGGGAAGCAAAAGGGCATTTGCCCCCCTTGGATTTGAGGAATTCAAAATTTTAACTGACTATACGATGCGCGCCAGATGCGCCATTTCATATAAATTATGTAAATAAAAAATAAGATAGCTAAATAACAAATATTTTCTAGTTTATCCGTCCCGTCACGAAACTGTTATTTTAACGCGATCCGATGAAATTGTTATTTGTTGTGTATACATAAATGAAAGAACCACTGACTTGACTGTTACGACCGGGGGCAATATGAGCACGCCACCCCCGGCCCCCGCACCACTCGTCACATGCTCACGGACTAGCCTCCTATCCTTTTATCAACATTTCTTATGTTTTTTTTTCTATATACTTACATTGCATTATATATGCATTTTACTTTTTGTACCTATAGTCAATCACAGCCAGACGAGCCACGCTCTCAAATGATATTGTTCCTACGTGTTTATAATTGCTTTTCCTTGTGTTTTGTTCAACTTATATATAACAAACGCAGGCATTCTATATTTGTGACTAGTCACAAGATATTGGTCCTACGTTTTGATGATTTCCGTCATGTAGTATAATTTTTAATTTATTTATACGAGCACATATTACCTGTTAGTACACACCAAAATGGAACATCAAACCCATTTCCTAATCAAACCAAATCCTTATTCAAACGGCGCGTTTGCAAAAGATTGAACTTAAGCGAATAGTTGTCGACTCTGGCTAGTTAAAATCCTGCCAGAAAAGATATATTTTGATAAGCAAAGTATGTGAGACGAAGCCACAGCCGTAACTATTTTTTATACTACTAAATTATGTTAGATCCCTGTCTAGTCTAGATCATCGTATTAATCAATCAATGCATATTAATTTTAGATTGTATGCTTCCTTGTATGTATGTATTTTTATTTACCTATAACTAAGGTTATATTAAAAAAGGAAAATATTGAAGCAAAATGTAATACAATTATTATTAGTCGTAAATAAAATTCGATGTACATTCGTCCAACCAAATTAGTAATTTCCGATCGAATAGCTCAACTTCGGTCTTCAGCCTGATGTTAAAGTGAACGAAACCGTGTTAGCAAAGCAACCCAAAAACACAACAGGATTTTGAAGATAATATTTGATAGCATCTTGAAAATATGAATACGAACTTAGAAGAAACCTACCTTAGTATTCTTGATTTTCAGGAACAATTGCGTCTTTACGTGATTTTTATAATAATGAACTTGTCCATAACGAAGTTGAATCCTATTTTTCGTTTTAAAAACACGAGTCGTCAATATACCGTTGCCACTTGCCAGTCAGTTTTGTTCTTCTTTCCTTTCTTCCGACCACACACACTCACACACATACACAGTCCACGACACGGATCAATATTCAATGGATTAAAAAAAAATCGCAATAAGATTATGATACTAATAAAGCCCTAACTTATTTTATTTTTTCACGAAAGAACATGATAGCACACGTATAAGTAGCGTCTAACACCCACGAAGTATAAACTTGTTGTGTAGTCCAGTCAGTGTTTTGGACTGTTTTGCTTACCACGGTGGGATTCCCACCCCACTCCGCCCGAATCTTATCACCACTATAGCGAGCGGCACCGTATTACAAAGCTTAGTAGGACTTGTAGCATAGATAATGAATGAACACGTTGTAATTTCTTATCGGTGGTGGTCGAATTAAGTAAGGTTATCATCAGCTACATAAGCAATATCACAACACATAATAACAATACAAAGAGAGCCTTCTCCATAGTGCGGTATCCTTTGTCTTTACAGTTTTCTTACAGTTTATAAGCACCAAAGATACTTTTTAAACTGAGCTTTTTAAATTAACAATATGAATGTGCGTACGATGCATTGTAGGTTGTGCATACTGTAACTAGTCTCACTTTCTCGAATTGAATAGGACGTAAACAATACTTCCTTACAGTAGACGTATATTGAGAAGTTACTTTTTTACCTCATTTATTACCACTTCTATAATGTATATCATACTCATATTGTATAGATATGAGGTATGACAGTTTGCTATAATGTCAGGTGCATGATGTTGCTAAATTTGAATTTAAGCTTCAGCGACACATTTTTACAATAATACATGGAAACTTTGTAATCTTCAAATCGTTCATTGAATTCAATTAATTTGTTCGTTGTCTTATCTGTAAATGAAGAACCAATACAAATACAATAGATAGTTGCAGACGAGTGATTACCAGCTAGCCTATTTAAAATCCATTGATTCTATGTAACATCTGTCATTTTAAATATTTCTGGAAAACACTCAAAACAGGTATAAATCCCTCCCCCTATGCCGTTGTCATTACGAAACACAATTTTCACATAAACAGCATTATCATAATAGTATTCATAGTTTCATACTTACCTTATCTAAGAACTTCATTTACTTCATCTTCTCAATTCGATCATCAGTAAGTTTTTGATTATCACTGTGACGTATCGTAATACCATTCATAAAACGTTATTATTTGATGTAAAGTACCATATCAAAACCATCGAAAGCCAAATCAGGAAAAAATAATAAACAATACATTTCTAGAAAGTATACTATCAACTACTAACCAGTAGTCCCCTTAACTACCAACAACTCCCATTTCTGTAACTACTTGGATTTATTAGAAATATAAAATGGGTTTTATTAATACATTTATTTACTTATTCATGGTTATGAAGGACTTTAACTTGTGAATGGAATTTTGAATGTGGTATAGAGCGAATAAATACTCGAATAAATCATTGGTATCTATCGTCAATCAAAAGATAAAGATAAAGAACAAAGAATTATATGGTTAACCCGGACGTACGTAACAAAAACATCTTTTCCAAATCTTGCCCTTTCTTCGCGGGATCCTATGTGGGTTATCCCATGTTTTTCCCGTACACGGGACGTCCCTTACCCTTCCCTCGCGCTTCCAGTGTAGGGCGTCCCGTGACTTTCCCATACACGGGACGCCCCTTACCATTCCCAAGCGCTTCCCGTACGGGACGTCCCGTGACTTTCCCAGACAGGGACATCCCTTAACATTCCCTCGCGCTTCCCGTGAGGGATATCCCGTGAGTTTCCCAGATGCGGGACGTCCCTAAGCCTTCCCTCGCAGGCCCTGACCGGCACATCCCAGATCTTCCCGTTTCCAGCAGTTAACCCGCACATCCCTTGACTTTCCCGCACGGGTCCCGCAGTATCATGTTTGTTGGGATATTATTCATAATTGTAATATGTGTCATGCAATTTATTAATTGTGGAAATAAAGCAATACTACTGATTCATATGTTTCGTATTTGAAATATCGATCTTTAATTGGTTATCGCTCACTCGTTGATGGTGTTCGAAGCCTACAGGGCGGGTTTAGTCACTTTAAATTAAAGTCCCCCACTGCAAATCAGTTTAGTTACTGAGTGGGTAGACTCTAAATGTGAATTTATTTTATTTATTTTATTCAGGACTCTGAGACGAATGAAATAAGTTAGTAGTACTGTCATCTGAAATAAGAACTAGTTATCAAATAACATGTCCAACATTTCATTGTCCAACATTATATTTTCTGCCATATCATGCATGATTTGGTATGTACTACACCATGGCATGGTCTAATAATATTTCTAGTATTCGTTTATGGGTACCATGTTGAAGATCCCGCGTTGTCACTACCTGTTGCATTCTCTGCAAGGTCCACTAGATCTCCTGGCGGAGAGTCGGCGTACCGACGAACCTACGACTCTCCGCTAGGCGGAGATCTAGTGGACCTTGATTCTCTGCAAACACAGATTCAGAGGGCGGTGAGCTGGAATGTAATGCAAATTAGCCAACTTATGCATTAAGAAAACTAAAGCCACATTTGTTTTTTTATTATCTCATCTCTGTTTTATTTCACAATGATCTCATCTACACGAAGGATAATCAATCGGTCAGAGTCACTCATTGTTCACTTGATTAGCTAAAAGTTACTTGGCACAGATACTTTAGACGAATGGCCGAGTCTCCTGCCACGACCGTGGTGTCTAATATACCCACTAGATGCCACGGTGCGTGGTGTCTAATATACCCGCCAGATGCCACGGTACGTGGTGTCTAGGGGGGGCTCTAGCTGCCACGGTGGTTCTTTTAACATAGGGACCGAATTTAACTAAAACCAACGCGAAAAAGATGCAATATAACTTGAAAACTGAAGTATTGTATTGCTGTAATGTATATTATTGCAGCTTAAAAATTGGCTGTATGTAATAAACCATAAACATATACTACAAAATATTATTTAATAAAATAATCCTTGCTGCCACGTAGGTCCCTTAACGTAGGTCCCTTTAACACGTGAATATCACTCCATCCTTGCTACCACGTAGGTCCCTTTAACATGTGATAACACCCCATCCTTGCTACCACGTACGTCCCTTTAACATGTGAATACCACCCCATCCTTGCTGCCACGTAGGTCTCTTTAACATGTTAATACCACCCCATCCTTGCTGCCACGTAGGTCCCTTTATTCTTTAACATGTGAATACCACCCCATCCTTGCTGCCACGTAGGTCCGATAACACGTGAATACCACCCCATCCTTGCTGCCACGTAGGTCCGATAACACATGAATACCACCCTATCCTTGCTGCCACGTAGGTCCGATAACACATGAATACAACCCCATCCTTGCTGCCACGTAGGTCCGATAACACATGAATACCACCCCATCCTTGCTGCCACGTAGGTCCGATAACACATGAATACCACCCTATCCTTGCTGCCACGTAGGTCCGATAACACATGAATACCACCCCATCCTTGCTGCCACGTAGGTCCGATAACACATGAATACCACCCCATCCTTGCTGCCACGTAGGTCCGATAACACGTGAATACAACCCCATCCTTGCTGCCACGTAGGTCCCTTTAACACGTGAATACCACCCCATCCTTGCTGCCACGTAGGTCCGATAACACGTGAATACCACCCCATCCTTGCTGCCACGTAGGTCCGTTTAACATATGAATACCACCCCATCCTTGCTGCCACGTAGGTCCCTTTAACACATGAATACCACCCCATCCTTGCTGCCACGTAGGTCCGTTTAACATATGAATACCACCCCATCCTTGCTGCCACGTAGGTCCGTTTAACATATGAATACCACACCATCCTTGCTGCCACGTAGGTCCGTTTAACATATGAATACCACCCCATCCTTGCTGCCACGTACGTCCCTTTAACACATGAATACCACCCCATCCTTGCTGCCACGTAGGTCCCTTTAACACATGAATACCACCCCATCCTTGCTGCCACGTAGGTCCCTTTAACACATGAATACCACCCCATCCTTGCTGCCACGTAGGTCCCTTTAACACATGAATACCACCCCATCCTTGCTGCCACGTAGGTCCGATAACACATGAATACCACCCCATCCTTGCTGCCACGTACGTCCCTTTAACACATGAATACCACCCCATCCTTGCTGCCACGTAGGTCCCTTTAACACATGAATACCACCCCATCCTTGCTGCCACGTAGGTCCGATAACACATGAATACCACCCCATCCTTGCTGCCACGTAGGTCCGATAACACATGAATACCACCCCATCCTTGCTGCCACGTAGGTCCGATAACACGTGAATACAACCCCATCCTTGCTGCCACGTAGGTCCCTTTAACACATGAATACCACCCCATCCTTGCTGCCACGTAGGTCCGTTTAACACATGAATACCACCCCATCCTTGCTGCCACGTAGGTCCCTTTAACACGTGAATACCACCCCATCCTTGCTGCCACGTACGTCCCTTTAACATATGAATACCACCCCATCCTTGCTGCCACGTAGGTCCCTTTAACACATGAATACCACCCCATCCTTGCTGCCACGTAGGTCCCTTTAACACATGAATACCACCCCATCCTTGCTGCCACGTAGGTCCCTTTAACACATGAATACCACCCCATCCTTGCTGCCACGTAGGTCCCTTTAACACATGAATACCACCCCATCCTTGCTGCCACGTAGGTCCCTTTAACATATGAATACCACCCCATCCTTGCTGCCACGTAGGTCCCTTTAACACATGAATACCACCCCATCCTTGCTGCCACGTACGTCCCTTTAACACATGAATACCACCCCATCCTTGCTGCCACGTAGGTCCGTTTAACACATGAATACCACCCCATCCTTGCTGCCACGTAGGTCCCTTTAACACGTGAATACCACCCCATCCTTGCTGCCACGTACGTCCCTTTAACATATGAATACCACCCCATCCTTGCTGCCACGTAGGTCCGATAACACATGAATACCACCCCATCCTTGCTGCCACGTAGGTCCGTTTAACATATGAATACCACCCCATCCTTGCTGCCACGTAGGTCCGATAACACGTGAATACAACCCCATCCTTGCTGCCACGTACGTCCCTTTAACACATGAATACCACCCCATCCTTGCTGCCACGTACGTCCCTTTAACACGTGAATACCACCCCATCCTTGCTGCCACGTAGGTCCGATAACACGTGAATACCACCCCATCCTTGCTGCCACGTAGGTCCGATAACACGTGAATACCACCCCATCCTTGCTGCCACGTAGGTCCGTTTAACACATGAATACCACCCCATCCTTGCTGCCACGTAGGTCCGATAACACGTGAATACCACCCCATCCTTGCTGCCACGTAGGTCCGATAACACGTGAATACCACACCATCCTTGCTGCCACGTACGTCCCTTTAACATATGAATACCACCCCATCCTTGCTGCCACGTAGGTCCGATAACACATGAATACCACCCCATCCTTGCTGCCACGTACGTCCCTTTAACACGTGAATACCACCCCATCCTTGCTGCCACGTAGGTCCGATAACACGTGAATACCACCCCATCCTTGCTGCCACGTAGGTCCGATAACACGTGAATACCACCCCATCCTTGCTGCCACGTAGGTCCGATAACACGTGAATACCACACCATCCTTGCTGCCACGTACGTCCCTTTAACACATGAATACCACCCCATCCTTGCTGCCACGTAGGTCCGATAACACGTGAATACCACCCCATCCTTGCTGCCACGTACGTCCCTTTAACATATGAATACCACCCCATCCTTGCTGCCACGTAGGTCCGTTTAACATATGAATACCACCCCATCCTTGCTGCCACGTAGGTCCGATAACACGTGAATACAACCCCATCCTTGCTGCCACGTACGTCCCTTTAACACATGAATACCACCCCATCCTTGCTGCCACGTAGGTCCGATAACACGTGAATACCACCCCATCCTTGCTGCCACGTACGTCCCTTTAACATATGAATACCACCCCATCCTTGCTGCCACGTAGGTCCGTTTAACATATGAATACCACCCCATCCTTGCTGCCACGTAGGTCCGATAACACGTGAATACAACCCCATCCTTGCTGCCACGTACGTCCCTTTAACACATGAATACCACCCCATCCTTGCTGCCACGTACGTCCCTTTAACACATGAATACCACCCCATCCTTGCTGCCACGTACGTCCCTTTAACATATGAATACCACCCCATCCTTGCTGCCACGTAGGTCCCTTTAACACGTGAATACCACCCCATCCTTGCTGCCACGTAGGTCCGATAACACGTGAATACCACCCCATCCTTGCTGCCACGTAGGTCCGTTTAACACATGAATACCACCCCATCCTTGCTGCCACGTAGGTCCGATAACACGTGAATACCACACCATCCTTGCTGCCACGTAGGTCCGATAACACGTGAATACCACCCCATCCTTGCTGCCACGTAGGTCCGATAACACATGAATACCACCCTATCCTTGCTGCCACGTAGGTCCGATAACACGTGAATACCACCCCATCCTTGCTGCCACGTAGGTCCGTTTAACATATGAATACCACCCCATCCTTGCTGCCACGTAGGTCCCTTTAACACATGAATACCACCCCATCCTTGCTGCCACGTAGGTCCGTTTAACATATGAATACCACCCCATCCTTGCTGCCACGTAGGTCCGTTTAACATATGAATACCACACCATCCTTGCTGCCACGTAGGTCCGTTTAACATATGAATACCACCCCATCCTTGCTGCCACGTACGTCCCTTTAACACATGAATACCACCCCATCCTTGCTGCCACGTACGTCCCTTTAACACGTGAATACCACCCCATCCTTGCTGCCACGTACGTCCCTTTAACATATGAATACCACCCCATCCTTGCTGCCACGTAGGTCCGATAACACATGAATACCACCCCATCCTTGCTGCCACGTAGGTCCGTTTAACATATGAATACCACCCCATCCTTGCTGCCACGTAGGTCCGATAACACGTGAATACAACCCCATCCTTGCTGCCACGTACGTCCCTTTAACACATGAATACCACCCCATCCTTGCTGCCACGTACGTCCCTTTAACACGTGAATACCACCCCATCCTTGCTGCCACGTAGGTCCGATAACACGTGAATACCACCCCATCCTTGCTGCCACGTAGGTCCGATAACACGTGAATACCACCCCATCCTTGCTGCCACGTAGGTCCGTTTAACACATGAATACCACCCCATCCTTGCTGCCACGTAGGTCCGATAACACGTGAATACCACCCCATCCTTGCTGCCACGTAGGTCCGATAACACGTGAATACCACACCATCCTTGCTGCCACGTACGTCCCTTTAACATATGAATACCACCCCATCCTTGCTGCCACGTAGGTCCGATAACACATGAATACCACCCCATCCTTGCTGCCACGTACGTCCCTTTAACACGTGAATACCACCCCATCCTTGCTGCCACGTAGGTCCGATAACACGTGAATACCACCCCATCCTTGCTGCCACGTAGGTCCGATAACACGTGAATACCACCCCATCCTTGCTGCCACGTAGGTCCGATAACACGTGAATACCACACCATCCTTGCTGCCACGTACGTCCCTTTAACACATGAATACCACCCCATCCTTGCTGCCACGTAGGTCCGATAACACGTGAATACCACCCCATCCTTGCTGCCACGTACGTCCCTTTAACATATGAATACCACCCCATCCTTGCTGCCACGTAGGTCCGTTTAACATATGAATACCACCCCATCCTTGCTGCCACGTAGGTCCGTTTAACATATGAATACCACCCCATCCTTGCTGCCACGTAGGTCCGATAACACGTGAATACCACACCATCCTTGCTGCCACGTACGTCCCTTTAACACATGAATACCACCCCATCCTTGCTGCCACGTAGGTCCGATAACACGTGAATACCACCCCATCCTTGCTGCCACGTAGGTCCGTTTAACATATGAATACCACCCCATCCTTGCTGCCACGTAGGTCCGTTTAACATATGAATACCACCCCATCCTTGCTGCCACGTACGTCCCTTTAACACATGAATACCACCCCATCCTTGCTGCCACGTAGGTCCCTTTAACACATGAATACCACCCCATCCTTGCTGCCACGTAGGTCCCTTTAACACATGAATACCACCCCATCCTTGCTGCCACGTAGGTCCCTTTAACACATGAATACCACCCCATCCTTGCTGCCACGTAGGTCCCTTTAACACATGAATACCACCCCATCCTTGCTGCCACGTAGGTCCGATAACACATGAATACCACCCCATCCTTGCTGCCACGTAGGTCCCTTTAACACATGAATACCACCCCATCCTTGCTGCCACGTAGGTCCCTTTAACACATGAATACCACCCCATCCTTGCTGCCACGTAGGTCCGATAACACATGAATACCACCCCATCCTTGCTGCCACGTAGGTCCGATAACACATGAATACCACCCCATCCTTGCTGCCACGTAGGTCCGATAACACGTGAATACAACCCCATCCTTGCTGCCACGTAGGTCCCTTTAACACATGAATACCACCCCATCCTTGCTGCCACGTAGGTCCGTTTAACACATGAATACCACCCCATCCTTGCTGCCACGTAGGTCCCTTTAACACGTGAATACCACCCCATCCTTGCTGCCACGTACGTCCCTTTAACATATGAATACCACCCCATCCTTGCTGCCACGTAGGTCCCTTTAACACATGAATACCACCCCATCCTTGCTGCCACGTAGGTCCCTTTAACACATGAATACCACCCCATCCTTGCTGCCACGTAGGTCCGATAACACGTGAATACCACCCCATCCTTGCTGCCACGTAGGTCCGTTTAACATATGAATACCACCCCATCCTTGCTGCCACGTAGGTCCGATAACACGTGAATACCACACCATCCTTGCTGCCACGTACGTCCCTTTAACACATGAATACCACCCCATCCTTGCTGCCACGTAGGTCCGATAACACGTGAATACCACCCCATCCTTGCTGCCACGTAGGTCCGTTTAACATATGAATACCACCCCATCCTTGCTGCCACGTAGGTCCCTTTAACACATGAATACCACCCCATCCTTGCTGCCACGTAGGTCCGTTTAACATATGAATACCACCCCATCCTTGCTGCCACGTAGGTCCGTTTAACATATGAATACCACACCATCCTTGCTGCCACGTAGGTCCGTTTAACATATGAATACCACCCCATCCTTGCTGCCACGTAGGTCCCTTTAACACGTGAATACCACCCCATCCTTGCTGCCACGTAGGTCCGATAACACGTGAATACCACCCCATCCTTGCTGCCACGTACGTCCCTTTAACATATGAATACCACCCCATCCTTGCTGCCACGTAGGTCCGTTTAACATATGAATACCACCCCATCCTTGCTGCCACGTAGGTCCGATAACACGTGAATACAACCCCATCCTTGCTGCCACGTACGTCCCTTTAACACATGAATACCACCCCATCCTTGCTGCCACGTACGTCCCTTTAACACATGAATACCACCCCATCCTTGCTGCCACGTACGTCCCTTTAACATATGAATACCACCCCATCCTTGCTGCCACGTAGGTCCCTTTAACACGTGAATACCACCCCATCCTTGCTGCCACGTAGGTCCGATAACACGTGAATACCACCCCATCCTTGCTGCCACGTAGGTCCGTTTAACACATGAATACCACCCCATCCTTGCTGCCACGTAGGTCCGATAACACGTGAATACCACACCATCCTTGCTGCCACGTAGGTCCGATAACACGTGAATACCACCCCATCCTTGCTGCCACGTAGGTCCGATAACACGTGAATACCACCCCATCCTTGCTGCCACGTAGGTCCGATAACACGGACCTACGTGGCAGCAAGGATGGGGTGGTATTCATATGTTAAACGGACCTACGTGGCAGCAAGGATGGGGTGGTATTCACGTGTTAAACGGACCTACGTGGCAGCAAGGTTGGGGTGGTATTCATATGTTATCGGACCTACGTGGCAGCAAGGACCAGGAGCTACTTACTTGTAATGCGCATTCTTGAATTGTTGTTTTTATTATTTTTGAGAACTTTTCGCCAGAAAGTTTGTAGATATATGGATGCGCTCGCTTATCAACGCGTCACTCTGAGCGTTTTCCTTATTGATGCATACATTATCAACGCACGTGTAGAAAACGTTCGCTGAATGAAGTAATAGCAAGTTTGTAATCCCGCCACCTCGGAAAGCGCACCGGGCTCTATGATTGGCTCCCACGCGCTGCTACGGCGCACACTTTTAAGCACCTGAGGCGTTGTGTTGACTCTTTATAGAGCGAAATAAATAAAATAAACATACATGTTGTATATGTAGGTATTGAACAAACATATTTAATATTTATCAATTTAATAATAAATATACATTTTGCTGCCTTCCTAGAAACGAAAAATGCCTGACTCTGATACCATACATGATATACTTAACGAAATTTATTAATTTTGTGTATTCTAATTTTAATTTAATTATTTTTATATTTTGTTAATAGCATAAATTTTTTTATTAATTGCACAAGTAACTTAATTAGTGATGATTAAATGTTACTTGAATCGAATGAAAGATGTAACATGCATGATTGTCTTTTATTTCCGCAAGTGTTTTTCCTTTGAAACCACATTTCCGATTGTTGGTTGCCATGGAGCTATCATACAACTCAAGCCTTAGTCCTTGAATGGTCTTAAATGTAATTAGGTATTGGCAGTATTGTGAAACTATTTGTACAAAAAGGCCAGTGACATTGTAGCCACCATACCAAAGGAAACAATAATGGAAACAAAGGTATTTTATGTTATCTATTTATTCATCAACATTCCTTTCCATACATGTATAATACAATAATAGAGTTAAGTGATGTACATAATTACTCAATTACATTACAATAATTATTGTGGAATTAACATTTTTATTGAATTTATTTCATTTATTTATTTGTTTTGCCCCCTGACTGGCTGGCAATATAAAATTAAATTAATCAATTCTCACTAGTTTTTTCTCTTCCTCTTCTTGTATGAGTTATCAATATCAATTAATCAATATTATTACTTTTTTATTAACAATATATGTATCTTGCTCCCGAAGATCACTCCGGTCATCAAAGAATCTCTTGCAGCTTGCTTCTAGGTCAAACAAAAGTCTCAAAAACAGCCAAATATTTCATTCAATGGCAATTTCATGAAACTTTTAGTTTGGCCCTGAAAAGAGCACTTTGTTTAGTCCTGTCAGATTGAGTATAACATCATAAATGGAAAATGAAATGCAGTTTTATGCCGTTGGCCACATGTGTACAGTCCTAAATTGTCATATGCATTTCAATGTGCTTTACCTTTAAGACCGCAGTGCACTTTTGTTAAGTTTTGACAATTTACCATAATTGCCCGTATAGTCTCTCATGACAACTGCAGAAGTGTACACATGTGTTTACCACTCTCGCCACGAGGAGGCCGCATATTGGAGAGCAAAAACTAGTGTATTGTGACAAAATACAACTTGAAATTAACCAAACACACTTGCAATGCAGCCCTATGATCCCTTTCAGTTCGGCTTGTCAGCACCCGATGAATACGCCACATATGGAATTAAGTAGGGCTGCCCAACGATAAAAAAAATCATATCGATATCGCGGGAAGAAATATTGATATCGCGTCGCTAGAGGTCATTCTTTAAACAAGATTACGTAAAGAAATATTTTAGCTTTGAAATGTCTTACTATGTGTGTCAATTTTTTTGTTGTACTATTCAAATTGTAAAATATCCACACAAAACAGCGATGGTGTGGTTGGCGTGACGTGATACGTAATCGGTTTTTTGTATCAATTAGCTTATTAGGCACAAGTTCGATATCGCGATATGTACGATATATTAATTCTATATCGATATCGAATTATTTATCTATTATCGATATTGTATCGAATTATCGATATCGTTGGGCAGCCCTAGAATTCAGTCACTACAACCCGTCATTCGAACATGCCATTCGTAACCAAAAATATGTGTAACATATGAAACAGGATCTCAAAACTTCTGACTAGGAAAACACTCTGCATTGAGAAGCACATGGAACAAACATGAAATGTTGCACAACCGTTATCTAAGTTACTGCCACCGACAACAGTACACGGCCTTTCAATACCCCACACTGTTTAGATTGCTCAATTTCTTGAATTCAATTAGTTGAAGCAAAAATTGGAACGTTATAAAATAGCTTTAATTATAATTCTTTGTCAAAGATTTATTTTTTATTTCAACACGTACCTACTTTAAAAGTGTAGATTGTCTGTAAAGTATATTACTTCTTCGTAATCTAACTACTTCGTACGAGCATGGCTGTGAACACGAAACATTTGGGTATATATTGCACAAAATTTCTTTTGAACTCTGTCCCCCCCCCATAAACAAATGTAGCACAGATGAAGAGTAACGAGTGGCAGAGCAAGCAATACCAAGCATGTTTAGTCAATATGAAGCAGCATCTTGGCACACAGTGAAACATTGATAGAATGGTCTTCAAAAACTATCACATCAGTACTTTTGTGTCAGTGATATGAGATGGGAAATATGAAACCGAGTATCCATTTAACGCTAGTTGGACAACATCAATTCCTGTTAATCTTTTTATGGTATTTATATACACTGCGCGTCAGCAAAACAGGCAAATTATTAAAACAAATTTTAATTTGTTTTTTAATCTGTTTCATCTTATTTTCATTCATATGATACATAGAGGTCACGTATAGGGCATAAGTATATACGTACGAGGTACACGTTCAAACCGGCTCAAAAAGGAATGAAAATGGCCACTTTTGCTATATGTTAAACAGGTTTTTACTCAAAACTTTGTTTCCACACACATGTGCATACTTGTAACCAGAAAAAGTAAGTAAAAATGAAGATAGGAAGCTTCATTTTTTTTTAAATGGAAGCCAATAAAACCAGGGATGTGATCATGTAGAATGAAGCACACCACTTTCAAAGTTGCAAAGTTAAGAGATATCTTGTGGCAAAAAATACTTTAAAAAAAGAAAGTTTTTAAAATTCATTATGTTTAAAAAATCATAACTTTTGTTGTGGTACTTACAGACCCACCATTTACCCCACAAAAGTTACAAACCCAACAAATGTTGCAATACACGCTGTCTACGGGCGGTTTAAAAGCAAATAACAACTATTGTACATTGTACTATGTATCAATGTTCCACTGTGGGTCACAACGCAGATAGCCAGCGGCACCTACGTGACATGTTGAATCTGAAAGAAATACATTTTTAGTTCTTACAAGCACTGTTATTATGTAAAAAGGGGAGATGTAATGATGAAATAAAATAAATAAAATAATGTAATAATAAGTATAGTAAATTAAGAAATGAATGAATAAAATAGCAAAATACATATAACCTATAGAACTACGTATTTGTAATTACTGGTAGTGAATGTACAAGAGTAAGTCCCATATTTATTGTCAAGAAGATAATTTGAGTGTCAAGTGAATGAATGGAATACATATTATAATAAAACATTATTATTAAACAACTACCCCAAATTAATAACCAATTAAGCACATATATCACAACCACAACATACAAAACATAGGCACTTTGCATTGCATCTGGCTCCAAGCTCTTGGGCTCCAAGCATTCTGGGTGAGATTGAGGTATTAGCAGGTAACCGTGCAATTGTTTGTTAAGGGCTTCACTGTGAACATATTGTGTTCACATTTACTTTTGTCAAATTAACTTCTTGAAAGTTAGGCTGAACAGGATTACTATGGCACTACTATTAGTATTCTGCATATGCATAGTCAACTCCAGACACTCCTATTCTACAAAACACATGCACATGCACACACTCATACTCATACTCATACCCTACATTACTCTAGTTTTGGTCATTCATTATGAATGCCAAAATCTTCAGTCTTGTCTCTCCTGTATCTTTATTATATCACAGAAAATATCACAATGTACATGTTTGAGGTCGTAATGTCATAGAAGTAGTGGAAGTCGGTGGAACCATTGAGTTTATTAGTGTAGGGTTAGAGACCCAGCGGCCATTGGCGGCTATCTACCAATAAATTTCCCGTGGACTCTAGTAGTACGATCTCGTACCGCTAGAAAGCGCTACACGTACCCACTGATGTCAGCGTTCCTGTGGAAAGAAGGGATACTACGTAGTACGATCACGTGGCTTAGGTCTAGCCTAGGTCTAGGCCCAACTCTTTTAGTCTAGGCCATTACTAGGCTACAATAAGCCTAGGCCTACATTAATAGGCCTACATTAGTAACGTAGTACTACAGCCTAGCCTATATAATGTATAAAACCTTATATAATGTGTTGTAATAAAGTATTAGCTTACTTATTGTTAACTTCGTGCCCGTTTGACATGTTTATCAGAACAAATGATAATGCTTTAATAACAATATCTACCGCCATCTGGATACTACTACCTTACCGACTTCGCATCTGCGCGTACTACGTAGTATCCCTTTCTTTCCACAGGAACGCTGACATCAGTGGGTACGTGTAGCGCTTTCTAGCGGTACGAGATCGTACTACTAGAGTCCACGGGAAATTTATTGGTAGATAGCCGCCAATGGCCGCTGGGTCTCTAACCCTACACTAATAAACTCAATGGTGGAACCTATGTCACAACATGTTGCCTTCACCTCGTTTAAAAATAAAATATCACAGGAAATATCACAAATGTACATGTTTGAGCACAACATGTTGCCTTCACCTCGTTTAAAAATAAAATATCACAGGAAATATCACAAATATACATGTTTGAAGTTGTAATGCCATTAAAGTAGTGGAACGTATGTCACAACATGTTGCCTTCACCTTGTTTAAAATATCACAGGAAATATCACAATGTAATGTAATGTAATGTAAGTAGTGGAACCTGTCATAACATGATGCCTTCACCTCGTTTAAAATATCACAGGAAATATCACAATGTGAGTACGTATGTACATTGCTTTAGTCTATAGCAACTGTGGATGATGAGGTGATTGAATCCGACCATGGAAATGTTATAAATTAGAATCAATGGAGTAGAGTTAAATACAGTAGTATGTTATGAACATGGCCTCCTACATGACTTGCACAAATGATCCATTCTTTTGATGTCATTCAGTGTGATTGATTTACCTAGTCTTCGCGATTTCTTATCAATGTAATCTCTGTTCTCGCAATGTAAATGGTACCACCCTTTACATTCATTGCATTGCCACATTACATTTAAAGTTTTGTAATGTGCACTTGAAGCCTGAGACACCCAAGGCAAGCGACAATAGCAATAAATATCAATTTTGAAAATTTCATGTTTAGGTTGCCTCGTTAACTTAGAAATTTGTGGAAAAGGCTTAACAACCCACTGTTCAAGACAAGAAACTAAGTGCCTAGCCATAGCTTGTTGAATGTAAGAATTTCCAGCTATTGGGATATTGCAAGCTAAGGAAAATGCATTAGCAATAGCAAACAACCCACAGGCACTTCCACCAATCTGTGTTTGCCATAGAAGCTTTCTTGTTAAAATGTTGTCGCGAGTGCTTTTGGTAATAGCAGCAATTTGAACATGCACATCATGCAGCTTTGAGGTACGCATCGAGTCATAAATATCAATGGTCTGTTCTGGACTATTAATGTTTGTTACGGTTACCCAATGGGGAAAAAAACCACAATGTAAGATTTGGATCATAGGTACGTCTATCACATGCTGAAATGTCCCTGTAACACCGTGGGAGATGTCTTGAAGGCCATGGATATTGGGAAAGGTTTGCTTTAACAACAATTGTGCAGCATTAATTTGATTTTCTGTCAACCACATGTCATTCATGAGGTCTGTCCTGTCAGAGAAATACAATTTAGCTTGGGGTACCCAATAACTTGAATCAGGTGGTTCATCAATATCAGGGATATCATCTACATCAATTATATCTAAAGGAGGGTTTGCCATTATCTTATCAACTTCCTTGGGACTCTGACAAGGGCTTGGATGTTGTAAATCTTCTAAAGGAGGGGTTGCCACTGTCTTATTAACTTCCTTGGGACTCTGACAAGGGCTTGGATGTTGTAAAACAATCATCTCATCTACTTCGTTGGGACCCTTGGCACTAGGCAATTTAGGTGAACCCATGCAAGAAAGGGATTCATAGTTAGCATTATCATTAGAAATATTTAACCTATCATCAGAGTGCTCTGGAATCAAAGGGTTGTCTACGTCCATGGGCACAGTAATAAGTAAACTTTCAGAAGGTGGTCCAGAAGAAATATCAGTATTATGAGATACAAGTTTGATTCTTTTGTTAGGCTGGTCACTTACTTTAGGTATTATCTTTTCCCGTTCAAAATAGGTATTAAATGCTTTCTTTGTGTGCTTTGGTCTACCCCGTACTTTACTTACCCTACGAATTTTCAATGTGTTTCGCAACGATGCTAATACATCTGTATTGGCCAAATTAGATGGAATGTCTTCAATGGTACAAGGAATATCAGAATTATCTACAGGAATTTCAAGAATGTCAGGGTCATCTACGTCTGATTCTAATTCTTCATCAGTCTGTTCCGCATGAATATTGCTACATTTATTTGTAATGTCATTTATAATGAAAGGCTTAAAGTCTTCTATAGAAATGTTATTTAAGTGGGGGGAAACTGTGGCAGGAATTTCAATTTCTAGCTTGCTTCCACGATGAACATCATCAACTGGAGACACTGGATCCGTGTTGTCAGGGGAAAGGC
The DNA here is from genome assembly GCA_945910005.1 of Isoperla grammatica. Taxonomy (NCBI): domain Eukaryota; kingdom Metazoa; phylum Arthropoda; class Insecta; order Plecoptera; family Perlodidae; genus Isoperla; species Isoperla grammatica. The sequence goes on from OX246749.1 coordinate 14,336,736, forward strand.
CAACGGGATTCACCATGTTGTCAGATAAGGAAGTAGCTTTGTTTCCTTGTATGTCATCTAACAAATTATGTACTTTTACCATCCCCTCATTAAACTCTTTCACCCCACAAGTTGCTAAATATGAGCCAATTAGCTTTAAAGGTATCATTGCAATGTTAAATTTTTCACGTTCAGACAAAGGTTTTTTAAGAATTTTCCTAGCAGGCTCATTCATAGTAGAGGTTGTAACACTTCCAGAAGTACTTTCAACTGGTTTAATGAAAGTGCTTTTCCTCCACCGGATATCTACTAACTCGGCAACAAACAATTCCATGTCCAACTCTTTCCTAGCTTTGAAGATATGGGAACAGGGCAATTTATTATGACAATGATATGAACAAGTACATGTTGTGCAATTTTGGTCGATTTGATAGCATTTCTTTGCAATTGTTACAGTGAAATTTTCTGCATTAAAGGTGTATGGGGCTGTATTCAGCTTTTCAAGTTGCTCAAACAGTTGTTTTGATACATTTTGAGTGCAGACCATAGAAATGTTTGCATGGAGAGCATCAATGTGTCTGGTATCTCTCTGTGTTTTTAATTCGCGAAATGTGGCATGTGAAAGAGCATGCTCGGTACTACGAATAAATTTCATTAAACCCCTGACTGCGTCAGGAAGGTGATATGAACTTTTCATGTATGCTTTTAGCTTTTGGTTGTGACTTTCTAATCTGTTATTGGTGTTGTTCCCTAAATGGATTAAACCGGCCTCTTTCTTACTATACTTTACCCACCGCTGCCGACAGTTATCCCAATTATTTAAGAAGTATTGGAAAAACGCGGGAGGAGACATGGCTTCAAGCTCTGTTAATATCTTCTCATAAATGTTTTGAGAGTCGGCATATAGTAACCTACGCACTTTTGTGAATATTGATTTCCTCACTTTAGTATTGCACTCTAATTTGGAAACCCTCTCCTTAAAAACTTTAACCACGTGGAATGTGCAAAATATAATATTGCAATTTGGAATGCATTTACTAATGACATTAAATTCTACTTGGTCTTTGTCAATTACGGTAACATGGCAATTATGTAATTCTGGATTTAGTTCCAGGAATTTGCGAAAAGCCTTTTCTATCACTTCCTCAGTCTCATAATGGACAAATGCATACCCAATTGGGCGTCCATGCCCATTACCATCCTCGCACATAAAAACATATAAGGGATACTTTTCTGCATTTACCTTATATGTACCATCCATAAACAATACATCATGATACTTTGTTACCAATTCCCTCATACCCTTGGTTTGAATTAATAGGTAGCAGAGTCCACCTTGTTCGTCACACTCGATGTGAACATTGTTACCTTCGTCCCGAACTATCTCTAACAGGTCATCTACTAATCGTTCAGCAAGTGAGCGCCAGTCAGCAAGGTCAGCCTTAATATTGCGTCTAAGGTTGTGGACATCTTTAGATAATAATTTTTTCCCAGTTTCATCTTCTACAAGGTCCTTTATTGCACTTGTACCCATGTCATATCTAAGGAGGTTCTTAACTATAACTTGGTCGTCTGCATGGGGAAGGCGTTGGTCTGGATAGTGGGCCAGGATTTCAGGACCAGTTGCATGGTTATGTTCATCTGAAAGCTTTCTAATAACATAACAACCCAAAGTTTTGTAAAATCTTACATCAACTACCACAGTGCAACCCAACCCATTATAATTCTGATTTGGACGAACATTGTTCCCCCTCATCCGTGGCTTACCATGGTGCTTGCAAGTGAACAATACATCTTTGTAAGGATGCGTCTCTGGTGCACCATCAACCACATGTGAGCGGTTCTTGGTCATAGGATGGTTCCCTTGCAAGCACCACTCATTGAAAGAGGATTCAAATTCTTGATACGTTGCAAATTGTGCGCCCTCGATCAATGCACTGTCTCCTTGACCTCCAACCTGAATATGCACCCCTTTCTTAGAGAATGTATAATTTGTATGTTGTGGTTGTGATGTGTTTGTCTTAAGACTAGAAGAAACCAAAGATTCACGACCACACCTCGATACATATACCTTCCTGTTGAGGCTCGACGGCTGCGGCTTTACGGCTGCACTGGTATGGTCACTTACAGACCGACTGGTTTCGGCCGATGGTGCAGGCAGAGCTGGCGGGAGTTTCTTCCTCTGTACTGGTAGATCTTGGCGAGGCTTCCTTGGAACTGGCTGATCTGGGGGTGGCTTACTTGTAACTGGCAGAACTCGGCGAGGCTTCCTTGTAACTGGCTGATCTGGGAGTGGCTTACTTAGAACTGGCAGAACTTGGCGAGGCTTCCTTGTAACTGGCTGATCTGGGAGTGGCTTACTTGGTACTGGCAGAACTCGGTGAGGCTTCCTTAAAACTGGCTGTTCTGGGAGTGGCTTACTCGAAACTGGCAGATCTGGGAGTGGCTTCCTTCGTGCAGGAAGAGCTGGAATGTGTGCCTTTCTTGGTGCAGGCACTGAAAATCGTTTGCTAGTGTTATTTTCAGGGATGCATGCAATCTGAAAATCCCTTTAGAGGAGAATAGTGTTGATAACTGTATTAGACAATGACGAGAAATTTGAGCTTTTTTTTAGAAGTATCGGTAGGTCTATTTTGTTAACAGCAAACACAACATATTAAAATGATTTTGTCGATTGCCTACTCCGATAAACGTGATAAGCAAAGGAAGACGGCAGATTTTTTTTTCTGCGTGTTATCGTTGGAAAAGCTCAATGAGTGAGGAGATGCATTACCTTTACACTTCGGCACGAGTACAGTGCTCTCCATAGCCTGAGGCCCAGTGTTGGCCAATGGTGTTGGCACAGCTGGGGGAGCCTTCCTCAGCAGTGGCAGGGCAGCAAAGAGTGGCTTCTTTGGTGCAGGAAGAGCTGGGAAGTGACAGTGCGGCTTCCTCTGCACAGGCACTGAAAAGCATATGTTAATGTTATGTACAGGCACACATGACAATCTGAAGGGGGGGGGGGGGGGGGAGGAGAGACGTTTGGAGTAGGATATTGATCAGAAATTTCAGGTAAATCTGTACGATATGTTGATGCAGTCGTTGGAAAAGCTCAATTAGTGAGTGAGTGTGATGCATTACCTATACACTTCGGCACGAGTACGGTGCTCTCCGTAGCCTGAGGCCCAGTGTTGGCCAATGGTGTTGGCACGGCTGGGGGAGCCTTCCTCAGCAGTGGCAGGGCAGCAAAGAGTGGCTTCTTTGGTGCAGGAAGAGCTGGGAAGTGACAGTGCGGCTTCCTCTGCACAGGCACTGAAAAGCATATGTTAATGTTATGTACAGGCACACATGACAATCTGAAGGGGGGGGGAGGAGGAGAGATGTTTGGAGCAGGATATTGATCAGAAATTTCAGGTAAATCTGTACGATATGTTGATGCAGTCGTTGGAAAAGCTCAATTAGTGAGTGAGTGAGATGCATTACCTTTACACTTCGGCACGAGTAGGCCTACGGTGCTCTCCGTAGCCTGAGGCCCAGTGTTGGCCAATGGTGTTGGCACAGCTGGGAAGTGTTCCTCTCTTGGTGCAGGCACTGAAAATCATAGGCTTTGTTAACATTATGTACAGGCACACATGACAATCTCGAGGGGGGGGGGGGGGGGGGAGTAGTATGGCCATATTGTAGGGATGGGAAAACATGTTTAACAGAATAGTTTGACTTGAATGATATGTTGATCGTTGGAAAAGCTCAATTAGTGAGTGAGATAACTTACCTTCAGACTTAGGCACAACTGTGGTGCTCTCCTTGGCTTGAGGCACGCTAGTGTTGACGGATGGTGCTGGGACAGCTGCGACAGGCTTCCTTTGCAGTGGCAGGACAGGAAAGAGTGGTTTTCTTGCTGCAGGCACTGAAAATCATTGAATATTTGACCATGTGTACAATAATTTGTTTCATATTATGTACAGGCATTCTCATGGAGGGGGCTTTTGAGGAAAAAACAGTGTAATGTGTGTTGGACTCAAGTGTGACTATTACAGTACAGAGCACAACTTACCAAGATCTGGTAGCACATCGTGCATGTTCTTCACTAGAAGATGTATCCCCTTGGTAGACAAGTGAAGACCACTTCTATTCATGTACACCGGAGCGTTAAACAGAGGCCAGTGGTCGATGAATACAAAATTGTAGTCGGCACACAGGATTTTCAGCTTTCCTGAAAAACGACACCATATATTGTGTGCTACACATGTCAAAAACTAGTTGTCATGAAAACATACAGGCCTATATGCAAGTTAATTGTAAACAGCCACATTTTTCAAAAATGATCAAGCGACTAGTATTGGACCACTTGATACGCATTGACCCATTGGCCATTACAATACTACAATATAGGCCTACTTAAAATGGGCCAACACCAACTTACGATTAAACTCCGCGGCCTTTGAATTAAGTTGCATCAGTTCTCGATCTTGCCGATACAACTTCCACAGATCCTGGAACCGTGGCAAGATCCCAGAAACTACGATGTTGATGTCCGGATTTTGTTCGAGGACAGAGATGAGCATTTCCTCATACGTTGACACCAACATCTGGAATAATTTGTAGACAATATTTAATATATAGGCTATGGCTATGGGTGTATTTATTTGGGATTAAATCAGGTACCCGGATCCACCAAGTTGGCCCTACTTGGCCTACCCGTTTCACGCGAGTCCAGGTTTGTATGCTACTTCATGGCCAATTGACAGCGCTGCTTTGATTAAAAACCCTGGGTCCACAATAAGCAATGTAAGTACATAAACAATTTATTTCATAGCCTATTAAATTAAAGGAAATCAATGCCTTTACCTCAACACAGCAGTTTGTGGGTATGTCATTGGTTCCCACGTGGAGTATCATAGAGTGGAAGAATGGAGCCGTGGAGACGGCCACTGGCAGGACTTGGCGGATCTTATAGCCACTGAGTGAAATAACAGAGGCATCATCGTTGATGCCGCTGAGCTCCTTCACGATCGAATCACCTAAAATTAAAGAACTGGGCATTATCGAAGTCAAATGGAATGAACTAAAAATATGACAACTAAAATATGAAAAGGAACAATACTACCTGGAGAATGGAGGATGAAGAAGCTAGCAATTTGTCCGGATCGCAGACAGCCGAAAATAATCTTGAAAAAGACAATTATCAGCACTGCAGTCTTTCTGAAAATAACAAATGGTCTATGATATAGTGACGATACAATATGTAGAAGGCAATCTGGTCACACATGACATGGTAGGCCTAGGCCTAGGCTAGGCCTATACCAATGTACAGATGGCCATTAGCCGTGCAGACACGAGACCCACGAGAAAGAAACTAGAATGGGAAGAAACAGCAAGAGGGTGTTGGAGGAAGGAGTGAATATGCAAAGGATGGGATAGGAGGAAGGAAGGAAGGAAGTAGAGACTCTTGCCACCGGCGCCCAGCCAACTGTGAGGAGGAGAGAACAACAACAGGCTAGGCTGAGGGCAAATTTAACCATTTAGCTAATATAGCCATATCAAACATAGGCCTAAGCCAGTCCTTACCACATGGCAACACAATTTAAGCTCGAAATCGGTAACATAGGCCTAGGCTATTTAAGAGCATAGGAACAGGCCTGGGCCACTAAATAGAAGCCTAGCCTAGAAGACCTTGAGTAGGCCTAGGCCAAGCCTAGGCCTATTACCTAGGGGCCTAGGCCCTAGACCTAGGCCTAGCATAGCGTTATTGCCAAGGACACCCCAGCGGGCCAGGCCCTAGGTTTAGGTGGTAGCCTAGGCCCTAGCCTATTTACGAGGAACAAATTAAGCAAAAAATGTGGTACAAATTTCACATGAGGAGCCTCTAAATTGAAGGCCTAGGCCTAGGTAGGGCCTAGCCCCTACACTAATGGTCGGTGGCCCCTACCTCACGCACGTGGCTGGGCCATAGGCCTAGGCTAGTAACGACACAAATTTGACAAGAAATGGATACAAATTTTAGAAAACCTTACCTCAAATCCTCAAAGGGCTCACCATTACTTAGGCCTAGGCCTAGGCCCTAGTAGCCTAGGCCTAGGCCCTAGTAGCCTAGGCCTAGGCCTACCTTACGCACGTGGCTGGGCCATAGGCCTAGGCTAGGCCCTAGGCCTAGTAACGACACAAATTTGACAAGAAATGGATACAAATTTTAGAAAACCTTACCTCAAATTGACTTAGCTTTGACCTGTGAGTAGAACACCGCGTTAATTCTATCTGAGAACAGAAAAAACACAAGTTAATGCGAGGCACACTGAATCACAACCGCTATGCAGCAAGCCAAGACAACAACAAGGGTCTAGGCATCAGTCGTTTCCTGCCGCTGGCTGCGCTACTGTCGCTGGCGGGAATTCAAATTTGGTTTGGGAAAATAACGTTTTTAAAAGTACAAGGTTCTGTTTTTGTTGTAGTGTGGTTAAATAATATTATATTTGACAGTTATATACCATATAGTTCTTTATAAACAGTATTCTAACGTTATATTGAAGTATTTTCCATAGTCAAACATACTTCAATGTTAAATGACCACCGTGGCAGCTAGACCCACCCCTAGACACCACGCACCGTGGCATCTAGCGGGTATATTAGACACCACGGTACGTGGATGGAGACACTCCGAAAAGGGCCGTCATTTTTAAGAACAGTTTGTTTTGTAAGTTACGTATTCTGGTGGTCGTGACGCCTGAGAGGCCTATTTGTTGTTTGTGGCTGACACTGGTTAGGTTTCCGTGCTCTTGTATCGCTTTATGTAAAAGCTTGCCTAGTAGATGTCGTAATTAAAAGCTACTGATGTTAAAGTGATTCGTAATGAATCTAGAGCTTCTTGGTAAGTTTTATCGTAGTTGTTTTCATCGAAGTTGGCTTCAATACCAATGCCTCAGCGTGGCGTGGTCGGTCTAGCTAGTAGGCCTAGCCTAGGCCTAGGCTAGGCTAGGCCTAGATATCTATTTTCTAGCCCTAGGTCTTGTATAGCTTAAACATAGAGAAACTTATCCTAAGATCCATACTAATCTTGCGCGTTTCTTTCTTATCGTAGTAAAGAGAGGTAGGGCCTAGACCGTACCTCTAACCTAAAGTTTGTGTCAAATCAAGCATCCACGCCGGCAAAATGCTAACTAAAAGGAATTGGTTCGTATTGTTTGAGACCAAGTATGTCAATTATCCCCTTTATTTTGTTTGGTTCTTTGGTTTAGCAGTCTTCTGCTAGTTACATAACACGTTTAGGCTTCGCTTCGTTGTTTCACTTATCCTCTTAACATGGTAAAGACGCTTCGAACCAGATAGACCTTCGACGCTTCCGAGGACAACTAGAGAATCGTCTCAGGTAATGGCGAATCTCTTTACTGTTGTCAAGCAGGTGGCTCGGACCCTTGGACATCCGTTGGTCGGTGGCCACTTTTTGTAAAGCTGTGAATCCTTTTCGGTGAATAGCTTGACGTTTACAACCAGTGAACGGGAAATAAGCCTCCCTTTGAGGCGTCCACTTTACAGGCGTGGATGTTGGTTTGAAATTAACTTTAGGCTAGGCTTAGGCCCATACGGTCACTTGGCCCTAGCTTAGAAATAAGATGCCTAGACCTAGGGCCTATAGTGGACGCCAATCTTAGTTGGAACCAAACCGGACGCTGAAAACGGAGCATCAGTTCAACGTGTGCGACTTGAAAACTGTTCTCGGTGTGGCCCGATCCATCCTACCTTCCTTGAAGAGACGCGTGCGTTACGGTGCATCGCCCCCCTACCCCATATTGACAAGGGAGGACTAGGACAAGGACAACTTGATGTATTTTTATTGCCTTTTATTTCATGTATTTCAAGACAACAACCAGTTGCCATTGTCGGCCATATTGCTAAAATCATGCCCGGAATGCATTGTTATCAATTTGTTTTTATTTTGTAGTCCTAGAATTTGTAGTTTATACTGTTGTACCTCGAAGTCCACTTCTTTCTTGCTGGCTATGGCTTGTATCGCTGTTTTTGACAGTACCAGTACTAACTGTTGGTGTTTCTCTGTCTTATTTCAGAATCGTTCGGGCAAAACTACCCTGAGGTTAGTAGCCTATGCGCCAGTCAGTGTTGGGGCAGTTCTTTTTTTAAATGAACTTTCTAAAAGTTCAGTTCACAGCTCAAATAATGAACTTTAATAAAGTTCAAGTTCTTTTCAAAACCTAAAATTTTGAAAAGTTCAAGTTCGTCTAAAATATGAACTAAGTTCTTTTAAAAGTTCTTTTGTGAAAAAGTGTCACCACATTGTATTAACAGTCATGCGAATAATCGATTGCCTTGTATGGCTTAAATAGGAAGAAAAACATGCATGTTAAGGTAAGATATTGAATGCTGGCATTAGGTGTCTGATGTAGGGCTATAGGCGCCTACCATTGTAGAAATAAAAAACTTAAGAACTTCAAGGGATAATTGTATTGTTGTTCCAGTTTATATTATTACAGACATGTGAAAATAGCGATTAGTGTATCGATTAATTAGTGATAGTGATAGCGATTAGTGATAGTGTATGTATATGTATGTACAAAAGTGCTGTTCTTCACTAAAACTACCAGGGCTAAGCCCGTCCTATTATTGTTTTATTTTACAAAGACTAGTAGGCCCCTTTAGTTGGTAAAAATTGTTGATGATAATTGTTATGTATTTTATTATTGATGTGTTGATTGATCATTTGAAGTTGATGTTAATTCAAACTTGTTGACATCATTTTAATTTTATTAAACAAAATTCGTTTCCTCCCGCCCAATTATCGTGTCGCATTACTTCTGGTATTTGGGCACTTGCACTTGCAGACCCACTTATCTCGACCGAGTGATCTAACATCTTGTGGTGGGTAGAGTTCGAACGGCCAGACTTGAATGTAATTCTATACTCCATGAATGGTGGCCGGTAGCTTTTTAAAATCAGCTGAAGGAGAACCGAAAACGATTCGCGTGTTCCTCGACGGCGCGTTGACAGATGCTCAATCATCGAACAGAATGAACTTTCAAAAGAACTTTCTAAAATTAAAAAGTTCGTTCTCAAAAAGAACTTTTGAAAGTTCAAGTTCACTCATTTGAAAAAAGAGTAAGTTCGTTGGAAAGTTCACAAAAAAAGAACGCGTTCTCGGGAACGCGTTCTTTTTAAAAGTTCTCGCCCCAACACTGGCGCCAGTTCTGAGTCAAGCTAACTAGGCCTACTTGTAGGCAGTGGTCCAGGAATCGCTAATGTACAGTAGGCGTAAACACACTCATTTTATGGTTTTATTGCACCATGTTTTGATTTGTATGATTTAAGGTCCGAACTAGTTTCCAATTGTTAAAAACACGTGTGGGAAGGGCCGATATCTAGAGATCCATAGAAAGATAGTTTTATTTTTTTGCAAAACTTTGTTTGAACTTTGAATAGATAATATATGAATAGTCACATTCCTTTTCTTTTCTTCTTCTCACCTGTTGAAAACATAGCCGTTGCATTACTGGTTAGGCCTAGGCCTACATGCTTCTCAATACAGAAAATATGTAACCAGCCCACCAAGGAGTAAGGACTATTTTTTTAAATTTCACTTTAAATAAGTTTATGGTAAATTTCGTTCCGGAATATTGTCAAATTACAACAGTTGTAAATCTTGCTTCTCGTGTTAAAATAAAGTGATTTTATTGTTTCAAAATGTGTTCAGCGCTGTTATTGGCTAATTTAGTTTCATTTGCCGTACCGATTCGAGCACAATATTTTAGGATTGTAAACATCATGAATCATCCTAGTCTCATTAACAGGGAAGGATACCTCTACGTCAAAAACCGCACAAAATTTTCATTTTTAAATTATATCACAAGAATGGGCTTCGAAATCGAAAATCTGAATCAACAGCGCACTGTGGTTTAGTAAACCCTACACATTGAATGCGCTAAGTCGTGACTTAAATTATAATCAGTATGTTTTTTTATAAATAATCAATTTAATTACTAATTATCGAATTATAATCAAAATACTAAGCTTATAGTTATAATATTGTATTCAATCTGTAGGGCTTACCAAAGCAAAGTTCGCTGCTGATTTAGATTTTCGATTTCTTTTTGCAATCTTGAGATATAATTTAAAAATTAACATTTTCTGCGGTTTGTGACGTAGAGACTATCCTTTGCCCTTAAAAAAGAAAAGTGAGTAGGCCTAAGGCCGAATTCAACTTTTTATGCCTTGCCAGAATAGGGCCTATAATATATAATAATTATATAATATATATATATATATTTAATTTATATATATAAATAAATATATATAATCAATATTATATAATATAGGCTAATTAAAATAAATTAAGGTAAATATATAATATAATTATTTATTTTTATTTTTCTATTTTTCAAATTTTTTTTCATACGACTTCATGTGGTATCCTTGTTTCCGTGCAGGAGTTCGATGGGGCGCTGGACTGCATCTCCCTGGCGGTGACGTGCGCGTTCAACAAGCGAGGGACGCTGTTGGCCGTCGGATGCAACGACGGCCGCATCGTCGTCTGGGACTTCCTCACGAGAGGGATCGCCAAGATAATCAGCGCCCACGTCCACCCCGTCTGTTCTCTGAGGTGAGTCAAGGTTTACTTATTCATTTAGCATTTCATTCGTGTGGAAGCCGACGAGGCCGGCGTACATCGATAGTTGTCCAGTAGTCGGTCGAGTAGTCAAAGCTAGGGTCAAGTGTGTTAGGGCTGGGATAATTTCAACGTTTAAACGCCCGTGGCTAATTAAACGTTTAAGGATTTTGGTGGGAAATTCAACGTCACATTGTCTTAATGTTTCAGTTTCTGTTTCCCACCCATTTTGTCGAAAGTTTATTGCGTCGTCATGAAAGCTCGCGCATAGTTGTCGGGTGATCCCGGCTCCCCCTCCCCAATAAACTTCTTGATATTTAAGCAGCAATTGATTGCTACCCTCTTTTTTTTATTATTATTATTATTATTATTATTATTATTATTATTATTTTTTATTTTTTTTTCTAATTAGGTATTCGTGTAGTTTCCGCTTGAGAATCTCCCGGGTCGGAGGCCGAGAGATGTTTAAATTTGTCCCAGGGTTAGCAGCAGCTGTTAGTCAAGTTATAAATAAATAAACGATATCATGAAAGTAATCGTGATTTTGACATTTCTGTTTGATCCATAAACTAATATTATTTACATTCAACATGTTTTTGTTGGGAAGGGGCATCTCTGAAGGGGGAGGGGGGTAAATGACCCTCGTTAATTACTGCTCCAAGTATCAACAGACTTCAAGTGTCTTCTTTGTAGCTGTGAAGGAGTACAAGGGATCATTTATGAATTGTATATTCTGTTCTTTGTGTATGTATTGCTTTTTTTTAATTTTACATTTTTTTTATTATTATACATCACTTGTGGGGCTTTGTGCTGTGGATGGTAGGCCTACTTCATGAATAAACATAAACATACTATTAATCAGTATTTTGAACAGTTTTCTTTTTTGGGGGTCCCGGTTAACCATTTGAACGAGATTAGTTTAATGAAACGTTAGCCCTAACACTATGAATATTACGAATGTAAACAATCTGAATAAGTTAACAGTGACTTTAAAGCCGTCCTAGCAACGAAGCACTCAAGAAATTCAAAGTGGTTCTGAATCGACCTTGTTGGTTCTGGCATTTGTCCGCAGGTGTTCGCACTGTCCAATCACCTGTGTTTCATATTTGACACATCGATCTTTGATTGGTAATCGCTCACTCGTCGATGGTGTTCGGAGCCTACAGGGTTGGCTTAGTCGCTGTATATTAAAGTGCCCCACTGAAAATCAGTCTTGTTACTGAGTGGATAGACTCTATAAATACGAATTTATTTTATTTATTTTAACACTGTCTGTTTGCTCAGCTGGTCCCGCAACAGCCGCAAGCTGGTGAGCGCAAACATGAAACGTCAGCCCTAACACTCTGTCTGTTTGCTCAGCTGGTCCCGCAACGGCCGCAAGCTGGTGAGCGCAAACATGAAACGTCAGCCCTAACACTCTGTCTGTTTGCTCAGCTGGTCTCGCAACGGCCGCAAGCTGGTGAGCGCAAACATGAAACGTCAGCCCTAACACTCTGTCTGTTTGCTCAGCTGGTCTCGCAACGGCCGCAAGCTGGTGAGCGCAAACATGAAACGTCAGCCCTAACACTCTGTCTGTTTGCTCAGCTGGCCCCGCAACGGCCGCAAGCTGGTGAGCGCAAACATGAAACGTCAGCCCTAACACTCTGTCTGTTTGCTCAGCTGGTCTCGCAACGGCCGCAAGCTGGTGAGCGCAAACATGAAACGTCAGCCCTGACACTCTGTCTGTTTGCTCAGCTGGTCCCGCAACGGCCGCAAGCTGGTGAGCGCAAACATGAAACGTCAGCCCTAACACTCTGTCTGTTTGCTCAGCTGGTCTCGCAACGGCCGCAAGCTGGTGAGCGCAAACATGAAACGTCAGCCCTGACACTCTGTCTGTTTGCTCAGCTGGTCTCGCAACGGCAGCAAGCTGGTGAGCGCAAACATGAAACGTCAGCCCTAACACTCTGTCTGTTTGCTCAGCTGGTCTCGCAACGGCCGCAAGCTGGTGAGCGCTAACATGAAACGTCAGCCCTAACACTCTGTCTGTTTGCTCAGCTGGTCTCGCAACGGCCGCAAGCTGGTGAGCGCAAACATGAAACGTCAGCCCTGACACTCTGTCTGTTTGCTCAGCTGGTCTCGCAACGGCCGCAAGCTGGTGAGCGCAAACATGAAACGTCAGCCCTAACACTCTGTCTGTTTGCTCAGCTGGTCTCGCAACGGCAGCAAGCTGGTGAGCGCAAACATGAAACGTCAGCCCTGACACTCTGTCTGTTTGCTCAGCTGGTCCCGCAACGGCCGCAAGCTGGTGAGCGCAAACATGAAACGTCAGCCCTGACACTCTGTCTGTTTGCTCAGCTGGTCTCGCAACGGCCGCAAGCTGGTGAGCGCTAACATGAAACGTCAGCCCTGACACTCTGTCTGTTTGCTCAGCTGGTCTCGCAACGGCAGCAAGCTGGTGAGCGCAAACATGAAACGTCAGCCCTGACACTCTGTCTGTTTGCTCAGCTGGTCTCGCAACGGCCGCAAGCTGGTGAGCGCAAACATGAAACGTCAGCCCTGACACTCTGTCTGTTTGCTCAGCTGGTCTCGCAACGGCAGCAAGCTGGTGAGCGCAAACATGAAACGTCAGCCCTGACACTCTGTCTGTTTGCTCAGCTGGTCTCGCAACGGCCGCAAGCTGGTGAGCGCAAACATGAAACGTCAGCCCTAACACTCTGTCTGTTTGCTCAGCTGGTCTCGCAACGGCCGCAAGCTGGTGAGCGCAAACATGTAACGTCAGCCCTAACACTCTGTCTGTTTGCTCAGCTGGTCTCGCAACGGCCGCAAGCTGGTGAGCGCAAACATGAAACGTCAGCCCTAACACTCTGTCTGTTTGCTCAGCTGGTCTCGCAACGGCCGCAAGCTGGTGAGCGCAAACATGAAACGTCAGCCCTAACACTCTGTCTGTTGGCTCAGCTGGTCTCGCAACGGCCGCAAGCTGGTGAGCGCAAACATGAAACGTCAGCCCTAACACTCTGTCTGTTTGCTCAGCTGGTCTCGCAACGGCCGCAAGCTGGTGAGCGCAAACATGAAACGTCAGCCCTAACACTCTGTCTGTTTGCTCAGCTGGTCTCGCAACGGCCGCAAGCTGGTGAGCGCAAACATGAAACGTCAGCCCTAACACTCTGTCTGTTTGCTCAGCTGGTCTCGCAACGGCCGCAAGCTGGTGAGCGCGTCCACCGACAACAACGTCTGCATCTGGGACGTGCTGAGCGGCGAGTGCGAGCAGAAGTATCGCTTCCCGTCGCCGATACTCAAGGTGCAGTACCACCCGCGCAACGACCGCGTCTTCCTCGTGTGTCCGATGCGCCACGCTGCGGTGCTGGTGGACGCCGACGGGGAGCACCGCGTCGCGCCGCTAGACGACGACGTGAGTAGCTACTTACGAGAAACTGCGTTCCCATACCTTGTCAATTTTACTAGTTTTTTTTTTTTTTTTTTAACTTTGGCAAAAAAACTTAGAAAAAAGTACCTACTGTAAATTTACCTGAATTTAAGGCTATAATTATTTCCATTTTTTATAGTTAAAATGTCTGGGGTCGTCTTATATTCGCATATATATTAAGAAGTTGTATGGTATTTCACTGTCTTTATAATAAGTTGTAATTTTGTAGTACTAGTATAGTAAGTAATTTGTACAGCCCGAGTGGGACGGCTGCTTCCTTGAAATTTGTGGGCCCGAAATGTGAACTTATTTATACCAGTGCGCAGTGGGTGGTTGCTGGTGGGGGGGTTGCTGTAGCTGTCTTAAAAGTTTTCGGAAGTTTTAGCAATACCCACATCTGTGGAAAAGTAATCATGTGTAACAGTTTGTTTGTTGTATGGACGCCTCTTTTTTGACTAGACATTGGATTTCCGAGAATTGTGCACGTAAGGTTGATCTGTTGTGGCTTCTGGTACAATGAATTCAGGGATTTCATCTCATATGTTTGTGCTAACCAGGAAGTGGGGGTGTACATCATTGGTGAAATGACAGGATCGCAAAAAGTCGACTGATTTTCTTGTTCTCAACTAAGCCACGGACCCACTGTTTAGCCGGTGTGTAAATTTGGAAAATTGAAATTCGATTTCTTAATAACTTAAGTTTCATTTGAGATAAAATTGTGAAATTAATGTACCCGAAAGGGTAAAAATGAGATTTTATCCCATTTTTACCAAAAACATTCATTCAGTCGCTTTAAATTAAAAGTCCCCCACTGAAAATCAGTTTCGTTACTTAGTGGGTAGACTAAATGTGAATTTATTCATTCATTTATTTATTCTTCCCCTCATGTGTAGCCTACTAGCCTTTAGCTCATCCCTATAGGGAACCCGCAACTGACGTCACATCCGTACTACATCGATGGACCAAATGAAATGAACTGATGGACGAACAACCAGTAGGCAAAATAATAAAAATGCAATCTTTTTCAAGAAAAACAAGTGTAGCGACTGTAACTGTGCTCGCAGTTAAAGCTTTCGGTGATGGGCGACAACGTTGTGAAAGTTGTGTGTGCGCTTTTTTTTTTTGAAGGTTTGTTTTCCAAAATCAGTAGGCCTACATTCTATTTGTTTACATCTTGTGTTTGTCCATCGATTCATCATTTTGCTACATTGAACTGTATTTTGGTGTTGCTAGTAGCCTATAATTTCCTAATAAGGAAAATAAACATAAATTGTAGGGAGGTCATAGGGTAGGAAAATTTGGATCCGGTCTCAGACATCCTGAAAGCCTAAATTATGTTATCTTGGTAACCCCCCCTCCCCCAAAACCACGCGGTTGAAGGCCGTTCTCTCCCCGTGTCAGCTGCCGGCCGCTGTCTGGGTTGGGCTCTGTGCGGCCGCTGCGCGTGGGAGAGGGGTGGGGGGAGTGTTTACGGCATCACAGAACTCGCCTGCAGTAATGACAGCGCGTACTACCCAGCGACCAGCTCGCCACGCCCACAAGCAGGAATTCACTGTAGCTTCAAGGAAAGTAGTTGCAGAAATACTGCTGTTTTTTTTAATGGATTCGGGTAGTTTCTGAATCCGGGTACCCTACCCTATGATATCCCCAATAAATTGTATTTTCATTTTGGGTGGAGGAGGTTGACCGGAAAACGTTCAAGTGTAAACACGAAACGTGTTGTTCCAGTTTGACCTGAACATCGTGGCCTCGTTTGACCGGCGCGGCGAACACGTCTACACCGGCAACGCCAAGGGGAAGGTTCTCGTGCTGTCGGCGCACGACCTCGAGATCAAGGCCTCGTTCAAGGTCACCCAGGGGACGACGAGCGCGACGGCCGTCAAGAGCATCGAGTTTGCGCGACGCGGAGAGTGAGTAGACCCAAGTCTGTTCCACCCGGTCCCGGGACTAGATTTCTGGCAAACGTTATGGATTTCTAGCCCTTGATTGTAAACCCCTTGGACAGAATACTTTAAGGATGCGGACGATAATCGTATATCGATACAATGACGATATGCGTGTCGTATCGCGAGAATCGCACGATATTATTTAGCACTGCATATCGTGATTGTTGGCAGTGATATTGTCTTATCATCGAACTTTAAATAAAAAAAATAAATAAAAAAATAAATTCGTATTTCGAGTCTACCCACTCAGTAACGAAACTGATTTTCAGTGGGGGACTTTAATTTAAAGCGACTAAACCAACCCTGTAGGCTCCGAACACCATCGACGATTGAGCCATAACCAATCAAAGATCTATATTTCAAATATAAAACTTATGAATCAGTAATTGGACAGTGCGAACACCTGCGGACAGACCTGCGGAACTTTGCGCGCGATTTTCGTTCACAAAACTAATTGTAGAACCCTGCAACAGCCGTCGCCACGAGGGGCTCTTCGCAACCCCCCCCCCCCCCCCCCAGACAACCCCTCCACACACCTCGTCACATTAGCAAACGACCGCCGGTCCAAAGCCTGCCTTCCGCCATCTGCGGCAATCGCAGGCTTGCCAAAGCGACAGGTCCCGTTACGAAGCATAGATTGCGCCGGGGGGGGGGGGGGGGGGGGCTTGAGTGCGGCAAGGGATAGTCTCGCCTTTATGTTGTTATGACTTGGCAAACCTCTAGTTTCTCCTGACACTTGTTCTCACTCTTGTGTGCGCTCGCACAACCACGCAAGAGAGAGAGTTGGAGAAAAGACACATGTTAAAAAGAATGTAGATCTTTAAAAGAGATGGGATTCAAAGATGAACATGCAAAGAACTCTGCCTACGCGGCTCGCGTGATAACGATAACAGATAAGGCAGCCTTTTAAGCAATTTTACGATGTATCAGGAAAGACAGACACATCAGTTATCTTTTCGAATCTGAAATGCTTTATAATGTGCAACATATCTGTGCAGTTTTTTTGTCACGATATATATGACGATGGTTGTACGACTTATAAAATATTACAGTGAAACTTCTTTATAACAAACATCTTTATAACAAAGTTATCTATCTAACAAACTGTTTTTGAGGTCCAAAAATGTTCTTATGCATGTAAAGGTATTTATAATATTCCTTATAACAATATCATAATCTGACCCCCAAGAGTTTGTCATAAAGAAGTTTTACTGTATATATCTTGGTGATAATAAGTGCTCAGGATATTATCGCGATTACTTTTTTTAAAGCTACGATTATCGATATGACTTATCATACCGCATCCCTAATACTGTTTAATGAGTAAGAGATGAAGAGCAGTTGAGCGTCTTATGACAGCCCCAAAGTGCTGACATGTCTGTGTCTCATGTGTCCCATGTGTGTCCCCCAGCTGTCTCCTGGTCAACACGGCAGACCGAGTGATGCGCGTCTAGACAGCGCTGACGTGTGTCTCATGTGTCCCATGTGTGTCCCCCAGCTGTCTCCTGGTCAACACGGCAGACCGAGTGCTGCACGTCTAGACAGCGCTGACGTGTGTCTCATGTGTCCCATGTGTGTCCCCCAGCTGTCTCCTGGTCAACACGGCAGACCGAGTGATGCGCGTCTAGACAGCGCTGACGTGTGTCTCATGTGTCCCATGTGTGTCCCCCAGCTGTCTCCTGGTCAACACGGCAGACCGAGTGATGCGCGTCTAGACAGCGCTGACGTGTGTCTCATGTGTCCCATGTGTGTCCCCCAGCTGTCTCCTGGTCAACACGGCAGACCGAGTGATGCGCGTCTAGACAGCGCTGACGTGTGTCTCATGTGTCCCATGTGTGTCCCCCAGCTGTCTCCTGGTCAACACGGCAGACCGAGTGATGCGCGTCTAGACAGCGCTGACGTGTGTCTCATGTGTCCCATGTGTGTCCCCCAGCTGTCTCCTGGTCAACACGGCAGACCGAGTGATGCGCGTCTAGACAGCGCTGACGTGTGTCTCATGTGTCCCATGTGTGTCCCCCAGCTGTCTCCTGGTCAACACGGCAGACCGAGTGCTGCACGTCTAGACAGCGCTGACGTGTGTCTCATGTGTCCCATGTGTGTCCCCCAGCTGTCTCCTGGTCAACACGGCAGACCGAGTGATGCGCGTCTAGACAGCGCTGACGTGTGTCTCATGTGTCCCATGTGTGTCCCCCAGCTGTCTCCTGGTCAACACGGCAGACCGAGTGATGCGCGTCTAGACAGCGCTGACGTGTGTCTCATGTGTCCCATGTGTGTCCCCCAGCTGTCTCCTGGTCAACACGGCAGACCGAGTGATGCGCGTCTAGACAGCGCTGACGTGTGTCTCATGTGTCCCATGTGTGTCCCCCAGCTGTCTCCTGGTCAACACGGCAGACCGAGTGATGCGCGTCTAGACAGCGCTGACGTGTGTCTCATGTGTCCCATGTGTGTCCCCCAGCTGTCTCCTGGTCAACACGGCAGACCGAGTGATGCGCGTCTAGACAGCGCTGACGTGTGTCTCATGTGTCCCATGTGTGTCCCCCAGCTGTCTCCTGGTCAACACGGCAGACCGAGTGATCCGCGTCTACGACAGCGCCGAGGTGCTGACGTGTGGGGCCGACGGAGAGCCTGAGCCGCTGCAGAAGCTGCAGGACCTCGTCAACAAGACGATGTGGAAGAAGTGCTGCTTCTCCGGCGACGGCGAGTACATCTGCGCCGGGTCGGCACGTCAGCACGCCCTGTACGTGTGGGAGAAGAGCGTCGGCAACCTGGTCAAGATCCTGCACGGCACCAAGGTAGGCCCAGAGCGACTCTGCTAGTCGTAAGAGGCGACTTAAAGAGACCCAGTCCCACTGGAGATTGCTCCTCCCACTTGGCCCTGCCCTCCCTTGCTGGGCTCCCCTTATGACGACACCCGCGGTATAGATGTACCTGATTCGGAAGACATTGTATCACCTAAGCCAGTGGTTCCCAACCGGGGTGCTGTAAAATTTTCGTTGAAATTGAAAATATCTTGTTTCTGAATATTTTGAAAATAAGAAAAAAACAATTTTAAATATTATATCAGTACAAACGAAAAGATACAGTTATAGTCTGACCACGATTGAGTTTTCCCTGAAGCATATATATTACATCGACGATGCAACACTTTGTAGGCTACTGCAGATTAACACCTCACCCTCAACCCCAAATAACAGTTCAGAAACATTTCATAAAACATGATCAAATCTATACACCAGTTATCACCCTCGTATCTGTGCGAGTGAGGCGTTCCAGCATTAACGAACATTAAATCAAAGAAACAAAAAAAAAGATTTCTGTAAGTTGAAGGGGAAATGGGAGAATGTTGGTCCATTAACCGGCCACAAATCAAAGAAAGACATTTGCAAAAACCGACAAAGCTAGATGCCCCACTGTAAGTGTATATATCCAACTATAGGTTAGTGGTGGTACAGTAATGTAATCATCAAATTAAATTTGCAAAATATTGATTTATTACACTTCTTATATATTTTTTAAAAATTATTGGTTTTTAGCTTAAGGGCGCTAGTGGAACACGGGGTGGGGGGGGAAGGGGGGGCGATGAGTGGGCGAAATACGAAGAATGAGGTTTGGAGGAGGAAAGGGACAAGTAGGAGGGTGGGGAGGAAAATGGATGACGTGGACTGCATTTCGTCTAGTCTCTATCCCAATTCAAGATGCACGCCGGCAAAATGCAATCTAAAAGGAACTGTTTCTTATTGTTGGAGACTAATGCTGTCAGTCATCCCCTTTATTTGGCTATCCACTTATCTTCAAACATAGTAAAGACAGCTCCAAACCATGTGGACCTTTGACCATAAATATTCAGAATTAGGCATTCTCATAATGGATTTGTAAGAAAAGTAGTAAAATAGCAGTTTCATTTAGTGATGGTAATTTTTCTAGAGCAAGAGATAATTGTGACCGATCCTGTGAAAAAGAACCAAATCCTGAGCCCCCGTCTTCGCTATTGTCAAGCGGGTGGTTTTTGTTATTTGAATAGAAATCATTGGTGGTCACTTTTTTTGAACTGTGCATCCTTTCTGGTGACAAGCTTGACGTTTACAACCTTGCACAGTGAGCGGGAAATAAGCCTCCCTTTGAGGAGTCCTCTTTACCGGCGTGTATCTTGGATAGAGACAAACCGTAGCTTCTCCCCCTCGACCTGTCCGGATAGCTAGGGTGGCCCCACCTACCAGAAGCATATGCTTCCACCGGCATAGCTCGATCGTGATCAACAAAGCACGCAAACCCTTCCACCACGATAAGGTAGGGTAGGTGGAGAGCGATTCTCCCTTTCCTGAAGAACATGTCTTATCGTTGATTTAAATAAATTAAAATCTGATTTATATCTTGGGGGGGAAAAAAACCTGACAAATCCAAAAAAATTTGATTTCAATATAAAAAAAATCGTGCACCCTGATTGATTTCTTTGTGTGTGCACCAACGTAGGGCGAGCTTCTCCTGGACGTGGTGTGGCATCCCGTGAGGCCGATCATAGCGTCGATATCTATTTCTTTGTGTGTGCACCAACGTAGGGCGAGCTTCTCCTGGACGTGGTGTGGCATCCCGTGAGGCCGATCATAGCGTCGATATCTATTTCTTTGTGTGTGCACCAACGTAGTGCGAGCTTCTCCTGGACGTGGTGTGGCATCCCGTGAGGCCGATCATAGCGTCGATATCTATTTCTTTGTGTGTGCACCAACGTAGGGCGAGCTTCTCCTGGACGTGGTGTGGCATCCCGTGAGGCCGATCATAGCGTCGATATCTATTTCTTTGTGTGTGCACCAACGTAGGGCGAGCTTCTCCTGGACGTGGTGTGGCATCCCGTGAGGCCGATCATAGCGTCGATATCTATTTCTTTGTGTGTGCACCAACGTAGGGCGAGCTTCTCCTGGACGTGGTGTGGCATCCCGTGAGGCCGATCATAGCGTCGATATCTATTTCTTTGTGTGTGCACCAACGTAGGGCGAGCTTCTCATGGACGTGGTGTGGCATCCCGTGAGGCCGATCATAGCGTCGATATCTATTTCTTTGTGTGTGCACCAACGTAGGGCGAGCTTCTCCTGGACGTGGTGTGGCATCCCGTGAGGCCGATCATAGCGTCGATATCTATTTCTTTGTGTGTGCACCAACGTAGGGCGAGCTTCTCCTGGACGTGGTGTGGCATCCCGTGAGGCCGATCATAGCGTCGATATCTATTTCTTTGTGTGTGCACCAACGTAGTGCGAGCTTCTCCTGGACGTGGTGTGGCATCCCGTGAGGCCGATCATAGCGTCGATATCTATTTCTTTGTGTGTGCACCAACGTAGGGCGAGCTTCTCCTGGACGTGGTGTGGCATCCCGTGAGGCCGATCATAGCGTCGATATCTATTTCTTTGTGTGTGCACCAACGTAGGGTGAGCTTCTCCTGGACGTGGTGTGGCATCCCGTGAGGCCGATCATAGCGTCGATATCTATTTCTTTGTGTGTGCACCAACGTAGGGCGAGCTTCTCCTGGACGTGGTGTGGCATCCCGTGAGGCCGATCATAGCGTCGATATCTATTTCTTTGTGTGTGCACCAACGTAGGGCGAGCTTCTCCTGGACGTGGTGTGGCATCCCGTGAGGCCGATCATAGCGTCGATATCTATTTCTTTGTGTGTGCACCAACGTAGTGCGAGCTTCTCCTGGACGTGGTGTGGCATCCCGTGAGGCCGATCATAGCGTCGATATCTATTTCTTTGTGTGTGCACCAACGTAGGGCGAGCTTCTCCTGGACGTGGTGTGGCATCCCGTGAGGCCGATCATAGCGTCGATATCTATTTCTTTGTGTGTGCACCAACGTAGGGTGAGCTTCTCCTGGACGTGGTGTGGCATCCCGTGAGGCCGATCATAGCGTCGATATCTATTTCTTTGTGTGTGCACCAACGTAGGGCGAGCTTCTCCTGGACGTGGTGTGGCATCCCGTGAGGCCGATCATAGCGTCGATATCTATTTCTTTGTGTGTGCACCAACGTAGTGCGAGCTTCTCCTGGACGTGGTGTGGCATCCCGTGAGGCCGATCATAGCGTCGATATCTATTTCTTTGTGTGTGCACCAACGTAGGGCGAGCTTCTCCTGGACGTGGTGTGGCATCCCGTGAGGCCGATCATAGCGTCGATATCTATTTCTTTGTGTGTGCACCAACGTAGGGCGAGCTTCTCCTGGACGTGGTGTGGCATCCCGTGAGGCCGATCATAGCGTCGATATCTATTTCTTTGTGTGTGCACCAACGTAGGGCGAGCTTCTCCTGGACGTGGTGTGGCATCCCGTGAGGCCGATCATAGCGTCGATATCTATTTCTTTGTGTGTGCACCAACGTAGGGCGAGCTTCTCCTGGACGTGGTGTGGCATCCCGTGAGGCCGATCATAGCGTCGATATCTATTTCTTTGTGTGTGCACCAACGTAGGGCGAGCTTCTCCTGGACGTGGTGTGGCATCATAGCGTCGATATCTATTTCTTTGTGTGTGCACCAACGTAGGGCGAGCTTCTCCTGGACGTGGTGTGGCATCCCGTGAGGCCGATCATAGCGTCGATATCTATTTCTTTGTGTGTGCACCAACGTAGGGCGAGCTTCTCCTGGACGTGGTGTGGCATCCCGTGAGGCCGATCATAGCGTCGATATCTATTTCTTTGTGTGTGCACCAACGTAGGGCGAGCTTCTCCTGGACGTGGTGTGGCATCCCGTGAGGCCGATCATAGCGTCGATATCTATTTCTTTGTGTGTGCACCAACGTAGGGCGAGCTTCTCCTGGACGTGGTGTGGCATCCCGTGAGGCCGATCATAGCGTCGATATCTATTTCTTTGTGTGTGCACCAACGTAGGGCGAGCTTCTCCTAGACGTGGTGTGGCATCCCGTGAGGCCGATCATAGCGTCGATATCTATTTCTTTGTGTGTGCACCAACGTAGGGCGAGCTTCTCCTGGACGTGGTGTGGCATCCCGTGAGGCCGATCATAGCGTCGATATCTATTTCTTTGTGTGTGCACCAACGTAGGGCGAGCTTCTCCTGGACGTGGTGTGGCATCCCGTGAGGCCGATCATAGCGTCGATATCTATTTCTTTGTGTGTGCACCAACGTAGGGCGAGCTTCTCCTGGACGTGGTGTGGCATCCCGTGAGGCCGATCATAGCCTCGATATCTATTTCTTTGTGTGTGCACCAACGTAGGGCGAGCTTCTCCTGGACGTGGTGTGGCATCCCGTGAGGCCGATCATAGCGTCGATATCTATTTCTTTGTGTGTGCACCAACGTAGGGCGAGCTTCTCCTGGACGTGGTGTGGCATCCCGTGAGGCCGATCATAGCCTCGATATCTATTTCTTTGTGTGTGCACCAACGTAGGGCGAGCTTCTCCTGGACGTGGTGTGGCATCCCGTGAGGCCGATCATAGCGTCGATATCTATTTCTTTGTGTGTGCACCAACGTAGGGCGAGCTTCTCCTGGACGTGGTGTGGCATCCCGTGAGGCCGATCATAGCGTCGATATCGAGCGGCGTCGTCTCCGTCTGGGCTCAGAACCAGGTCGAGAACTGGTCGGCGTTCGCCCCCGACTTCAAGGAGCTCGACGAGAACGTCGAGTACGAGGAGAGAGAGTCCGAGTTCGACCTCTCGGACGACGACAAGTCTGTCCAGCTCGGGCCCGAGAAGCAGGAGGACGACCTTGAGGTATGTGACGTTGAGGTCTAAATATAGAAGCCAGGCCCGAGCCCGTACCGAGTAAGCTAATCAAAGCCCAGGCCGGAAACGATTACGAGTGCCGTTGTAAACGACTAAAAGAGTGGTGGAAATAAGAGAATTTATTTAAGTGGCTTTTCAGTAATAATAGTAAACCAAAGTTGGAGAACAGTAGAACTCCAACTAAATGCCAGCTGAAACATTAGGTTTGTTTCTTTGTCCTGCATATAATCGTGGTGTAAGTTGGCGGTCTGGACAGGAACTACGCGACAATGCAGGCTGTGCGAGCTACACTGCGTAGATACAAAGAAACACATTTTTGCAAGCAGTGCAACACTTTCAGATTTATACGTGTTTTAAAAAACAAAAACATGTAGTAGGCTTAGTGTACATTGTTGAGAACCATTCTAAATCACATTTAATGTCTTTTTTATAATAACAAATCAACAGTGAAAGCTTCTTTCATTGTAATTATGTGACAATATTTAAACTTGGCGGTAACTTCCTTGCATTTCAATGCTCCATCTGCTCGGGAGCTGGTGCTGCATATCCTGCATCGATGCAGCTACACCGGACAAAGAAACGACTAGCGGTGTAGCTGCATTGGGACAAAGAAACGCGAGAGTGCTACACTCGTTGCATACATGCAGAGAGTGCAGGACAAAGAAACAACTAGCGGTGTAGCTGCATTGGGACAAAGAAACGCGAGAGTGCTACACTCGTGGCATACATGCAGAGAGTGTAGGACAAAGAAACAACTAGCGGTGTAGCTGCATTGGGACAAAGAAACGCGAGAGTGCTACACTCCTTGCATACATGCAGAGAGTGTAGGACAAAGAAACAACTAGCGGTGTAGCTGCATTGGGACAAAGAAACGCGAGAGTGCTACACTCCTTGCACACATGCAGAGAGTGCAGGACAAAGAAACAACTAGCGGTGTAGCTGCATTGGGACAAAGAAACGCGAGAGTGCTACACTCCTTGCACACATGCAGAGAGTGCAGGACAAAGAAACAACTAGCGGTGTAGCTGCATTGGGACAAAGAAACGCGAGAGTGCTACACTCATTGCATACATGCAGAGAGTGTAGGACAAAGAAACAACTAGCGGTGTAGCTGCATTGGGACAAAGAAACGCGAGAGTGCTACACTCCTTGCATACATGCAGAGAGTGTAGGACAAAGAAACAAAGCTATTGTATAGTGTATCCATCCAGTAACATTTTACGTGTTTCGTTTCCCTCAAAGGGACAATGGACCTTGTTTGTTCACATTTTCAATGCAGATAATCTTATTGTACTCCCAATACCGCCTACCGCCTAATAGCTGCCTGGGCACAATAATTGGCTGGAAGGTTGTCAGTGCAAGTTCGAAGGGTTCTTTTCACTGGTAACATCGTAAATTATTTTCATTCACAACGTATTATTCAAGCATTCAAGTATTATTCACTCACTGGCCGCTGGGTTGCATTGTGTTGAGCGAGGGAAGGGGGTGGGGGTGGGGGGGCGCTTCGCAGAACTGGGATGAATGAATGACTAACGTGGTCGGCTTGAACAATAACCACTTGTAATTCGACTCACTGGCTGGCCGGAAAAAACGATTATGAGAACACAGAAAACGTACTATAGGATCTAATTACCTTGACGGACTGATTTTTTAAATGCATTAACGTAAAAAACGTAATATTGGGAAACGTATTAAAGAAATAAATTATGCAGAAATGCCATAAGGCTTCGCCGGGACCTCGTAAAAAAAACGCAGAAACGTAAAAAACGTAGAAAAGCGAAACGTACAAAGGCGGTTCTACTGTACTAATAAAAGCTACTACTTGCCGCAGGTGGACGTGTCGACCATAGAGCCGGTGGCCGCGTTCTGCTCGTCGGACGAGGAGGGCGACAGCGAGGGCCTCCAGTTCCTGCCCATCGCGCCCGAGGTGGAGGGGGGCGAGGAGGGGAACCTGCCCCCGCCCCCCCCTCCGCCCGCTGAGAAGGAGAACGACAGCCCGCCCGCGTCCAAGCGCCGCAAGTACAGAGCGTTCGACATTGACCTGCCGGACGCTCCCACCGACGGTGAGTTAACACGTTCTCTTGAGAGCGTTCGGAAGTTGTTTGACGTTTTTAGTCGACTAATTTCTCTTAAACAAATGGGATTTTTATAAAAATTTACCTACTTGCAGAGGGATGTCATATCTATGCACGGCATTAAGTACATTTGTGACAAGCCTGCTCAAAAATAATAAACTCACGTTAGAATTATGCATATAAGTTACTTTCGTCGAAAATGTTTGGCGAAATAATACGGAAAATCTGTTTAAAAATGGGTAGGCCTACATTGTTTTTGAATAGGTTGGTGACAAATGTACTAAATACCATGCATAGATATGACATCCCTCTACAAGTGGGTAAAAATTTATGATAATCCTACTACTAGTTTCAAGAGTAATTAGTAGAGCGCCGTGAAAGTGCGTTTATTTTTTTCCAAATTTCGTTTTAAAAATCAAAGATTTCGGTTTTTGGAGGTGTTATGATTTTTAGCGGCAAAAAATCAAAAATAATACAATGAACTCGCAATAGGCTACAATGTTTGTTTATTTCTCAATGTAGCTATGCAGAAATTATGCAAGCCCATAATTACATTGACTTTTAAATTATTTAAAAGTTCAAAACTAAGCCTAAATACAAATCTAAATAGTTAAATAACAAACAGCAACTTTAATATTGCTTGAAGATAAATGATGAAATGTTATAAAACACACTGTTGAATAGTGCTAACTATTACAGAAAATAGAAATAGAAAATGTTCCAAGCCCTAAGCCTAATCCATTTCTATGCATCTGGGAAAGTCGAGGTTCCGTTAAACTTGAGGGTACTACCCCATAATCTTCGTAGGCTCTAGGGCCTTTATTTTGAAAAAAAAAATATATACAATTTAATGTTTTGTTCCAATTTAGTTATGCCAACATTTATGTTAAGTCAATGAAAAGGACATACCTACATTTAGCGGAACGCAATCATAGTAATCATTTCCGCGTTCTCTGCTTTCAAACTTTGCCTGCGATCATTTACGACGAGGGAGTACTGCGATATATATCTCTCTGCATCCACATTGTTGGTTGGCATCCAAATGCACTTCAGGGAAGCTGATGCAAAAAGTTCATGGTCTGCTTTCATCAGACATAGCAGGAAACATACTTAAAAAAATTGAACCTGGCGGTTGTTGAACAATCTTGACGGTAGGGTACCCGAACCAACTATTGACTATTGCTAAGTCTATAGCGTGGTAAATCATACGGAGTGTCCAATATCTTGACCGCACAAAAATCCGGTAGGCAAAAATGAGCATGTCAAGGTCTACTCCCCCCATTGATTCATTGTACTTCTTGGTATCTTCTGGCCTTGGTACGAGTATGTGCCCCTTCGCTTTATCGACTCGTTTTGCCTCATCAAGATTACTTAATTAATTACATGCTTGTACCAATATGACAACTGAGAGTAAGGCAGATGCCTTGTGCTTTAACTGAATAAAGCACGTCTTCCACTTATTCGGACTGTCCTTGGTATATTAGCAATGGACTCTTCATTAATTACTGCTTGTACCAATATAACAACTGAGAGTAAGGCAGATGCCTTGTGCTTTAACTGAATAAAGCACGTCTTCCACTTATTCGGACTGTCCTTGGTATATTAGCAATGGACTCTTCATTAATTACTGCTTGTACCAATATAACAACTGAGAGTAAGGCAGATGCCTTGTGCTTTAACTGAATAACGCACGTCTTCCTCTTATTCGGACTGTCCTTGGTATATTAGCAATGGACTCTTCATTAATTACTGCTTGTACCAATATAACAACTGAGAGTAAGGCAGATGCCTTGTGCTTTAACTGAATAAAGCACGTCTTCCACTTATTCGGACTGTCCTTGGTATATTAGCAATGGACTCTTCATTAATTACTGCTTGTACCAATATAACAACTGAGAGTAAGGCAGGTGCCTTGTGCTTTAACTGAATAAAGCACGTCTTCCGCTTATTCGGACTGTCCTTGGTATATTAGCAATGGACTCTTCATTAATTACTGCTTGTACCAATATAACAACTGAGAGTAAGGCAGATGCCTTGTGCTTTAACTGAATAAAGCACGTCTTCCACTTATTCGGACTTTCCTTGGTATATTAGCAATGAACTCTTCATTAATTACTGCTTGTACCAATATAACAACTGAGAGTAAGGCAGATGCCTTGTGCTTTAACTGAATAAAGCACGTCTTCCACTTATTCGGACTGTCCTTGGTATATTAGCAATGGACTCTTCATTAATTACTGCTTGTACCAATATAACAACTGAGAGTAAGGCAGATGCCTTGTGCTTTAACCCATCCAGACATCATTATTTTTCAAGGCAATACCCCTGTATGCACCATTTAATTTGCAGGTAACCAAATAATTTACACAGTTCAAGGTATAAACCACTGTAACTTTTTTATTTTTCGAGATACACCTATGAAAATTTCACCAATTTTTGCCAGATTTATTCAAGGAATAGATTGAGATGATTTACTTATTATTTTTGTTATTTTAATTGTGTGTACAGTCAGTTAAAAATATTATACATTAGACAAGAAGACAACTTTTCTAGAATCATATCATTCCAATCAAAATTTGAGGACCATTTAAAAATAAATGAATATGAAATATATTTAGAAACATCTCTAGATTGAAATAACCACACCCACTTTAATTAATTTTCCATATTGATGCACCCAGGGAGTTGAAACTAGTTGGATGTCCTGAACTTGCGCGCGTATGCGCATTGGTAGGCCTACCTAAGCCTAGGCCTACTACCAAATCTTCATCTGAATCACTTTCACTCGATAAATCCTCTTCAAAATCACTTTCAGCCGATACCTCATCCTCAGATATAAAATCTCCCTCCAAATCATCATCAGTCATCACCATCCAAATCATTTAAAACCGAAGAAATACCAGCCGAACTGACAAGCGCGCATCTTTACTAGCAGCCATCTTTCCGCGTCGTCAAGTTTCTTTGCAACGCAAAACATTTTCGATCACAATATCGATTATTTAAGATCGTACAAGGCCTGCCATCTATTGACAAGCGTGTAAACTAATACACTATAGTTACCGACACTACAGGAAACTTCTTTACCACCAACAGTGTGACCCATCCTGCGCAAAAAAATCCCCAAATCCCACCACGGGCAGAACTCGTGAAAGTGCTTGAAGGCCCGGGAAGGCGACCACGGGCAAAACTCGTTTAAATGTCTGGATGGGTTAACTGAATAAAGCACGTCTTCCACTTATTCGGACTGTCTTTGGTATATTAGCAATGGGCACTTCATCAATTACATGCTTGTATGAATAGAACAATTTGAAATTAGGCAGATTCTTTGTGCTTTAACCCTTTCGGGTCAATTTTTTTTCCAAGCTGCTGCACCCCCAGGTCCTATTTATTTTGTGATTTCAGCAGTTTTTGGGAGAAAAAGTTCATATTTATTTCAATAAGTTTTGAAACATTTTTTAGAATAAAAAAAATTAAAAGTTGATTTTAATTATTAGCTTACCTTATTGTAGTGTGATCATTGTTGATACTAGTAGTTTCTACATGTGGTGACAGGTGTTTGCAAGAGAGCAAAAGAGTTGTTCTAACCATATTTCTTATTGTCTATTGATAACTTTGAGGTATTTTCACTTGTGTCTTGAGGTAGTGAGTTCCTCCTTATGTTTGACCTAAATACTAACTACTACAGTAGTCCCCCTTTAATTCGAAATTCAGGGGCCCTCAAAATACCAACTTCGAAATATAAAAATTCGAAATATATAAATTTCCTCGCCGCATATCGCCAAAGAACCTATGTTGTATCGCCGCTGGAAACGCCATAACCACCCACTTGAACATTGAAACCCATCGATCTTTAATTTGAGCGCGATCATGTCCGCTTGTTGTTTTAAAATTACACCAGTCAAGGGTATATTCGCAACACGGGCGCGACTGAAATACTCGATATTGTATATTGTAATACTTGATATTGTAGTCTCGTTGTACTTTCGTTTGGTTGCCGACATTTTTCACACAGTTCGATGTTCACTATCACACACTTGATACACTGATATGCTCCAAACAACACACTCGACCACACGTGCTACCAGCTCACTCGAACAACAACAAGTGATGAGTCCATGCCAGCGCATGCGCAGGCGTCCGTCCGGCCGACTTGCTTCGAGGCTGCCCATCTGTGGTCGGTCGGCAACAGCTATTAGGATTGGGGAGGGGGAGGGGGGGTGGAATGTTGCAGGCAGGCAACGCATCTCGGGGCGACCGCTCGCTATTGTCGTTGCGTTGTTTACAAAAACTGGAATTACCGGGAAATGGCTCAAGCTGCACTACAGTCACCGTCATTTATTTCGAAATAAACGACTTCAAATGAAAGAATGTCAGTACCTTCGTTCTGAAATTCACTTCGAATTACGAAATAGCTGAATTTCGAAATAACAGATGAAAATAACATGTAGTTTTTCTGGGACATGGAAACCTCTTCAATCTACATGAGTTTTCGAAGTAAGCGAGTTCGAATTTTCCGGGGACTACTGTATAACATACACCATGCTGTACATTCAACATAAAGTAGACCTACACACACACACATATATATATATATATATATATATATAGCTCACTATGAGTGCAAATATCTTGAAGTATATACCTAAGGATGTCCATTATTCAAAAGTTACATTCATCTATCACCATTGACACTCTAAACAATCCAATATCGTTAATTTTACTGTACATACTGTACATTCGAGGCTTATGCACAGTTGGAAACAATGGGCCCCTACACCTTGTATTTTTTCTCCGTATGGTAGCGTTTGAAACAATCTCCTGGGTGCAACCCGGGTTTGCGTGTACAGGTTTCACAGAAGTAAATAGTTTCTTTACGACCGCCTTTCACTTTACGGTTGCTACACACTGTACAGTCTTTTGTGCTTTTCTTTTCATTTGCCATGATGTAATGTGGCTTGTTGTTCAGTCTTTCTTCCTGGCCGCGTTTAGCTTGATTGCAGCTGCGTACATCACCCACTAGCTGTACTATCAGTGATTTCCTAGAGGGAAAATGTTCCACAGGTTTTAGGCCAGCTTTTTTCTTATCTTCATTGTACAGTACAGTAAAACCTCGTTAGATCGAAATGGAGGGGGCATCAAAATTGCAATTTCGAAATAAAAAAATTCGAAATACGGCGATTTTTTTATTTTCATTTTTTTATGCATAGAGACGTCAAAAAGAACAAGATTTACATAGCAATTGCAATTAGAATGAAACATACTGGCTTAATATAAGCCTGCAGTTGAGTAGCCCTACATCGTGAAACAATAAACGTAATTAAAAGAATACTAGCACACCCATCCCGCTCAGTCATCGTGTAGCGTTGCCTAGCCTCGTGTAGTGTGTGACGTACGAGACAAGGCCAGATGTTGAGAGGGTTGGGGGGGGGGGGGGGGGAGCGTTGAACGTGCTTGCGCATCAAGCGCAGGGAAGCAGGTGCCGAGCGTTGACCGGCAGAAACTGCCTAAAAGAATGCAGCCACTTCTTGCTGAGGGTTGGGAGCGCCTGGAAGTGGGTCAACGACTTCTATGTGAAAGTGGAAAGAAGAATATAATATGCGACGGGGGATGGGTAGGGGGAGGGGTGGCCAAGGGAGTGTTGTCAGCTATCGAGTGATATTCGCAGCAAATATTGGCATTAGTATATGTATTATTTATTTTAAACTATATTGTGTTATGAAATAATTAATAATAAGAACTTATAAAAATAACTTTGAACCAATGCATCAATAGCTTATGCAGACGCGAACATTATATTATAATAGCCGTAGAGATATGAAAATGGTAACAGTAACAATGTTTCACTTATAAAATAAAGTCCTAATGTATAAAATCCATCAGGTCTTTTTTTCATTTGGAAGAAAAAAAGTCGCCTATTTTCTTTTGAATCAATCGTGGTTTGAAAGACTGCTGAACGAAGTTTGTAAGCTTGTCAAACCCCTCTACCACACCTAACGGGACATCTGCACAAGCTATGAAGCGTTCAATGACCACCAACGAAGCTTGTAACTCCTCTTTTGATGGCGGTGTTTGTTGTTCGTCATCTTCCTTTTCATTATCGTCTTCCGTCGAGCGTGAAGTCGATGGGCCGGGGCTGTCCTCATTCTCAGCAGGAGATAATATTTCCGACGTCAAGACCTCGTTGTCCGCTTCTACGAAGTCGGTGAACGGCACACCCCAGGTAGCCTCAGTTTCTTCTGTATTGCAAAGGATCTCTTCGACATTTACATTGTCTTCCTCTTCGGTCTCGGGTTCATTGCTCGACAATACAATACCACCCTTTTGGAAGCATTTGAATATTGTACTGGGAGTAACGTCGTCCCAAGAGAGTGCCAAATTTCTCATTGCATCTAAAATGCTCCACTTTTTTATGTCCTCTCTCTTGGTTCCGTTTTTTATTTGTCGGATGTAGCTCCGAACGAGTCGTGCGCGGTAGTGCATTTTCATGTTTTGAATGATACCCTGATCAAGTGGTTGGATACAGCTTGTGGTGTTCGGGGGAAAAAACATGACCTCGATGTTGGGTGTATGTAGGCCCTCTGCAATTTTGTGGGATGAACAGTTGTCTAAGAGTAACAACACTTTTCTGTTCTGTGCTGCCATTTTTCTCTGAAGAGAGATCAACCATTCTTTGTAGGTCATCCACGCTTTTTTGTTAAAATAATATATCGCGGGAAGGTGAAGAGGACTGATCCCTTTCATACATCGTGGCTTGCCGAACTTGCCGATAACAACAGGCTTAAGTTTTTCACTGCCATCCAAATTACAGCACAAAGCAGCAGTAATCCTCTCTTTGCTTTTATTTCCCCCATGACATTTTTCCCCTCTTATAGCCAACGTACGATCAGGTGTCATATTGTAAAAGAGTGCTGTTTCGTCCATATTAAATAAATTTGCTTCATACCTGTCGAAGAGCGGCTGTTTGCTTTCTAACCATTTGTCAACCTCCGTCATATCTACTTTTTGCGCTTCTCCGCACACTGCCAAAGAAGTGATATTAAATCGCTTTTTGAAACGCCAAAGCCACCCACTTGAGCACTTGAAGTCATCGATGTGCATTTTCAAAGCCATCTCGTTAGCCATATTTGCAGCACGAACTTGCGAAAAAAACTCAAACACTTTCTCCTCGAGTTCTTCATGTTTGGCACTTCGAGCTCGTTTTCGGTCAGAAGAACTACCCACAACGACAGCACTTTGTTCAATTCTGTCTCGGTGTTTTATGTATGTTGACAACGTCGAATTTGGAATTCCAAATTTGTGCGCGATCTGGGATTTTGACAGTTCCTGTTTGTCCACTTCTTGAAGTATTTCTAGTTTTTCCGCGAGTTTTAGTTCCTTATAATTACGTTTTGGCATGGCGAATAGAATTTAAAAAACAAATGGGAAAAGTAAAGTGGTAAGACAACACCAATTATAGAAATACGATAACGCGAAGACAGATAAGTTATCGCACGGGAAAGGAGAGGTATGGCCGCAACGATAAATCACACAGCACTGTGGAGTGGGAGACACGTGCTAGGGCGCCTACCCCCACGCGGTCTTGAGCAACGCCGACCATTGGCTCGCTCGTGCGAGATACGTCATGAGGGCGGGCCTACTGTCTAGACTGGAACGTTGTGTGTGGGGGGGGGGGGGGGGTGTATACAGCGCGCCAGCTGTCAGTTTAGGGACGATGAAAGTGATGAAATAATTACGACACGAAAAGTTTGTTTCGGAAAGTATTTTGAATTATTTGATCATATAATAATGTTATTTTACTCTACAAAACAATATTTCATTTCGAATTTCGAATTTCTAAAATTTTAGCATTGGAGTGGGGTGAGGGGGGACTGGGGGACTGACTTCACTTTGAATTAAAACATTTTTCGATGTAACCGAGTTCGATCTAACGAGGCTTTACTGTATATAACTTTTCACAATGGCCACTTCTAGTAACCAAAAAAACATTTTCCTCCACCACTTGAGTGATTTTCTTGTGAAGCCATAACTGGTGCAAAAGTGATCAGCTCTATCAACTGCGCCCATATGTTGCGTGTAGTCTATTATGGCTTTGGGCTTTCGGAAAGTTTCCGGTTCACCTCTAGTAACCTTACGTGTTACTTCTTTACTATCAGGGTTGTGGTAAGTACTTAGCACAAATACATTGCGCTTGTCTTTCCATCCTAGAACCATTATACTATCTTTACGGTAGCTTGCAACTTCATGCTTGGCCAACTTTAATTTTTTGTTCTTTTTGATGTCTCTTGGAAGGCCTTTTCGATTTGCCATCACTGTTCCAGTAGTGTGTATCCCTAGGTTCAGCAGCTCATTAGCCAAATCAACACCTGTATAAAACCGATCTGTATATACTAGGGTTGCCGTTCGATATGAAAATCATCATCGATAATCGGCGGCGCAGAATCGATTATCATATCAAAATATATCGATATTATAAACTCCAATCGATTATCAAATCAAATGCAAAACCAATCAAATCAAACAGAAAAAATCCCAAAACACATAGTCTTGAGGATAGGAATTAGGAATGTGTTAAAATTAAAAAAAAAAAACAAGTACAAGATAATTGCGCACACTTTTATTGTGAAGAAATTAAATAGCTTGGTCGTTCATTGGGGTGCTATTTTTTCACGCTCCGAGTGTGCGTGCACTGGCCTTGGCAGGGTCGAGTCACGAATTCCGTCAGGGAGCGAGAGAGATAGCGCTATGCCAGCTGCTGCGTTTCCCCCCCCCCCCCTCTGCGCCCTCACACTGCAACATCAACAATACAGACTGGTTCTTGACAACTACGACTTCCTTTGCAGGTGTTCAAACCAATAGCAGAATACCCCCCCCCCCCCCCCCCCCCCCCCCCAGCGACAACAAGAGCTGCAATACACAACAATGCACACAATAATACAAGACTGGCATTGTTCTGTCTTAATTGAAAACATTAAACAACAATCACTTTTTTTTTAATACTTCTTGAAACGAACAAACTCAAACGAACACAACATTTGCTTTTAAATGCAAGCCTTTGGCGACTTGGAATAAAAACCATTTAGAAACACCAAATCGTTGACGTGGTCTCCAGTGAGCCTGTTCCGGTTTTTCGTGACTGTTCCACCAGCCTTGCTGAACAGGCGTTCACAAGGAACACTTGTTGCTATGCAGCATAAATATTTGCGTGCGATTACGGAGAGAGCTGGATAGGCTGCAGCATTGTCCTTCCACCACTGCAAGGGGTTTATGTTTGATACTTTCTTCAGTTGGGCAAACATGCTTATTTCATGCTCGGCCAGAGTCCGTGGATCCTGTGATTCATGCTCGTCGTCAGCTTCGTCATCGCTCTCCTAGAATAAAATAATAATTAATAATAATAATTGGTTTTTAAATTTAAATATAATTATTAAGTAAATAAATAAAATATAATAGTGCAAGTAACAATGTAACAAGTTGATTTTTTTTACCTCTGCTATGCCTCTCGGGTTTTTTGTAATTGGCTCGTCTTTGTCCGACTGTGTGGTGTTATCCACAGATAATAATGTCATCACGGACACAGCGGCCTCTTTAATAACAGCCCATGTCGCTGTTTTCTCATTGTCGGTGAGGTGCTTTAGGTTTTTGTACCGAGGGTCAAGGGCAGCGGCACAGTTTAGCTCGTCGCTAATTAGTTTCGATCTTTCGGCAAGATCAGCTTTTATCAGCTGCTTAACGTGCTTGATCTCGCGGGAGTCGCCAATCTTTGTCTCCAATGACCCCTGGAGATTCCGTAGCACTGTTCCTGTCATTGACCCACTTACATATTTATCTCCTCCAAGAATTTCAGTGGCTTCTTTGAATGGAGCTAATACTGTAATTAGGTCTTCCATGAACTTACATTCTGCCCTAGTGACATACAAGGCCTCTGTGGAGATTTTTGTCTGCAGAACTGCATTCACTGCAGCATGGTTCGCTAACAATGAAGACAACATTTCCGTGGTTGAGTTCCACCGAGTAACAATGTCTTGCGTTAAACGGCAGGGGGGTAGGTCTTCTTTTTTTTGTGCTTCAAAGAGAGCCTGTGTAGCCAACGGGGAATGCTTGAAATGGCCTACAACGCGCCTGCACTTTGCGAGCACTTCGCATATCAGTTGGGATTTTAATCCCTTGTTTACTGACAGTTGTATGCTGTGGGCATTACACCGAATATGCCCCCTAGATAATGACATAGTTTCAATAGCGTTGACAATGTTTCTGGCATTGTCTGTAACATACGCTACTACTTTGTCCTCCAAGCCCCATCTCTCCTAAAAATAAAAAACACAATTAGGCTTGGGATACGTAACTATGAATTTTCCCAAAATAATTCCATCATCACGCTCGACGTTAAAGTTTATTTTTATTTTTATTTTTTTGACTTAAATTTATTTTTTATTTTTTCATTATTTTTTGCTTGCTAATTAATAATTATGCCAATTGACATTATTTTCTTACCTCCAATTCTTCCAACATGGCAGCAATGTTGTGTGCCGTGTGTGCCTCGGTTGTTTCACATACTTCTAAAGCCACGGACTTTAAAACCCAATCGTCGGTAATATAATGGGCTGTTATGCCCAGGAAACCTTGATTGGCAACTGATGTCCAGTGGTCAATTGTCAGCGTGCAGTATGGCATTCCCTTCAACTCCTCGAGTAACACTGCCCGCTTGTCTTTAGCGTCCTTTTCAATAAGTTCGGTCATGGCCGTTCTTTTTAGGCATTTATATTCTGGGCACGCAACTTCCAAAACTTCGGCAAATGCCTCCACAGCTACACTTATTGGAAGCATGTGTTTCGTTATCGATTTTTCCATTTGCTTTGAAATAGCTTTGGCCAAAGGGGCTGTCGCTAGCATCTGTATTTTGGATTTCATGTTCTTTTATTTTTGGCTGCGATTGCGACTTTCCGCATTTACGCAAATGAGTGTCCATATTTGTGGTACACCCAGAATAAGCAATCTTAACACGACATTGTTTGCAGACAACTTGCTTCTCGTTTACCATTTTTTTGTCGTCGTCGATCTCGAACCCGAAAAATTGCCACACTTTACTCCTCTTGTAAGGAGGTGACACTAGCAACGGCAAATCACTTTTCTTAGCCGAAAGAAACATCGCGAATTGAAATAAAGAAATAAAATAAGAACAAACGTCACACTCACAACACACGAGCAAAGACACTTATATTTAATTCTTCTTACGAGAGTCGAACACATTAACCGAAGTGATAGCTTCAACACATGAAGTTAGACTGGCTCACGTTTCACTGTCGTGGGATACAGACAGACAGGCGCTGCGCATGCGTACTGATATTGGTGGGGAGGGATAGTTCCTAGTGACCTCTAGAGAGCGCGCTACACACGATCGGTCAAGTAGCACTACTACTTTCTAACGCACGCAATCGTGGACTGGTGCGCGGAGTCTACGATAGAATGCGTTACTACTTCACCGATCTTACCGCATTCTATCGTGGACTCCGCGCACCGCTACAAAACACCCAATCACAATTTTAACGGCAGGCGGCATTTTTAAACATCGATGTTATTATTCAAATCGATAATCAAATCATATCATATCATAATAGTTAAATCGATTATCATATCATATGACTTACATCGATTATCGATCGATATTTCGATTATCAACGGCAACCCTAGTATATACAGTAAAACCTCTATGCATCGTTTTTGGGTGGACTATTAAAAAAAAAACATGGATGCCAAAAAACGATGGAATGAAACAAATTAAACGATGGAAAAAAAAATTATGTGATTAGGCATACCTTGTAGGCCTTCCAGTGAAAATTTTATTTTTTAAACACTTAAATTACAGTGAGATATTTAATGATTGTAACACATTACAATTATGTAGGCATAACATACACTGTATTATGATTGATATTATCTACATTATTAATTTTAAAGTCTACAGTGGGTGTATGTTTAGGCCTACTCTAAAACAATTTAAGAACATTTCTAACAATAGACCACGCCCACATTTGCCTTGAAATTACACTAAAGATGGCCGACGAAACCAGGCCTACCATAGCTGACATCAAAACAAACACTGTATAAATCACTAAATAATTGTTGGATCCGTATTCAACGACTCAATAATAAAAAATAAAAAATCACACGAAAACACAAATGACTGTCAGGTTTGGTAGCAGATTACTTTTAAAAAAAGTCTGTAATTCTCGTTTGCTCGTTGCCTTCCCTGTTTGCTCTTGATTGCAAACAGGGAATTCTCCATGTTTACGAGCATGGACACCTCGCACTCGCCGATCTCTTGTGCGTACATGAAGGCCTTCACTTTCTCCAACGCTCCCACAGCTTCGCTGAAAGTGGGAACTGGCTCTTCATTTTCTTCCGCATCGTCGCCGTCGCCCGTATCGTCTTGGCACCTTGCCTCAAGGTTGTCGCACAAGCTTTCGACGGTATCATTACCGCACGTGACTAGTTCGCTGTCAACTGACGCGTACTGGTCAAATGACATGTCGTCGACGTGAAGCTGCGTCAAGTCGTTGTCAATGAATTCCACCTCGTCCATTATGACATCGGCAGCTTCTTCACGGTTGAACCCACATTTTGTGAAGCAATTTTCAATCGTTGAAGGCTTGACTTGGGCCCAAGCTGACACAACGTAGTGTATCGCCTGCAGAACGCTGACCTTCATTTGATGCCAGGCGTTTATCTTGCCCGTGTCGAGCAACAATGCCTGCTGCACTAAGCGTTTGCGGTACAGCCGCTTCAAACAAAAAATCACCCCCCATATCCATGGGTTGCAGTACGCTCGTGCAGTTCGGCGGGAAGAACACGACTTTTACATTTTTTAAAAAGGCCGTATACGGAGGATGTGCAGCACAGTTATCCACAAAGAGCAGTACGTACTTTTCTTGATTGCGATTCCATTTTCGCATCAAACGCGTGTAAAAATGTTAGGAAAACGTTACCCGTCATCCACGCTTTCTTGTTTGCGTGATATGTGACCGGAATCAGTGCATTATTTTTAAACGCTCTCGGCTTAATGGATTTGCGGATAACAGTGAGCTGCATTTTGTCAGAGCCATCACTGTTAGCGCAAACCAAGACTGTGATCCGGTCCTTGGCAGCTTTCCGCCGTGGCACGCCTCGCCTTTCAGCGTCAATGTTTTGTCAGGTAGCACATTATAGAACATTCCCGTTTCGTCCGCGTTGTAAATGTCTCGTGGTGCGTAATCCTTGGTGAGTTCAGGCAATCGGACCAGCCACATTTCTGTAGTTTCTGGGTCAACGGCAGCACTTTCCCCAGAAAGTTTCTTGTAGACAAGACCCCGTCTTTCTTTAAACCGATTCAGCCAACCGTTCGATGCATTAAACTCACCCTCGGCTAGGCCCAATCTGGCGGCAATTTGTAAAGCCTTTTGTCGGAGCAAGGGCCCGTCTATTGGTATGTTAGACGCCCTAGCCTGTGTACAGTACGTCTTCAAGTTCTTTGAAGGTCGACTCTGCTCGTTTTTCTTTTTTTGGACGATTTTCGGCACTTGGCGATTTGCTCCCGCAATTCTTTTTTATATAAAATAGAGTTAAGCGTAGACACCGGAAGACCAAGTCTCTTAGCTCTATTTTTGCTTTGCAGCTCTATTTTTGACTTGCTGCTGTAGCTGTGTTAATGCACTGAGCCGAAACCAATTGGTTCATGCTCATTTTAACTTGAGGTCTAAGTAACCGGTAAGCAAAGAAGGGAAATGTGTGTGAGTCGTCTCTGTTAGGGACGGACTTCGGACATTTCACAC
This sequence comes from Isoperla grammatica, assembly GCA_945910005.1. Taxonomy (NCBI): domain Eukaryota; kingdom Metazoa; phylum Arthropoda; class Insecta; order Plecoptera; family Perlodidae; genus Isoperla; species Isoperla grammatica. The sequence continues at coordinate 14,376,247 of OX246749.1, forward strand.
AAGTGTCTCACTCGTTAATGTTCTCTTGTGTTTAGTGAGGTCGCTACTTAGTGATCACGCAACGCCCAATCAACCACTTAATCAAGCCATTAGTGGAGATACGCGAAGATGGCCGTCAGTGGTCGGTGTAAATTCTTCCTGCCACCTCCTTCGAATAGTTGTGAAAATGTCTTCCTTCAGAGCAACATACTCGTCACTGGTGTGGTTGCCTTGGCATACCCTAAATGGTCAGTCAAAATTTTGTTAATGGTGGTCTTGCTGATACCAGGGATCATCTCGCAGAGCTCCCGAACCGTCGCCTTTCGATCGTTCAGCATTTCTTCTTCCCCTGTTGCAACCGTTTCGTCCGGAACGCCGTTCGTCGTGGACATCTGTACGTCCGTCTTTGAATTCTCTGCACCATTTGCGCACGTGTTGTATGCTTATACACTTCTCTCCGTAGACTTCACTCAATTGGGAATGAATATCCACCGACGCAGTGTTTTTTGCACACAAACAACGAATCACAGAGCAAGCGAAGCGAGTGGGAGCTCCATCTCTTACGGCTGCTCAGCCACGACTGAGCGTCGCAGACAGTTGGCCGGGGCGGGGTTTGGGAGGGGGGGAACCAAGCTACACGCCAGTGTTGCCAGGTCCCGCGTAACATCGGTCCTCGCGACTGTAGCGCCTTGGGAACCTTATTTCACGGACAACCCTCGTACAACAAACGGGCAGAAGTCTATCCACTCGTCTTTAAGAACATCAAAAGTCACACCGGATTGGGACATACAGACAAGTCAGCATTTGCAGAACATGGCGTCTACAGGTGGCATCGCATCAACTATGAAGAAATGCCATTTGAAAAGAGGCCAGAATTACAGGCCTCGTAATTGTCCGTGAGGCGGTGCAAATCGAAAAGCACCCGGAAAATGTGTTACCGTGAAGATTGGCTACAACCGATTGAATCGTGCGAACCAGCCACAGAGCGGCTCAAACGAGGTGGCGGCAGCGCGACATTTGTGGCCGGGCGCGAAGAGAGGAGCATGCGTGGTGAAACTGGCGCGAAGAGAGGCGCATGCGTGGTGAAACAGGCGCGAAGAGAGGACTGACGAAACTATGGGCACGACTTGCTTGGGCGACACGCACAGACGAGCTGGATCGAGTAGGTTTGTTCTGTGTGTGCGCGCTCTTCAAGTTCAGTAGCTCTGAAGATGGACCGCGCAGACGTCGGGACCTGCTCACACATCCACTCTAGGCCCTACACAAGACATTTCTCAAGCTTGTTTTGAAATCAAGAAGAAGGCATTGACGCTTCCTTGCTCCACTTGTTTCTCGCTCTTCAAGTTCAGTAGCTCTGAAGATGGACCGCGCAGACGTCGGGACCTGCTCACACATCCACTCTAGGCCCTACACAAGACATTTCTCAAGCTTGTTTTGAAATCAAGAAGAAGGCATTGACGCTTCCTTGCTCCACTTGTTTCTCGCTCTTCAAGTTCAGTAGCTCTGAAGATGGACCGCGCAGACGTCGGGACCTGCTCACCCATCCACTCTAGGCCCTACACAAGACATTTCTCAAGCTTGTTTTGAAATCAAGAAGAAGGCATTGACGCTTCCTTGCTCCACTTGTTTCTCGCTCTTCAAGTTCAGTAGCTCTGAAGATGGACCGCGCAGACGTCGGGACCTGCTCACCCATCCACTCTAGGCCCTACACAAGACATTTCTCAAGCTTGTTTTGAAATCAAGAAGAAGGCATTGACGCTTCCTTGCTCCACTTGTTTCTCGCTCTTCAAGTTCAGTAGCTCTGAAGATGGACCGCGCAGACGTCGGGACCTGCTCACACATCCACTCTAGGCCCTACACAAGACATTTCTCAAGCTTGTTTTGAAATCAAGAAGAAGGCATTGACGCTCTGTTGCTCCACTTGTTTCTCGCTCTTCAAGTTCAGTAGCTCTGAAGATGGACCGTGCAGACGTCGGGACCTGCTCACACATCCACTCAGGCCTTACACAAGACATTTCTCAAGTTTGTTTTGAAATCAAGAAGAAGGCATTTACGCTTCGTTGCTCCATTTGTTGCTCGTACAGGTAGTTTTGTCAAGTCACTCTTTGATATTTCTTAACTCACTAGTGCCTGCTACATGCTTTAGGTACTGAACATTCATATGATCTTCTAATATGTAGCCTTCATCTCTCCAATGTAATAGTGCACTGCGTTTTACCCTCCAACTTGGATTATTTCGCAACCCGAAGTACGAATCTGCTCCGCATGTCGTCGCGTTCTACCGTCTCGTCAGGTTCTGACAAGGATATGTCCTCTTCAGAAGGTGATGTGATGACTTTATGTGTAGGCGGGCCGGCGTTTGTCTTTCGTTTCTCGACCGTTCGGAACGCTCGCTGGACGTCCTCGGGACTTTGGGGGCACCTTCTGTTGGCTTTCATTTGGCTTCAGTTGTTTTTTTTTTCCCGAGTGTCTGGTCAGTATACTGCGCCGACGTTGCTCGCAACCGAAATCGTTTTTGCTTTCTGGGTCCGGAGCTTCCTTGAGTCGTCTTCCAGCTTCACTGTACGATTTAAGCCTAATTCTGACGGTAATTGACCGTTGGTTATGTATCGTGGTATTACGATAGAAATACACGGACACTTGCACAACCGTGTCCACTGCGCAAAGCATATCTTCCACGTATCCGGACTGTCGGTGGTATTATTATTTATCATCAATAGCCACCTTTTTTTTAAAACTAATTTTTGTTTATAAATTTCCAAAAATAGACCTTTTCTAAAATTCTACCATTTTTTTTATTGAATATTTTAAATTTTTATTGTATTCAGTACAACCTCCTTAAAGGGGAACACTGGTTAAATTTCTACATTCTAAAATAATCGACCAATAGTGATCAAATTTTGTGTCATGATTACACTCTGTGTAAACATTTTTTTTTAATAATTTTAAATAAGGTTCATTGTTGTGAAAACAATGGAAACTAGAAATGAAATGATAGAATAACGAATGACCGTAGAGGGGTCATTAATAGCTCATTTTTATGGGCTAAGACCATAGTTTGTTTGTAGTGATTACTTTTTGCTTACACGTATTAGTTCAGGCTCAACAAATTTTGAAAGTTTTCTATATATTTGTAATGAAAAATTTAGATTTCCCACAGGAGATAAAAAATGTTTTCTTCCAATCTATAGACCCAACTTAAAAAAGTATCACTACATTCAAAGCCACTATGTTCAGAAGTATGCACAGAAAAAATCAGCATAATTGCATACAAAATAAAGGCGATACAGTGAAACTTTGATTTTACGAACGTAACGGGATACAAAAAAAATTCGTAAATTCAAGGAATTCGTAAAATCAAAAATCGATCAAAATTGACGCCTACATTACCGACTAAGTCCTCGTAACAATCGGAGTACCTCAAGCAACTCCTAGGTAGCGCCTGTATCGACATCTACTTTACCGACCAAGTGTTTGAGACTATCAGAGTTCCTCCAAAGGCTGCTAGGTAGCGCTTGTGGTGGATTATCAAGGTTGCTCGAAGAACTATTAGTAATCCCCTACAGATGGTGTACGTGTTGAAATAATGAAAGCGAAAGCGAGAACGAGCGACAAAACGAGACATTGACAGATTGATGTAAAATGTAGCCATGGGTAAGGAATGGAAAGGGTGAAAGAGTGAGTGAGAGAGTTTGTAAGGCAAGTGGAATAGCAGTGTTTTAATAATTTGTTCAACAGCTGATAAAAAAAAGACAAGAACATCTTTGTAAACGATAAATTTTAAAATAAACTACAGTACATATATGCCTACTACTAATTCAAATTTAATTATGTACAAGTGCCCATGTCCCTCAAGCCACTTCACAAAAACAAGACAAGACTGAAGGTGAATACGTAGTCGCGAAGTGTGACTGCGTGTACACAAAATGATCAGCTGACCGCGGTGCACAAGGGTTTGTGAGGAGGGGGGGGGGCACGGGTGAACAACCTACGGAGACGAGCTAAGCAGGCGGCCGGTGTAGTATCAGCTGGTCGCTAATGGGCCTCATGCGTCAACGATTATTTCGTCACATAATCACACGCAAGCAGTAATGGGTTGATACTGGATTCAAACTTCTCGCCCAAATTATAACGACACAATCACACGCAACGCAAGGCAATAATAAAATTGGAATTACATACTAATTACGTACGTACGTAATTAAAAACTTTCCGCACAAATTACATCCTTACACTCGCTTGAAGAAGTCATTTAAGGTTGTTTGCTTCTTTTTTTCTGTAGCTTTAACTCTGTAGGTTTCGTTTTCGAGCTTTTGAATATTTAACAAAATGCTGTCATCAATATTGAAACGTGTTAAATATTTGCGGATTTCTTGGATCCCTTCCATGGCTTTATAGAAATCGCCTGGTTCATCGTCGGGTTCATCTTCCTCGGAAACATTCCCATTATCTTCGGAAAGGGGTACTTTTCCAAGAGTCTCGAGAACTTGATCGATGTCCAGAACCTCGCACGTTGGAATATTCTCGTCGTAATCGACAAACTCGGCGAATGTCAGCGGCTCGTCTTCCACCCCCATCTCTTTTTGAAATTGCAGCCAGTTGTTTTCTGTTTCTTCATCGACAATCTCGACCATGTTATCTTCGTCGATATCCTCGGCCTCCAGCTCCTCCTCTTGGGTCTTGAAGCCGGCCTTATTGAAACAGTTTCGTATGGTTTCTGGCTTGACTAGCCGCCAAGCTTCTGCCACGAAGTGCATCGCTTCAAGTACTTTGACGCGATATTTAGTGGCATCTTTCAAGCCCTGCTCAAGCTTTGCAAGCGCCTTGCGCATCAGCTGCTTGCGGTAATGATGTTTTACCACGCGAATTATGCCGAGGTCTAATGGTTGAAGACGGCTCGTACAATTCGCGGGGAAAAATATCATTTTGATATTTCGAAGTTTCGCGTTTAAGTCTTTTGGGTGGGCGCCACACTGGTCATGGAATATGATGATTTTCCGATTTGCGGCTCCCATTTTCGCGTCAAGAGCCCGAAGGTAATCTTCATATATCTGAAAGGAGAAAGCAAAGTGTTACCCACGTAAAAATTATTATAATACATAACTTCAAAATAAATTATTTATTTAGGCTTTAGACCTACTATGAATGAAAATTAAAACAATAAAACTTACCTTTGCTGTAACCCACGCAGTTTTGTTTGCCAGGTACTTCGTTGGCAGCTTCTTGACATTTTTCATGTCGCGCGGTTTCGCCGATTTCCCAATTACAAGGGGGGGAAGTTTTTCAGAACCATCAGAGTTGCACGTTAGTAAAACGGTCAGCCTTTCTTTGTACTTCTTACCGCCGTGGCAATTTTTTCCACGGAATGTCATAGTCTTACTCGGTTGCAAATTGTAGAACAGGCCGGTCTCATCAATATTGAAAATATCCCGCGGCGCGTATCCTTCAATTAGAGGAGGGAGTGTCTCCCCCATCCACTCGTCGACAGTCGTATCTGACACGCTCGAGCTTTCGTCCGATATTTGTTTATACACGATGTCGTGTCGCGTGCGGAAATTATCGAGCCACCCGTTTGAGGCTTTAAAATTATTAATTCCTAATCGATCGGCGATGTAAATTGCCTTTTCGCGGATCATAGGCCCACTTACGGCCGCATTACTTGCGCGAACTTGTTTCAGCCACGCGAGCAATGGTTCTTCCATGTCCACCAATGGAGTCGTCTTCATTGTCTTGCGTGTTTTTGCGAAGTGACCACATTCCCCGGCACTTTGCTCTATTTCTTTTCGTTGTTTTATGATAGTAGATAATGTTGACGGCGATATACCTAGCTTCTCCGCCAACAATACCTGCTTACACGACTTCTCGTCTACTTTTTTTAATATCTCTAATTTTTCGGTGAGCGTGAAAGTTTTTCGTTTTACTGCAGCTTTCGAAGCCATGATGCAAGCGTGATCACTTCTGACTAACAACTGTTTAAGATTCTACAATCTGTAATCTGGCGTGAACAAGTGGATAGCGGGTGGTCTGGAGCGGTCCCAAACGGAGTGCGATACGAGGGAGGGGTGTGTGGGGGGGGGGGGGGGGGTTCATTTGAAAAGACCAAACACATGGCACAAATCAGTGAAGCACGTGTTCAACCATGGGCTCGGCGGGTAGCGGGAGGGCGAGATAACCCGAGGAAACCCATCCCGCAGACATTTTTATTACCCTCTATTTAAATAGATTTCGAACCGAACAGCAAGCGGAAGTCAAAAGAATGTCACCCTTTGAAAGAAAAATAATTGCAACGAAATAACAACAGTGCGCTACCTGTTCGCCCTTTAAACCCTATTTCACGGTCTGTTAGACAAACATTGGTCATTAGCTCTAAATGTGTTTCTGCGCTCGTTTCTCGGCTCAAATCAGCCATTCCCACATTTCAACCATTGTATCCGGTTTAGTCCTTTTAAAAGTTGAACTCACAATAGAGCGCGCGCTGGCCGGTGTCATAATTCACCACGGCGTGCCGCCGTAATAAAACACCGACGGGACTCGTGAGACCGGGCAGGATGAATGAATTCTTCCTCTTGACTTTTGTCAGTGCACATACGTAAATTCGAGGCGAGAAACAAGGCTAGAGGCGTCAAATATCGTACGTAAAGTCGCGGAATTCGTAAATACAGGGTTCGTTATTTCGAGGAACATTTAACATTGTTCTTATGGGAAATTATTTGGGACCAGGAAAAAAATACTTACCATCAAGGAATTCGTTGCTTCAAGGAACGTAAAATCAAAGTTTCACTGTATTTTATTTCTAGTAAAACATTATATCAGAAAACAGAAACATGAGAAAATGGCAAACAAAGATAAGGGAGTGTTTGTTGGTAGTGAATTATGATTAAAAGAGGCCCTTTCCTGCCTCTTTTCTCCAAATATCTCTTGTTCCTCTCACTTGATTCATACCTCCACGCATTTGGCACCGGATAGAGTAAGTCAAGGGCAGCTCTGCTTATCGTACGAGGTGAGGATTGGGCTCATATCGTATGAGCTTGTAGTCATAAAACCATGAATATCACAAATTTTGTGACTGTACTAGGCCAACGGAATAAGGTTTGGCTGGTTTGACGTGGGGAGGAGGGGTGATAACGGGTAGATCCAGGTATTCGTTTTCAATCTAGGGCTGAACCATTCTGGACCCCTATTCGGTAACTTTCCCATTTCTGCCTGAAATGAAAGCAGCCGAAACGAATGCAGTCAGAAATTTTTTTTCCGTTTCAGCCGTCGCCAAAGATGAACAAAATAGCGATTCTATAACAGCGCCTGAAATGTGTATGTACGCTTTGGGATGACGTCACAAGGCGACCGAGCCACCGAGGCGTTAAGCCAATCAGAAACAGACAATATCATGATTTAGATGGCCGTGATCACTGCAACCAAACTGCAACACGGCTCAAATCAAAACAAACATAACCCTACACAGTTACATGAACGCGTCTTTTACAACACAAGAAGCAACCTAGAATGCCGTATTTCTCTATTCTAGGAATTTCTCTATGTTCTAGGAAGCCTACAAGGTAATGCCTAGGCCTACGCCAATATCTAATTATGTCTTAACACTGAATTTATATGTATTGGCCTAGTAATACGGCAGTCCTAGTGATACAATAGGCCTAGGCTAGAGTTGTTTACGTAATATTTCTCTAATGGCGGGCGTCACTAGACCGCGGCGCCGGCTGAGATTTTCGAATAATAAAGACTGCCTCAAATGAAAAGTAAAGACGTTGTTTATTGGTGTTTTTTACTCATTATAATGGAACATAATTATTAAATGCAGTTTGCAGTACAATATCACGCGTAAACAGTTATTATCCATGCTTAATATTACGGCTGATTTCGTTTCACCAGTAAAAAAGCTACTGAAACCATATCAGGACCACGGAAATGGATTCAGGCGGAAACGGGCACCAAAAAAGTTACAAAATCGCAATTATCCGATCAACGTCGAATTCAGGCAGAAACCATATCAGGACCTACGAAAAAAAGTTACAGAATACGGGTCCAGTGCCATGAGGCGCCTACTATAGACCGTAACGAGCTTTATAGATTCACACCTATTCTTAGCTGGTGCCGGGGGGGGGGGGGGGAGGGGGGATAATTAATTTGTCGCCATATCTATAATATGACATTAGGCTACATTTTGTGCTAGAAATCTCCTGCACCACCATAGGTTTTCCCCTCACGTTGTGTTTTTTCCTCCTCAACTTTGAGTTGAGACATTCTCTTGTCTCTTCGCAGCCGCTGAAACGTGAAAGTGGCTCGAACCTTACTTTTGGAAATTCTTCGTAAGTCGATTCTTTTCCCCAATCGCTTAGTTGAATCTCCAGGTGAAAGACCGGCTGATGTCATGTACTGGGTAATGTTCTTTTCATAACCATTGTTGAATGAAACTATAGCGGTACACACAGCTTCATCAACCCTGTGCTTTGACACAAATCTTTCCTTAGGACATTTGTTCCAAATAGTGCTATGCAAGCTGTCATTTGCATTTGACGTGCGGCCAAGTAGGCACCTCTCTAAAAGTGATTCCTCTGCCAATCGCTGGTAAATGGGTAACGCTTTTACCAATACTGCATTAGACAATGGGGTACCCAAATTGTCTTTGTGGGAACCAGTATTAACACCATTAGCCTGTGCTCTGTTAAAAAAGCACCACGAGTTGATTCCAGTCGAACACTTCTTGTGTTGAGGTTTTGCGTCAGTTGATGAATTATGATGCATTGTAGCAAACACAGCTTTTTTCATATCTTGCACATCGTGCAAGTTGTTTCTGATTGCACTTTGGTAGTATTTTGGTAGTTTTTTATGGTAGTTTGTTTCAAACTACCATAGGAGTTTTTTTTTTTAAAGTTGGTACTAAGTGCATTTCATGTTAAAAAAATTGTCGAATCATTATTTTCTTGAAAATGAATTGTTAAATTGAAAATGTCCTCCCCTAGAAGAGCTGGCCATTAATGATCTCACAATTTTGGACCAAATTAGACCCCCCTTTCCCCTTGTCACAGTTAGCCACAAAAAGTGTGCCCCCCCCCCCCCCCCCCATTTAATGATGTCACAATAAAATTAATAATTCCCCCCCCCCCATGCCAGTCCTCATAAAACATTTTGTAAAAAACCAAAAACAGGAAAAATCAGTCACATTGAGAATATTTGTATTTTATTTGACTTAGTTTTGACTTGATTTTGTCCATGTTTAATTTTTAATTCCCTTCATTTTTCATTTACTTGAGCTTGAATTATAGAAGCCTTTTTTGTCAATACTAATTCTTATATAGGCCAAAAAGAATTTTTTGGTAAAAAAAAAGGCAAGTCTGGTACAGTGAACGAAATGTTCAGTAAGATGTCGTCTCTGGCTTTTGGTTGCCAAATCTAACGTGGGATTATAAACAATGTTTGATGTTTGTCCTATTTGTGTTGTGATATCCGAATTGTTTACGATCTCAAGTATATAATCCTTATTGTTCTCAAACATTCCACTTAAAACTTGAGAACTAATGTGAGTTATTAGCGGCCTTTATATGTACACTCTTGCGCACACGCTTGCGTGTCGCGTTCTTGCGCAAAGGAAAGACCGCACACATAACCGTGGGCGCAAGAGTGTGGTGTCTAAAACTGCATCACACACTTGCGCGCACACTCCGCAGGGAAACAAAAGAGCGTGTTCAAGAGTGTGCGTGTAAATGCCAATCCCTTTGTCTTTACCACACTTTTGCGTGGCGCGTGGAGTGTTCGGAGTGTTCAGATGATTCATGAAGTTCTTTCCCTTGCAAGCTTGCTTTTACACGTACAGTTTTACCTGCAGGAAAGAACGCTCGACAACGAATCCCACGCGCAAGAGTGTTCGTGTAAAGGCCGCTATTGCCTGGTTACAAAGATAGGCGCTGATTACCCAGATGTTTTGTTCCAACTTTTCAATTACCAAGTCATCGCCGTAAGGTTTACTTTCCACAACCCGATAGAATCCTTTCGAGTGGCCGTCGCCCAGGTGTAACGTACACCGTGTTATGTTATTGAGCGATTGAATATTCAAACACCATCTGCAGTTTCCATCCCTCTACTTGACCTAGTGTAGTTGTGGGAACAATTTTCGGAATGTTCAGCTTTGTCATCGAAACTTTTGTGGAACCTGCAACCCTGACGATATTTGGTAAGGCATGAAACATCTATCGCTCTTCCTGTGTCAACTGAGGTGGCGGTAACAACACGTGGCCTTCTGTATGCCATGTGCCATCCAACGCAACAGGAATGTCGGTAGGCACAGCAATAACTTTATCAGGGGTAGGCTCTAGGGCTACTGAATTTGGGCCTAGACACTCCATCATCATCACCATCATCATTGCCGCAGTCTTTGTCTCCAATGTCACCTCTCAGGTTTCCGTTCACTAGCCGGTTTTCTTTTACTGCTTCTACAGCAGCCTGTCGCATTGAAGCCGGGCATACCGCTTCAACAAACTTTCCACAATCTTTCTATTGTAAAGAATAAAGTTTGACACGGTGGTTGTGATAAGTTCCGCACTGACATCAAAACTTCCGCGCCGCTTTTTACCTTTCCCGATACAGCGTAGGCCATAAACTAACCTTATATTTGCTTCATACAGAGAATGACGAGTCATTTTAGTAGTCATAGTGGAAGATGTCTTGCTACAACTCTGCTGACATACAAGTCCAAGTTTTGAAACAATGCCCTTTCGTTTGGACCGATCTTCAGCCACATCAACTATGCCCCCAACACAATATTAACAAGATGTGGCTTTGTTTGTCAAGCAAGAAAGAAGTGCCAAAAACGGTGACGCTCTCCTTCTCACGGGAAGTTGCTACCTGTATCGGATCTGGTCATGTTGAATTTTAAAAGTTTGCTCCTCAATTGAGAATTAGGCAGATTCAGTGGCGGTTTTTGAACTCAATATCAGGTGTGCAATTCCGAAAAACGAAGTGGCACGGAACAGGTGGGGTCTGGGGCAAAGCCCCAGCCGCCGGAGGCAAATCATTTGGGGACTGTTAATTTTAATGGCCTAAAACGATTTCGAAGGCGAATTTGTGTTCTAAATAACGGCAAAATATGCAGCTTAAACAGCTTAATTTTGTTAATGCACAGGTGAGTTTTCACTTTGACTGGATGTGGTTCGGGGCAAATTTTTAGAGCAAAGTAATTTTATTGTATTTATGTAAAAACTAGATACATATTACACATTATATGAGTTACAGACGAAGACTCCGATTACCCTCTACAATATTATTATTATTATTATTTTATTATAGCGATAACCAATCAAAGATCGATATTTCAAATACGAAACATATGAATCAGTGATTGGACAGTGCGAACACCTGCGGACAAATGTCATCATCAACAAGGCCGATTCAGAACAACTTCAAATTTATTGAGTGCTTCGTTGCTAGGATGGCTCCAAAGTCACCGTTTACTTATTCCTAAGACAAGAAGTAATGGAACTGTGTCCTTATTAGAAGTTAAAAAACTTCTGCTTGAACCGGGAATTGAGCCCGGGACCTTCTGCATTGGAAGCAGGGATGCTAACCACTGCAGACCAACGAGCCACCGATTATTATTATAAGTGTTTTTTTTATTTTTCCTGATTGATCAGGTGTGCAATTGTCACACCTTGCACACCGTAAAAACCGCCACTGGGCAGATTCTTTGTTCTTTAATTGTACAAAGCACATCTTCCACCATTCGGACTGTCCTTGGTATATTGTCAATGGATATTTCATTAGATACATGCTTTTACCAATAGAACAATTGAGAATAGGCAGATTCATTGTGTTTTAGTTGCACAAAGCACGTCTTCCACATATCTGGACTGTTCTTAGTATATTGATCCTTGTGTTTTAGTTGTACAAAGCACATCTTCCAAATATCTGGACTGTTTGGTATATTGGTTCCTTGTGTTTGAGTTGTACAAAGCACATCTTCCAAATATCTGGACTCTCCTTGGTATATTGATTCCTTGTGTTTTAGTTACACAAAGCACATCTTCCACATATCTGGACTGTCCTTGGCTTATTAATTCCTTGTGTTTAAGTTGTACAAAGCACATCTTCCACACCTCTGGACTGTCCTTGGTATATTGATTCCTTGTGTTTAAGTTGTACAAAGCAAATCTTCCACACCTCTGGACTGTCATTGGTATATTGATTCCTTGCGTTTTAGTTGTACAAAGCCATCTTCCACACCTTTGGACTGTCCTTGGTATATTGATTCCTTGTGTTTTAGTTGTACAAAGCACATCTTCCAAATATCTGGACTGTCCTTGGTATATTGATTCTTTGTGTTTAAGTTGTACAAAGCCATCTTCCACTTATTCGGACTGTCCTTGGTATATTAGCAATAGACTCTTCATTAATTACATGCTTGTACCAATATAACAACTGATAGTAAAGCAGATGCCTTGGGCTTTAATTGAATAAATCACGTCTTTCACTTATTCGGACTGTCCTTGGAATATTAGCAATGGACTCTTCATTAATTACATGCTTATACCAATATAACAACTGAGAGTTAGGCAGATGCCTTGTGCTTTAATTGAATAAAGCACGTCTTTCACTTATTCGGACTGTCCTTGGTATATTCGCAATGGCCTCTTCATTAATTAACATGCTTGTACCAATATAACAACTGAGAGTAAGGCAGATGCCTTGTGCTTTAATTGTATAAAGCACGTCTTCCACTTATTCGGACTGTTTTTGGTAATTAGCAATGCATTCTTCATTAATTACATGCTTGTACCAATATAACTACTGAGAGTAAGGCAGATGCCTTGTGCTTTAATTGAATAAAGCACGTCTTTTACGTATCCGGACTGTCCGTGGAATATTAGCAATGGATTCTTCATTATTTCACATGCTTGTACCAATATAACAACTGAGAGTAAGGCAGATGCCTTGTGCTTTAATTGAACAAAGCACGTCTTCCACTTATTCGGTCTGTCGTTGGTATATTAGCAATGGGCACTTCAATAATAACATGCTTTTACCAATATAACAACTGAGAGTAAGGCAGATGCTTGTGCTTTAATTGAATAAAGCACGTTTTCTACTTATTCGGACTATCCCTAGTATATTAGCAATGGACTCTTCATTAATTACATGCTTGTACCAATATAACAACTGAGTGTAAGGCAGATGCCTTGTGCTTTAATTGTATAAAGCACGTCTTCCACTTATTCGGACTGTTTTTGGTAATTAGCAATGGATTCTTCATTAATTACATGCTTGTACCAATATAACAACTGAGAGTAAAGCAGATGCCTTATGCTTTAATTAAATAAAGCACGTCTGTGACTTATTCGGACTGTCCTTGGAATATTATCAATGGATTCTTCATTAATTCACATGCTTGTACCAATATAACAACTGAGAGTAAGGCAGATGCTTGTGCTTTAATTGAATAAAGCACGTTTTCTACTTATTCGGACTATCCCTAGTATATTAGCAATGGACTCTTCATTAATTACATGCTTGTACCAATATAACAACTGATAGTTATGCAGATTCCTTGTGCTTTAATTGGATGAAGCACGTCTTTCACTTATTCGGACTGTCCTTGGTATATTAGCAATGGACTCTTCTTTAATTACATGCTTGTGCCAATATAACAACTGAGAGTTAGGCAGATGCCTTGTGCTTTAATTGAATAAAGCACGTCTGTCACTTATTCGGACTGTCCTTGGAATATTATCAATGGATTCTTCATTAATTCACATGCTTGTACCAATATAACAACTGAGAGTAAGGCAGATGCCTTGTGCTTTAATTGAACAAAGCACGTTTTTCACTTATTCGGACTGTCCTTAGTATATTAGCAATGGACTCTTCATTAATAACATGCTTGTACCAATAAAACAACTGACAGTAGGGCAGATGCCTTGTGCTTTAATTAAACAAAGCACGTCTTCCACCATTTGGACTGTCCTTGGTATATTATCAATGGACTCTTCATTAATTACATGCTTGTACCCATATAACAACTGATAGTTAGGCAGATGCCTTGTGCTTTAATTGAACAAAGCACGTCTTCCACCATTTGGACTGTCCTTGGTATATTGTCAATGGATATACATTAGATACATGCTTGTACCAATAGAACAATCAAGAGAATAGGCAGATTCATTGTGTTTTAGTTGCACAAAGACGTCTTCCACTTATTCGGACTGTCCTTGGGATATGAGCAATGGACTCTTCATAAATAACATGCTTGTATGTACCAATTTAACAACTGATAGTAAGGCAGATGCCTTGTGCTTTAATTGAATAAAGCACGTCGTCCACTTATTCGCACTGTCCTTGGTATTTTAGCAATGGACTCTTCATTAATCACATGCTTGTACCAATTAAACAACTGAGAGTAAGGCAGATGCCTTGTGCTTTAATTGAATAAAGCACGTCTTCCACTTATTCGGACTGTCCTTGGTAATTAGCAATGGACTCTTCATGAATTACAAGCTTGTACCAATTTAACAACTGATAGTAAGGCAGATGTCTTGTGCTTCAATTGAATAAAGCACGTCTGTCACTTATTCGGACTGTCCTTGAAATATTAGCAATGGATTTTTTATTAATTAACATGCTTGTACCAATATAACACTGAGAGTAAGGCAGATGCCTTGTGCTTTAATTGAATAAAGCACGTCTTTTCTTATTCGGACTGTCCTTGGTATATAAGCAATGGACTCTTCATTAATTACATTCTTGTACCAATATAACAACTGAGAGTTAGGCAGATGCCTTGTGCTTTAATTGGATGAAGCACGTCTTCCCTTATTCGGACTGTCCTTGGTATATTAGCAATGGACTCTTCATTAATTACATGCTTGTGCCAATATAACAACTGAGAGTTAGGCAGATGCCTTGTGCTTGAATTGGATGAAGCACGTCTTTCACTTATTCGGACTGTCCTTGGTATATTAGCAATGGATTCTTCATTAATAAACATGCTTGTACCAATATAACAACTGAGAGTTAGGCAGATGCCTTGTGCTTTAATTGGATGAAGCACGTCTTCCCTAATGTGACTGTCCTTGGTATAATAGCAATGGACTCTTCATTAATTACATGCTTGTGCCAATATAACAACTGAGAGTTAGGCAGATGCCTTGTGCTTGAATTGGATGAAGCACGTCTTTCACTTATTCGGACTGTCCTTGGTATATTAGCAATGGATTCTTCATTAATAAACATGCTTGTACCAATATAACAACTGAGAGTAAGGCATATGCCTAGTGCTTTAATTGCATAAAGCACGTCTTCCACTTATTCGGACTGTCCTTGGTATATTAGCAATGGACTCATCATTAATTACATGCTTGTACCATTAGAACAACTGAGAGTAAGGCAGATGCCTAGTGCTTTAATTGAATAAAGCACGTCTTCCACTTATTCGGACTGTCCTTGGTATATGAGCAATAAACTTGTCATTAATTACATGCTTGTTAAGCGAGCGAAGCGAGCGTTTCCACTTAACTCTTATGGCACTTCGGTCTGTTTTTTTTTTTGTTTTTTGGTTGGTTGTTTGTTTGTTTGTTTGTTTGTTTT
This sequence comes from Isoperla grammatica, assembly GCA_945910005.1. Lineage (NCBI taxonomy): Eukaryota > Metazoa > Arthropoda > Insecta > Plecoptera > Perlodidae > Isoperla > Isoperla grammatica. The sequence continues at coordinate 14,391,811 of OX246749.1, forward strand.
TTTTTTTTATGTCCGTCGATAGTGGTCGAACGGGAAGTCCGATCAACTTGAAATTTGGACCATCCACAAGCCTTGTTGTGGATTGAAGGTGTATAGTTTTGAGGCAAAATCGTTCGAAAAGTTACAAAGTTACACCATAGTTACTGCTAAATATTTTTCTGAAACAAAATGGCGGCAAAATGTGAGATAGCCAGATTTTTCTATTGATTTTTCCGATCACGAATATGTTAATGTATTGGCGATCTGATAAGTATTGCCAAAGTAACACGAAAGTTACTCGAAAATAACTCGAAAATATTTTTCTAAAACGCAGTAACGGCAAAATGTGAGGTGGCTATCTTATAGTAAATTTTTGTCCGGTCACGAATATACTAATGTAAACGCGATCTGATACGTATAAGAGGCAGAAATTACATTTCTAATGCTGTCAATAGGTGTTAGTAACGGTGGCGGACCGTGTTGAAAACATGACCACGAAAATTCTTAGCAACGCACATTGCACTGCATACAACAATGTCGGAAAGTATAATAGCCATGGAAATAAGAACAATTTTTGCAATGCGCATTCTGGAATTGTTGTTAATTCTTGTTTGTATTAGCATTGAAAACTTTTCGCCAGAAAGTTCGTAGATATTGACGCGCTCTCAACGCGTCAAACAGAGCGTTTTCCTAGTATGTACCAACATAACAACTGAGAGTAAGGCAGATGCCTTCTGCTTTAATTGAAAAACAGCACGTCTTCCACTTATTCGGACTGTCCTTGGTATATTTGCAATGGCCTCTTCATTAATTACATGCTTGTACCAATATAACAACTGAGAGTGAGGCAGATGCCTTGTGCTTTAATTGAATAAAGCACGTCTTCTCTTATTCGGACTGTCCTTGGTATATTAGCAATGGACTCTTCATTAATTACATGCTTGTACCAATATAACAACTGAGAGTAAGGCAGATGCCTTGTGCTTTAGCTGAATAAAGCACGTCTTCCACTTATTCGGACTGTCCTTGGTATATTAGCAATGGACTCTTCATTAATTACATGCTTGTACCAATATAACAACTGAGAGTAAGGCAGATGCCTTGTGCTTTAGCTGAATAAAGCACGTCTTCCACTTATTCGGACTGTCCTTGGTATATTAGCAATGGACTCTTCATTAATTACATGCTTGTACCAATATAACAACTGAGAGTTAGGCAGATGCCTTGTGCTTTAGCTGAATAAAGCACGTCTTCCACTTATTCGGACTGTCCTTGGTATATTAGCAATGGACTCTTCATTAATTACATGCTTGTACCAATATAACAACTGAGAGTAAGGCAGATGCCTTGTGCTTTAATTGAATAAAGCACGTCTTCCACTTATTCGGACTTTCTTTGGTATATTAGCAATGGACTTTTCATTAATTACATGCTTGTACCCATATAACAACTGATAGTTAGGCAGATGCCTTGTGCTTTAATTGAACAAAGCACGTCTTCCACGTATTCGGACTGCCCTTGGTATATTAGCAATGGATTCTTCATTAATAACATGCTTGTACTAATACAACAACTGAGAGTAAGGCAGATGCCTTGTGCTTTAATTGAATTATGCACGTCTTCCACTTATTCGGACTGTACTAGGTCTATTAGCAATGGACTCTTCATTAATTACATGCTTGTACCAATATAACAACTGAGAGTTAGGCAGATGCCTTGTGCTTTAATTGAATAAAGCACGTCTTTCACGTATTCGGACTGTCCTTGGTATATTAGCAATGGACTCTTTATTAATTACATGCTTGTACCAATATAACAACTTAGAGTAAGGCAGATACCTTAGTGCTTTAATTGAATAAAGCACGGCTTTCACTTATTCGGCCTGTCCTTGGTATATTAGCAATGGACTCTTCATTAATTTCATGCTTGTACCAATATAAAGACTGAGAGTAAGGCAGATGCCTTGTGCTTTAATTGAATAAAGCACGTCTTTCACGTATTCGGACTGTCCTTGGAATATTAGCAATGGACTCTTCATTAATAACATGCTTGTACCAATATAACAACTGAGAGTAAGGCAGATGCCTTGTGCTTTAACTGAATAAAACACGTTTTCCACTTATTCGGACTGTCCTTGGAATATTAGCAATGGACTCTTCATTAATAACATGCTTGTACCAATATAACAACTGAGAGTAAGGCAGATGCCTTGTGCTTTAATTGAATAAAACACGTTTTCCACTTATTCGGACTGTCCTTGGTATATTAGCAATGGACTCTTCATTAATTACATGCTTGTACCAATATAACAACTGAGAGTTAGGCAGATGCCTTGTGCTTTAATTGAATAAAGCACGTTTTTCACGTATTCGGACTGTCCTTGGTATATTAGCAATGGACTTTTCATTAATTACATGGTTGTACCAATATAACAACTGAGAGTAAGGCAGATGCCTTGTGCTTTAACTGAATAAAGCACGTCTTCCACTTATTCGGACTTTCCTTGGTATATAAGCAATAGACTCTTCATTAAAGGGGTTCTCACCCGCTACACCAAAAAAATATGTTTAACTAAGGCTGATTAGCTATGAAATTAGCGACTAAATGAAAAGAAATCGGGTTCACCATAACCCGGGGAAAAAATATCAAGGTTAGTGATTTTCGAGCTAGGTCCCATCGGCGAAAATCTCCCATAAGAAATAGCATTGGGACGACCTGTATGCCTTGGGACCTTGGAGGATTCTGCTCCAAAAAAAAATGATGTAATACTTTTCGCTGCGTCTTTCTTTTCTGCGTATTTCGTATATTTTGGTTTTGTAATCGGAGCTTCCGTTCAGGTACAAAATAAAGATGTGTAATTGGGTGCTCCATTTCGTTTTGAGCGTTGCTGTGCGTTGCTGTGCACGTCGAGTCGGCGGGTGTCGACTGTCGAGTTGGTGTCAAGTAAGCCAAGCGAGCGAGAGAGAGAGAGAGAGAGAGAGAGAGAGAGAGAGAGAGTAGTAGTATTGGGAGGGGAAATAGTCAATGCATGCACAATGAACGCGGTCTGCTATGCGGTGTCGAATGGAGTACACCAAGGCCGTCTAGATATATCGCTTCGAGTACACTCGCACCAAAAGCCGGCTGACACCAACAGTCGCCGCGGCAGTTAACCAGAAATTTCATTAATTAATAACAATTCACAGGTTTCAACTCACGATGTTTAATGGTTCATTATCGATTGGTGTGGTGCAGTAGATCATATGGTAAAAAATAAATCTAGCGGGTGAGAACCCCTTTAATTACATGCTTGTACCAATATAACAACTGAGAGTAAGGCAGATGCCTTGTGCTTTAATTGAATAAAGCACGTCTTCCACTTATTCGGACTGTCCTTGGTATATTACCAATAGACTCTTCATTATTTACGTGCTATTACCAATTTAACAGCTGAGAGTAAGGCAGGTGCCTTGTGCTTTTATTGAACAAAGCACTTCTTCCACTTATTCGGACTGTCCTTGGTATATTAGCAATGTGCACTTCATTATTTACATGCTTGTACCCATATAACAACTGAGAGTAAGGCTGATGCCTTGTGCTTTAATTGAACAAAGCACGTCTTCCACTTATTCGGTCTGTCGTTGGTATATTTTCAATGGGCACTTCATTAATTACATGCTTGTACCAATATAACAACTGAGAGTAAGGCAGATGCCTTGTGCTTTAATTGAACAAAGCAAGTCTTCCACTTATTCGGTCTGTCGTTGGTATATTTTCAATGGGCACTTCATTAATTACATGCTTGTACCCATATAACAACTGAGAGTAAGGCAGATGCCTTGTGCTTTAATTGAACAAAGCACGTCTTCCACTTATTCGGTCTGTCGTTGGTATATTTTCAATGGAATTTTCATTAATTACATGCTTGTACCAATATAACAACTGATAGTAAGGCAGGTGCCTTGTGCTTTAATTGAATAAAGCACGTCTTTTACTTATTCGGACTGTCCTTGGTATATTAGCAATGGACTCGTCATTAGTTAACATGCTTGTACCAATAAACTAACTCAGTGTAAGGCAGATTCCTTGTAGTCTGTATTGCCTGCCTACGTAAGGGTGGGCATAAAAGGGCACAGTTACTGATGGTGTCTGTATTGCCTGCCTACGTAAGGGTGGGCATAAAGGGGAAAGGTTACTGATGGTGTTTGTATTGCCTGCCTACGTATCGGTGGGCATAAAAGGGCACGGTTACTGATGGTGTCTGTATTGCCTGCCTACGTAAGGGTGGGCATAAAGGGGCACGGTTACTGATGGTGTCTGTATTGCCTGCCTACGTAAGGGTGGGCATAAAGGGGCATGGTTACTGATGGTGTCTGTATTGCCTGCCTACGTAAGGGTGGGCATAAAGAGGCATAGTTACTGATGGTGTCTGTATTGCCTGCCTACGTAAGGGTGGGCATAAAGAGGCATAGTTACTGATGGTGTCTGTATTGCCTGCCTACGTAAGGGTGGGCATAAAGGGGCATAGTTACTGATGGTGTCTGTATTGCCTGCCCTCAGAGCTGCATCCGCTGCTGAGCAAGCAACAGGCGGGGGGCCCAAAGAAAGCCGGCCGCCCCAGAACGGAAGAACGGAAGAGAAGCAAATAAGGTCGTGTGACTCTCGTACGTGTATGTTATAATCTAATTTAATCATTCTCATTAAAACCTTTCTATATAACTCAAGCATATCTTTGTTGCATTTATTTTTTCGATACCTTTGTGTCAATAAAAAGAGTAGGGGTTGGTGTTCACTTGTTATCCATTGTGCATTACGATATGGCTGAATGTTGTAGCGTCACATCGAAAACATCGCGGTATAGTATCTGGTGAAATAGTGACCAACTGTACTTGAATCTTTGTGGTCATGGCACATTGACCGCAGCTGGTGGTGCTGGAAGTGCGACGTGAAAACTGTCCTCAGTGTTGCTCGATCCGCCCTACCTTCCTTGAAGAGACGCGTGCCTTACGGTGCATCGCCCCCCTCCCCCGTACTGACAAGGGAGATGCGCCAACACAGCTGTGCGAGAAAAATATCTGCTCAAGAAAGTATCCTAATTGGCTGGTCAGAAAGAGCCCCTCACTCCTCGCGATCCCCTGTGGACCGCCGTAACCACGTGCAGCGCACAAAAGTAGCCCTATGAACACTATTTTCAAACTACCACGTACACATACCCAACTCACTTCACAAAGTCGCTTACGGTTTGGTTCCGACTAACCTGCCCAGGGACTGCTACCTTATCGTGGTGGGTAGGTTTGTGCGCTTTGATGATTCCTCCTCCCTCATGGCCCTGCCCTCTCTTCCTGGACTCCCTGTATTCATGATAACTCCCCTGACGTACGAAAGCTCTGATTTGGATGTGACTTTTTTCTTCATTATCATCTTCCTAATATTCATCATCACCCTCTCATCGTTTCGACTAGCCATTGTTGCACAAATTCGAGAAGTTTAGCCCCATTTATCAATCAATTCAAGCTACGTACAATCGTTTGGCTGAAGAAAATACCAGATACTACATGAAAACGCAATTTCTAGCACAGCTTTGTACGAGGCTTCAAGCTGCCTACAGCCCTTTGGCTGCAAAAAATACCAAATTTCATCATGAACTGCAACTTCTAGACAGGGTTGTGCGAGGCTTCAAGTTGCCTAGAATCGTTTGATCGAAGAAAATACCAAATACTACATGAAAACGCAACTTCTAGCACAGGTTTCTGCAAGGCTTCAGGCTGCGTATTATCGTTTAGCTGCAGAAAATACAAAATTTCTTCATGAAACCGCAACTTCTAGATTGGGTTGTGCGAGGCTTCAAGCTGCGTACAATAGTTTATCAGTATCTAAGATTTACCACGAGCACATCTCCGCGCGCGAAAGCTTGCGCGCGCATCCGGGTTGAGTCTATTCGGTTTTTTAGGGGCGGCCGGTAGTGAAGTGCAGCTAGCAGGTGTCAGTTGCTATTGGCAGCGGTCGGGAACACATCTCTCCCGCGCGCTTACGGCAGAGCTATGCCGTAGCCAGCAGGCTACGGCAAAACTACGTTCAGCCAATATTCAACTCATGGTTTTAAGATAACCAATACGCGCATCAAACATTGAATCACATAAATACTTTTGTCTAACCTTCCTCCACAACGATGATGTGCACTATATTTTTCAAACATTAATAGTTACGAAAATAATACCATTAAAGCAGAGCAATGTTAGTGGAAACCTTTCGATGATTTCTTCGTTTTTGTACGATCGCGTTTTGTATGGTTCACAAGAAACCTGTCATTAATATACAACTATCGTCGTCAAGGTATAACTGTCCTTTTTCTTGTGCCCCTTATTATATTGCTCTAGCTTTAATAGTTTCTGAAATAATGCAATGTAAGTGAAGCCATGTTTTGCCGCTACCGTTCACGCGCCGAGCGCGAGGATCACGCGTTTATGCGCGATCACCTGCATTCCAGTCGACTTTGATTCGCCCGTTTTTGCCAAGGGAGATGTGGTGTTGGTCAATCTATATCAGTATCACCCGTTTGCGCCAGTTCTCGGTAATTGTTTGTTTGTCTGCTTTCACTGCTCGTTTCATCCGCTTTCTGTCGTCACTGGGGCGCTCTGTCCATTGGTGTCCGTGGTGGGGCCACGCAATGGGCGGGACCAGGTGACCAGCCTATCTATAGTAGGTTTCCCTGGAAGCTGAATGGCTCAGCCCTAGCTCTGGGCTGGTAACCGGACTCGTCCCTAGTTTGGTCCACTAGTACGCGCACCCCGTGTGGCGATGTTGGCAGTGTTCGGACATTCGCTTAGCTCTATTTACCTCCCTCACTTCACAATTCGACTGTTTCTGGGTCTACCTCATCGTTTGTCTCTCAAGATGAGAACGCAAACCCAACAATATAGTCGCTGCTTGACAGCACTACATGTCGGCCAAAAACACTTCATAACACGACACGTTGAAACCACGAGTATTTTTAACATCACTTAGTTCTGTGGACTCGACGTTTGCCGTTAGTCGGCCAGTAGATTTTAAGCCCCATGAATCAATCAACTAAACAAGTGCAAACGGCTCATTATGAACAAAGACAACAACAAATTCTCCTGAAATAATATGTTCATCATCCTAAAATCTTCCTCTAGAAAGGATTTTAATCGAAGGTATCACATTGTGCGTTTCTTTTAATTATCAGCTAGCTCGCTAATTTGTCAACAAAATCTGCAAACAGTCTACAATAGTTATTAGTACACACCTTTCAGTTGCTACCCATGGTTCACATTTAACATCCAATTGCAACACAACGAAACAAGCATTCTTCCAAGTGGTTCAGCCTAAGTCTTCAACCTGTCTCGGCCCGGAGTAGAATAGGCCCAGAGCTCTGCTAGTTTTAAGAGGCGACAAAATGAGACCCTGTCCCTTACCCCCCTCTGTCCCACAGATAATTCTCCTCCCACGTGGCCCTGCCCTCTCTTGGTGGACTCCCCAACTGACGACCCCCGCGATGTAGGTGGAGTTTATTCCGATGACTTCGTATGACCTAAGCTGTCAAGTACCTCAAACACCAAATACTAAATCAATTATTTCATTACTTATTTTTGAGATGGATTAGTTAACTACTTAATCGCTTTTAATGAGATGGTGTGTCAGTACGATAGTATCACACTTGATGTCCTTTTTATATTAGTTTTATAACTGAATAGGATAGACATTAAATAAATAAATATAACAAACCACCTCGAATCTGAATTGGATGGACATGAAATAAATATCTAACATGAAATAAAAGGCCAACATCCAGGTTTTCTCATTGGATGCTTATTGTTAGGTTCGTATGACGAACAGCGGTGCCATCCAGGTTAAAAGAAATTTCTTGCACTTGAAACAGCGCATACCTTACTTGTGAAAGAAAACAGAAAATGGCAATCTGACACATTTAAAGTACCCATAAATCACCAAGAAGGAGATTAACACCCATAAAAGTTATAAAGTACAAACTCTTACATGACAATATCATAGTTGAGGGATATTTAAATCATACGGTAAGGTATCCCCGGGGCGAGTATCAAAGTTGATGCTGTCTGTGTCATGGTAGAGTACCTGCTCGTCCAGGTCCATAAGGTATTGATATAACTCGAAACGAGCGTGTGTGGTGATGTAGGCAACTATGGCGATGCTGCTTCTTGGTGCAGGAAGCCTTGATGCACTCGACGTGTGTCTTCCATGCAGCCAAGTACTTGTCTTCTGTTAGTGGGTCGCACACACGGACGTCGGCGTTGGTGTCACTCATTAGCCGTTCCACCTCCTCAGGTCCCATGATGACATTCTGCATCACGTCATCGCGCTGCTCAAATTTGCCCCAGAATGCGTTGAGCGTGAGTTTAGCTTTTGTGCAGTGGCTTTGGTAAACCTCAATATAGGCTGGATCGAGTTTCACACCCTTACCAACCTCAAAATTGGCTACATACTGGCTCTTGTCTTTTGTATTGCACCAGTTTTGCCAACCACTTGCTTCTTCTTCGTCTTAAGGAAGTAGTTGACGTAGGCAAAGATATGGACAGGGTCTTTAGTGACTCTGAATTTGAAAATTCTTTTTTTTCTCGCTCGATGACAGAATGCATTGCATCACCCTCATTTTGAGGATGACCAACAGTGAGGTATTTGTGGGCAATATATTTAATATCCAATGTTTTTAATTTATTTGAGTCTCCAACAATCTCTTTGCATTTGTCTCCAAATATTTGGGTTTTCAAAAGGTGCTGTTTAAAACAAAGTGCCGACCGTCCAGCATCCAGAGTGAGGTAGACAAAGTAAGCGAGAGGCGACCTGGACCCATGAACGTCCCCGATGGAGGAGCCCTGGAGTGCGCGTGCATCGGAGTCGTATCTCGACTCAATTGTTGGACCTATGGAGCAGGTGCGGTGTTGCCAGCTTCATCAGTGGATCGTCGGCCAGACCAGCACAATTGGACCGCGCCATCGTCTCGATTAGCCATCGTTGCATAAATATGAGACGTTAAGCCCCATTAATCAATCAATCATCCAGCATGCATGCAAATGCTGGGTAATGCATTGCACTGTGCACCTTAGTACGGTACTTCCTCCAAGTTCTCTTCAACATGCATGGCATGTTCAGTGCAGATTATAATTCTTGAAGCTGAGAGTACCCTCCTCCTGTTGTGAGAGTGGCAGAGACCAGCGTAGTGATATATGAAGATGAACTAGGGGGGTGTTTGGAGGAAAGGTCAAGTAGGAGGGCGGGGAAGAAAAGGGAAGGGGAGGAAACCGGAGTGGGGAGGATGTGGACTGCATTTCGTCTGACTTCTCCTCGACCTGTCCGGCTAAGGTGGCCCTACCAGAATCACCCACTTATTGTCTCGATTAGCCTCGTTGCAAAAATATGAGACGTTAAGCCCAAATATCAATCAACCAGCGCAGTATTCACGTCCATGTGATCCTTGGGTTCGCCTCCTCAGTAAAATCCTCATCTCCATTGAGATTACGAGCCACTTGGGCATCAGCGTGTGAAAGTGCTATTTCAGTGCCTGCCACGTTTGTATAGGTTTACTAAGTGGTACAAGCAATTGTTAGTCTGATGCTTTTTCAACCACTCGTAGTCTCATTTAGCCAAGCAAACGAGTAACTCTGCAGGGTACACGGAACAACAGATTGCTTGTAAGCTGACTGGTGTTAGGAGTACCATGGAGAGTTTTGTGGAGAAACACCAAATCACTTTTCTGCCTTCTTTTCTCTAAACTATCAATCCCAGAAGTATTTGATCATCTGTAAGCTCTTTAAAAACAAGTACTCAAGATTTGACAATGTAACAGAAACACGAAATAACATTGTTCAGAGGTCTTAAATTAGTTTTGCAAGCAGATGACCAGATCAGAGAGCAGTATTCAATTATTGGTAAAACACGTGTAATAAAAAACAATCTGAGAGTTTGCACATTGCTCTAGCATGCTGGCCATTTTTATTTTAGGTTCTGCTAATTACCGGCCTAGAGCTTGAAGACTTGCAACCACCCCTCTATCGTTGATTTTGATGGAAGTTTGAACCCCACATTATATCCCCTTATGAAATGATAAAACGCGGGTGACGTAATACATTAAAAAGGTGATTTGTTTTTCGTCTTCATCCCATGGTGTGTTATCTTTGTGCATGATTTGCATACGAAAAAGAGGTGACGCCTTATCAGATAACAGTTTGTCTGCACCCGTGAAGATTTCCTCTCTTGTTGGATCTATGTGTGAACCTATTTTCCCTTTCATTTATCGTTTCGTGGTGTCAAGTCATCTGTCACCCTTGTTCCTGCCGATTCATTGCTGGAGGGGCCACCCTCATAAAAAATTTTCTCTACGTCCGGCAGACCCCGGGCTTGTTTTCTGGTTGCCTTGGTTATAACTAACCTGCCCAGGGACTGCTACCTTATCGTGGTGGGCAGGTTTGCGTGCTTTGTTGATCCCGAGAGCTATGCCGGCGGAAGCGTATGCTTCTGGTAGGGCCACCCTAGCCGGACTGGTCGAGAAGGAGAAGTCAGACGAAGTGCAGTCCTCACCCCAATCCCCATTCCTCCCCTTTCCCCTTTCCCCACGCGCCCTTCTACTTCCCCCTTTCCTCCAAAGAGCCCCCAATTTCATCTTCATTATCACTCATCGTTTTGGTTAGCCAAGTTGCAAAAATATAAAAGACGTTAAACCCAAATATCAATCATCCCGTATGGGCCCGGGGAAGATTTGGCCCCGAGTGACTGCTAGTCGTAAGAGGCGACAAAAGGAGACCCTGGCCCTCCCCCCCACTGCCCCACTGAAGATTTCTCCTCCCACGTGGCCCAGCCCCTCCCTTGCTGGACTCCCGTATGACGACCCACGCGACGTACAATGGACCTGATTCGGATGTGGCTTTATTCTTCATCATCTTTCTCATCTTCATTATCACCCGCTCATTGTCTCGATTGGCCATAGTTGCGAAAATATGAGACGTTAAGCCCCATTAATCAATCAATCCAAATATAAATCAATCAATTGGTTATAACAATAGTCAGGAGGCCCAACTACTGCTATTCTCGTGGCTGTAACACAACATTCCGTTAGCGAGGAGACCTAATGAAGCGTAGGTTAACATGCATGCACAGGTTAGGCATGAGATACACACCTTGAAGCCGACGGCATTCCGTTCCTTATTGCGTCACGATAATACTTCCGCCACAAGGGTCTCATTTCCCTATCTGTAGCATCTTCCTCTGCTTTTTCAGGAACTCGTTGAGATACTTCTGTTTTGAAAATAAATAATATACAGTTGTTAGTTTAAGTACATAAACTAGAACGCAATAATCATCTGGTGCAAATGGTCTGGGCCCGGGAAGAATAGGCCCAGAGTGACTCTGCTAGTCGTAAGAGGCGACAATCGTTGTCGTCGCCACCGTGGCCATCGCCGCCGTGGCCATCGCCACCGTCGCCATCGTGGCCGTTGCCGTCGCCACCGTGGCCATCACCACCGTCGCCATCGCCACCGTGGCCGTTGCCATCGCCACCGTGGCCGTTGCCGTCGCCACCGTGGCCGTTGTCGTCGCCACCGTTGCCGTCGCCAACGTGGCCGTCGTCGTCGCCACCGTGGCCCTGTTCGTCGCCACCGTGGCCGTTGCCGTCGCCACCGTGGCCGTTGTCGTCGCCACCGTGGCCGTTGCCGTCGCCACCGTGGCCGTCGCCGTCGCCACCGTGGCCGTTGCCGTCGCCACCGTGGCCGTTGTCGTCGCCACCGTGGCCGTTGTCGTCGCCACCGTGGCCGTTGCCGTCGCCACCGTGGCCATCACCACCGTCGCCATCGCCACCGTGGCCGTTGCCGTCGCCACCGTGGCCGTTGCCGTCGCCACCGTGGCCGTTGCCGTCGCCACCGTGGCCGTTGCCGTCGCCACCGTGGCCGTTGTCGTCGCCACCGTGGCCGTTGCCGTCGCCACCGTGGCCGTCGCCGTCGCCACCGTGGCCGTTGCCGTCGCCACCGTGGCCGTTGCCGTCGCCACCGTGGCCGTTGTCGTCGCCACCGTGGCCGTTGCCGTCGCCACCGTGGCCGTTGTCGTCGCCACCGTGGCCGTTGCCGTCGCCACCGTGGCCATCGCCGTCGCCACCGTGGCCGTCGCCGTCGCCACCGTGGCCGTCGCCGTCGCCACCGTGGCCGTCGCCATCGTGGCCGTGGCCGTTGTTGTTGTTGTGCACTGCCCGATGTCTGCCTTTAGACTGTCCCCCAACCTACTTGCAGGCCCGAACTGGTCCTTGGTTGAAAGTCCTCCGTTGCGAAGCATTAATCGATCTCTCTCCGCATATACACACTAAGAGGCACGCCCACATGCTGAAATGCTGGAGTTGTGGATGTTGGATGTCGGTCACTGGCACTACACACTGTTAATTATCACCAGTGTCGATAAACTTGACAAGGGCGTGCGCCGGCGACATAGCGAAGACGGGTATAGGTTGCGGTGCAGCCAACAACAGTTAAGAGAATACCTGGCAGGGCAGTTTCGGCATTCTGTTTTCTGCACTACAAGTTGGTGGCCATATGGTACCGTCTCTTGTCAGCCGTTTGTGAGCACTACTGTCACCATCACCTATGTAACATTGCAGTAGAAATCAATTTTAATGTAAAATGTAATAAAGTTCACCTTTATTTATTACATTACTGAAAATAGAATGTCCTGGATGTCCTGCATCCACTGCAAACGGTCTTGGTCCGGAATGTTTGTAACTACCCGGTTCCCATCGGCGTCTGTCCAGATCACCGAAGAACCGTTCGACGACGCCACGCTCAAGGTGTCCCCCTATAATCAGAAAAAAAAACACAACATCAACAACTGTTCAATCCCGGAAACCAGAACACAAATTTGGTGCACAGGCTGTCTACATGGTTTGTTCCAAACATAAGATTATTAACCAGACATTTAAACTTACGGGACCCAGTGTTAGAAAAGCACAATACGTTCACTCCTCGGTGAACGTCGAATGGTCGTCAGTTCACTTTGCTTGCCATTTACAGCCCCCCTAGAGTCTTCCCCTCTGCCAAGCACTTAACCTCAATTAACTAGCTGTTGTCTCGTACAACTCCACCTGGGCTATAGCCTACCCATAGAATATTGTGATTTATTATGAGTCCATATTTGTCAACGGTATTCGCGGTTTTACGCATGTATGCTTGAATTGCATTTGCCTCGTTGTTAATTCCATAACTTGTGTGAGCATTGCCCTGAAACGTGTTAAATACCATAGAAGTTAACTGGTTTCCCAGTTACGTGCTACACGGGTGGATTTATTGTTGCTGTATGTGAACAGCTCGTAGCACCGACTTCCGGTTATTCTTGGTTTGCGTAATGCCAGCCGTTTTTCACTACACTGGGCTTGAGTTTCGAGGCATATTTGAACTGCTGCTTCAGCAGTGCCGTAAACATGTTTTTTTTTTAAATGCACGTCTTCCGGTGTTCGCTGGTACAATTCATATTCATCCTTTTTAATGGACTCGTATGTTCCATTACTCGTATTCACGTCAAGTGATCACAGTTAATATAGGACATAGTATGATGACATCAGCACCTTCCAAGTTAAAGTGATAACTTTACCGATCATTTGCAATTAAGCGAATCTAGATAATATTTGTTATGGTCTAACCGACGAATTGCGTTTTCTTATTGCTCAGACGAAATGCAGTCCACATCCTCCCCACTCCCGTTTCCTCCCCTTCCCTTTTCTTCCCCGCCCTCCTACTTGACCCTTTCCTCCAAACACCCCCCTAGTTCATCTTCATATATCACCCACTCATTGTCTTGATTAGCCTCGTTGCAAAAATATGAGACGTTAAGCCCAAATATCATCATCATTATAATTACAGATCATAATTTATAGCAAGTTCTTCATTTCCGCTGTCGTCTCGTTCCGCGGCGTCGTGGATCGCTGTTAGGACGTCCCGAAATGGGATGTCCGCCGGGTTCTCGTGAGTGAGGACCCAGTGTGTGCTCCAAGTGGCCTCCGGATGCTCCCGGAAAAGGGTCCACATGAGGCGTCGAGCTGTTGGGTGGTGGAAAAGACGTCCATTGCCCCGGCGGATGGCTTATGCCGCCGCGACCTTGTCCAAGCACAACAAGATGTGGGCGGGCATGTGTAACTGTTCTTAAATCCATTTGATGGCGATGAGGCCTGCAATTCCTTCCGCGTGGTTGATCTCCGTTGCCACCTCGAAGCGTTGAGCAAAGGACAGTTCGAGTGACATGCAAACGCATGCCGTCGACTTTTCTTTAAGTTGTCCTTTAGTTCAAGAAACCTCATTGCTTTCTTTTAGTGGCGGAGCTCCACGTGGTTGCGGGTTAGCTGAAAATTCCCGTTGTCAAGCTGGCCGCGAGCCGGACAATCTTCCAACCTCAAATAGCACTATGATGCCTGCTTTGAGGGGATTGTAGTGCAGGGTTCGATGTTGCAGCAGACACCTCAAGAGGCCTTCGCCACCCCAACGCACCTTTCGACACAGTTCCTTGTAGAGCAATGGGCCTTAGTGTAGTCTGCTCCTGGGGTCCCATCTTGTCTCAACAATGGGGGTTAGCATCCAGGGTGTATGAGAATATCTGGCCGGAGTCACCTAATGGAGAAATGGGGCAGTACATAATGGGATGAGGATGGGTATAATAATGAGTGGCACACAACTTTCAGATTTCATAGAAATTAGTTTTTTGTATATCAACACTTTTTTGTTCCATATACTATAACTTCTTCAACCAAGCCAAAGTGAGGGAAGCTATCTGCATCGTTATGTAGTAGGATGACGCTACCTTTTTTGTATGCTGTTCCATGAACCACAACTCGTTAAGAGCTCAAGATACATACGTTTACTTTTTCTATCATTTATTCGTTTCTGATCATGTCACTCAAAATATGATCGTCAACATTCACTGTTAGTCCAGGTCGAACATTATCCCCAGTAAACAAGAAATGCACACACGGTGTGTTTGGCAGCCGGAAGAGTTGCGAAGCTCTCGGCGATTGAAACCTGTTGGCTAAAGGGAAAGCAATTTTCTTAAAGTTTTTCATTGTTGCTACCAAAGGTTTAAGTCTGCTATGAGCAGCCTCAAACCTCATACACCACTGGTGGCGAAGTGCTCCAAACTGCTGGATATGATTTGGCATGTGTATC
The DNA here is from genome assembly GCA_945910005.1 of Isoperla grammatica. NCBI lineage: Eukaryota > Metazoa > Arthropoda > Insecta > Plecoptera > Perlodidae > Isoperla > Isoperla grammatica. The sequence goes on from OX246749.1 coordinate 14,406,948, forward strand.
GTGTAATGCATTTTTGGCGTTGCACTTGCTTTTGGATACAAGTGTATAAATGAATTAGCATGCTCCTCTATCATTACTTTAAAAAGGAGGATGTCTTCTTCCAAAAACTGATTTCAGTCGAGAGATTGGTATAAAATTCATCATGAGCCTCTAATCCTTTTAATATCTGGCTTATCACGAGAGAAGGCCACACTTTTAGCAGTTTGTATACATCCTCACCGTAAGCATGAAGGGCAGCACGTCCATAGTTCAGGGTCTCAGTGACTAAGGCAGTCCAGTCTCTGCCTTCCTCATGCCCATGGACTGCCACCTTATCGCAGTGGGCAGGTTTGCGTGCTTTAATGATTCCTAGAGCTATGCCGGCGGAAGCGTATGCTTCTGGTAGGGCCCCTGGTCGAGGAGAAGTCAGACGCAGTGCAGTCCAGACCCCAAGCCCCTTTCCTCCACCTTCCCCTTTCCACCCTTGCCCTCCTACTTGCCCCTTTCCTCCAAACAGCCCCCTATTTCATCTTCATATATCACCCACTCATTGTCTCGATTAGCCTCGTTGCAAAAATATGAGACGTTAAGCCCAAATAATCAAAAAATCTTTGCCTTTCTCCGCACACCTATGCCTCAACTTCTCCAAACATTCCTCCACTCTCGGCTTCCCACTCGACCTTTCCTTACTCACCATGTAGAACAACTTACGTCCCCCACATCACCAACACACTTCAGGGAAAGGTCCACACAAAGTTTTGGCTGGAAAGCTTTGTGTTGCGAAAACCCCTGTTAGCTACCAGCACTACTTATCCGAATGTATCTCTGGCAACTCTTCCGCGGGTGTTACCCCGAGCCGACGCAGGCAGCACTAAGCGTCGCCTCCACCTTCCCACTTGTGCGCCCACGCGCCGACCCCTTCGTCCTCCCCGACGCCTTCCGACCCTATGTCGACACCAAGCTGTTGAAGCCACCGCTGCACTTTGCAGTTGATTTCCTCCGACGATGGTGCGTGCAGGTCAACGGGCTATAAATAAACGAAATAATGATATAATTAAGATGGTCATTTCAAATATATTGTCATAATTGTTAAAATAATAGTTAGCGAACCTCTTCGCACTCCCCGATGCTACCCCACTCGATATCAATTCTCTGCTCATGCATCCATCGATTCACGTCGCGCGTTGCCTCCTCTGGCGTCAGTATATTTGCGTACAAGTCAACCATCTATAAATAAACGATATAATGATATAATTAAGAAGACTATAACAAATATATTACCATAAATGTTAAAATAATAGTTAACAACGAACTCGCATCACGTGGGACTCGCCGCACTGTCGTCATCGATGAAAAGCTGCGATCGTCAGCGTCACCCTCCACCACCACCTCCTCCTTCACTCGCCGCTCCACGTCAACGAGAGCAAGAGGGTCGACTTCCTCCTTCAAAAAGTTACAGGTACATTTCAGCGGCGTCGCGGTAACATCCTATAAGCGTACATTATAATTAACGCAACATAATAGCTATTAACATTAGGTATTGCAAAAAAAAAAACGCTTGCGGTATACTCACATTGAGGGGAAACACACTCGTCGATACGTCCATAGTAAAAAGCGTCTGAAGTGTCGAAGTGTTCTCAAACGAATACACACGCACTGCAAATATTTCTCACGTCAGAGTTTACCTTGCAGCCACAACTATCAAACTAACTATCACAAAATATCGTGGACTTAATCATCCTACTTTTGTGTATTTTTCCTCTGCACACAGGACATATTTTTGATTTTTGTAAGGCAGAAGCACACCTTGCACAAAATACGTTGGGCCCGCACGGTAAAAATTGGACCCTTCGCCGCCTAGCCACACAAATTATGCACACATCGACCATGTACACAGATGACAAGTCTTCTTCGAGCGCCGAACAAGAAACTATGTTCATATTTTTTTATATAACTTATGATTACGTATTAGTGATGGTGGTGGATACACAATTAAGGATAAGATCAAAACTTATTATCATTGACAGTCTTGTGTCTCGAATGTAAGTAAGCCTGATCCAAACAATCCCGAAAAGCACCTGAAACGAATAAACTTAATTTACGTATAGGTCCTTGGGCGTCCCCAGGACGTTTTTAAAGGGGGTGGGGGTCTTAGTCAAATTAGCCAAGTTGCAAAAATATGAGACGTACGCCCAAATATCAATCAATCAATCAATCACCCACAAAAACCAAGACAAGGTATAAACACAATACACCATTCCTGGTTTACCAACAAGATACAAGTGGAGATCATGATATTATTGTTACTAGGACAACGCTACAGATGAATCCCGTTGAAAGATTAGAGTAGTAGGCCTTTATCGTTATTGCTCCTTAAAATTACCTCATCATTGCAAACGTTATTTTAAATTTAAGGCTAACATTTTTAAAAAATATCAAAAATATGTATACCCATTTTGATAACATTTAATAAGCTATAAGGTACTGTTTCATGGCGCTCCTACCTTTAAATTTTATCATCGATTCATCTATGACTACTACTTGATCGGGAAAGAAACACTTTGCAAATGTATCGCTATAAGTCCATACAAACCCCAGTTGACAACACAGAGACCTTCGAGATTTGAAAGTTGGATCGTTTGGCCAAACCCTGACATTCCTTCCTCTACTCAAGCATCGACCGTTATCATGATTAATAGCGATTGTGAGATAATGCAAGGCTCGCCGACCAAAGGTTGTTACGTATCGAGGCGAGAGTGGGGATACTCGTACTTTGGTCAGAGGTTGGTACAAACACTACCCGAGCTTATGCCCTTTGGCCTACCAACAGCGAAGTAAATGAACTTTAAGTGAATCCAATAGTGGACGCAACTTATACAGTTTATCAAACTCGTTGGTTCCTCTTTGGGTTGAACTACATTATCATTTAAATGTTATTATCATTATCATCAAATTGCTTACTTAAAAGTTAAAAATATGTACACATATGAACGACACCACTCAAGAAGAAAACAATCAGTCATAGGAATACATACCCGTCTGGGCCCGGAGAAGAATAGGCCCAGTCAGAGTGACTCTGCTAGTCGTAAGAGGCGACGAAAGGAGACCCGTCTCGGCCCGGGGTAGAATAGGCCTAGAGTGACTCTGCTAGTCGTAAGAGGCGACAAAAGGAGACCCTGTCCCTTTCCCCCCCACTGTCCCACTGAATATTTCTCCTCCCACTTGGCCCTGCCCTCCCTTGCTGGACTCCCGTATGACGACCCACGCGACGTACAATGGATCTAATTCGGATATGGCTTTATTCTTCATCATCATCTTTTTCATCTTCATTATCACCCGCTCATCGTCTTGATTAGCCATTGTTGCAAAAATATGAGACGTTAAGCCCCATTAATCAATCAATCATATGGGCTGGCTTGAGGAGTCAGCCTGCCCAGGGACTGCCACCTTCTTGTGGTAGGCAGGTTTGCGTGCTTTGTTGATCCCGAGAGCTATGCCGGCGGAAGCGTATGCTTCTGGTAGGGCCACCCAAGCCGGACTGGTCGAGGAGGAGAAGTCAGACGAAGTGCAGTCCACACCCCAATCCCCTTTCCCTCCACTGTCCCATTGAATATTTCTCCTCCCACTTGGCCCTGCCCTCCCTTGCTGGACTCCCGTATGACGACTCACGCGACGTACAATGGATCTGATTCGGATGTGGCTTTATTCTTCATTATCATCTTTCTCATCTTCATTATCACCCGCTCATCGTCTCGATTAGCCATCGTCGCATAAATATGAGACGTTAACCCCCATTAACCAATTATCAATCCTTGAGGAGTCAGTACGAAGCCAGATGGTGCGTCCTCCTCTTTGTCTTGTTCCGATGGGTCTGAGTCTTGGTCGTCGGTAGATTTTGCCAGATTCTATGTTCTGAAACTAATAAAAATTGATACGAAATGTTTCTCAAATAAATCCAAATCTGGATCCTGGATATAACAGGCTAACCATTCAGTAATGGTAAAATACCAGGCATTGATTACTAGATTGAACACAGGCTCACCATCAAGAGGGGCAAAGTCAACATTACCTTCTCTCACTTTACATTATTGATTTACTTATCACAATAGTTAATCGATTTATTCGAAACCTTATCATTACTTTTTCTCACTTTACATAGTTGATTTTCTTCTTTATCACAACAATTTATTGATTTTATTGATACCTTGCATCAACAAAAATCCATTAAGTTTACTGCACCGTTTTCACTAAGTGCAATAGAAATGGTTTGTTTTAATTGTACCTCACAATTAGAACTTCCCAGGGACGCTTCGGGGAAGGTGGCGAGCTTACCGGGTACCTTATGGTACCGGATGTGATGTTGTGTGAGGCAGGTGGTGACGCTCCTGCAGTACGGGCATCTGCTGGATGGGGCACGACATGTTACAAAAAGTATATTTCATATAAGTTTCTATTGCTACATATACATAATGATATGATTGTTTTACTTACGGACGATCAGCAACCAGGCGAAGTCCACCAGGGTCAGTAGAACGTTGCTCGACATTACAAGACTAGGAGGGTACCTCCGATAATATCACAGTGCCGACCGAGAACTTCCTGAGGTTGGACGCCAGCCCAGCGTGTTTATATATATCCAGGCGTTGCAGAGTGACCTGTAACAAAATCTGGCTTTAGCAAATTCCTTGTAGACAAAAATATACGCAATTCCTGCATGTGTCCCGTGTGGCCACAGGGAAACACCATGCGTGTTGGTTTGTTAACCATGCAATTGCTGCATGTGGTCCGTTTGGCCACCTGCTCTGGCACCTCAAGTGCTGTTTCGTCTTTAAGTGCTCGCTACACGACATACTCTTGGTCCCATGTTTCAAACCTTGCCAGGTGCCTAGCTAAGTGTTAAGCATCCACTCGTAATACTGAGGGCCCCCCATCAGGTTGTAATCTGTAATCTCTTCCAAGACATCTTAAACCACTGGCGCCATTTCTGAAACAAGATGATAAATATTGCATATTGTATGCGGACAAGTTGAAGTAAAACAGTAATATTTTTTTTTTTTTTTTTTTTTATTCTGCAGCAATAACACTTAACGTGAAGGGATAGTCTTGCCATAATTTATCTTCACCCGCTAGATGCATCTGAAAATCACTTCTGAGAAGGCGGTACCCAAACTCTCCGATAGAGTGCGTTGCTACTAAGTGTGTTGCGTGCTACTACGTGCGGGCTGCTACTAAACACTGCAATGCGTAACACCAAGACACCACCAACCTCCACTTGCGGCACCACTTCGTACGACGAAGAACCTTTACCACCACCATTGCAGGCCCGGCAATGGTGCGTAGAGGTCACTCTGCCTCCGCCGTGACTAAGTGGTCCGTGAAGTGCGCAAGGAAGTCGGGATCATGCAGGGCCAGCAAAACTTCACTTTGATCTGAGTCGTCCTGCCCATGGACTGCTACCTTATCGTGGTGGGCAGGTTTGTGTGCTTTGATGATTCCTGGAGCTATACCGGCGGAAGCGTATGCTTCTGGTAGGGCCACCCTAGCCGGACAGGTCGAGGTGGAGAAGCCAGACGAAAGGCAGTCCACGTCCTGCCCCTTCCCCTATCCTCCCCACCCTCCTACTTGCCCACTCATTGTCTCGATTAGCCAAGTTGCAAAAAAATGAGACGTTAAGCCCATATATCAATCATTGATCTGAGTCGCCGATCCCGAATTCCTCGTTTGGCAGGTGAGCGCTCCTGCTTCTCATGGCTACCTCTTGCAAAAACTGGTCGATAGCGCGATCTACTTCTTCTGAATCTGAAGGACATGCACACATACCATAAACAAAACCATGCGTCGTGTAACAGGGAGAAACATAACACATTACAGTAACGGTAATCGCCAATCGTCGCCCAGCACAAACAAATTATATACACGAAAATTTGTAAACTATTATTATTCCATTATTTTAATGACAGGCTGTAGGCAACTGAGGGAAGAACGCCCTAAAACATAAGATAAAATTCGTGAGATAATTATTTAACCAGTATCCAAAGTCATTACCTGGGTATGAAATCTTTTACCGAGGTACGAAATACTAACTAACTAACTAGCTAATTAACTAACAAATTCCTGCTCAAGGACTGCTACCTTATCCTGGTGGGCAGGTTTGCGTGCTTTGTTGATCCCGAGAGCTATGCCGGCGGAAGCGTATGCTTCTGGTAGGGCCACCCTAGCCGGACTGGTCAAGGTGGAGAAGTCAGACGAAGTGCAGTCCACACCCCAATCCCCTTTCCCCTTTCCTCACTCTCCCTTCTACTTGCCCCTTTCCTCCAAACAGCCCCATATTTCATCTTCATACATCACCCACTCATTGTCTCGATTAGCCTCGTTGCAGAAATATGAGACGTAAAGCCCAAATATCATATCAACTAACAAATTGATATAAATAAAGAATATAAAATTGCCAAAAGATGCATTAGCATTTCAACTAACTAAGTAACTAACTAACTTACTAACTAACTAACTAATTGACATAAATAAAGAATATAAATTGCCAAAAGGTGCGTTAGCATTCCATTTAACATAAAAGTTCCATAAATTCCTTCAAATGAAATTAATTTTGTCTTAATTAACTAAAAGGTAATATTTTCTTTTACATAAATTATAAATCCACTACCCTTTTTCTTATCTCGCAGAACTGAATATGTATTGTGACCTTTAATCTTATTAATCGTATCATGAATATAATTAACAAACTCATCAAAGTATTTCCTTAGAGCACGAATATAGAAAAATAAACAATTTCATTTAGTACAACATTCATCCTTCATAAACTAAGACAAATTCAACGTCATAACATTCTCTACATCAAAACAAACATCAAGTTCAATGCGATCCTCGCTTATCACTAACTCATGTGCCATGACCACTAGCAAGATTGTCACAAATATGAATCAAACCATCAAACTGATACACCACACTACCGCTCGCCACCAAGGTGTTTCTCACAAGTTCTTCTTATTACATCGCCTACGTCACTTTTCTTCATTAATATCTTGCCGTATTTAAACCAAGTATACTTATATTGCTTTTACCGAGTCACATTCTTAGCCTTTGGCGGTGCAATCGTCGAACCAAGACGGCTTCCGGTATTGGGCACGCGAGGCACTTTGCCTGTCTTACAATACGTTAGAAATATCCCGACATTGAGGAGAAACACATTGGAGAATATGAACCGTTATGGATTCGTTTCATTAATCGGGTTTGTTCGAATTGATTCCAATATTTATCTAGAAAGTCACGCCTGAATTGGTCATATGTTACGGGTAGTGGGGTAGTAGTACTATTATTATTATTTGATAAGAAGCAACACTACTATTAATTAGTGTTGCATTTCATCATTACAAACTTAGAAATGATTATCGTAAACATTAAGTTTTAAATTACCGAAATAACTAGTCTAGTGGTCACGTGGCAAACCTGCCCAGGGACTGCCACCTTATCGTGGTGGGCAGGTTTGCGTGCTTTGTTGATCCCAAGAGCTATGCCGGCGGAAGCGTATGCTTCTGGTAGGGCCACCCAAGCCGGACTGGTCGAGGAGGAGAAGTCAGACGAAGTGCAGTCCAAACCCCAATCCCCTTTCCCCCCCACTGTCCCATTGAATATTGCTCCTCCCACTTGGCCCGGCCCTCCCTTGCTGGACTCCCGTATGACGACTCACGCGACGTACAATGGATCTGATTCGGATGTGACTTTATTCTTCTTTATCATCTTTCTCATCTTCATTATCACCCGCTCATCGTCTCGATTAGCCATCGTTGCATAAATATGAGACGTTAAGCCCCATTAATCAATCAATCATCACGTGGCAAATACCTAGATTTTTTTTGGTAACTACAACTGTGGAAGAAGAGTTTTCACAATTCAGCCATCCATGCTATATAAAGACATATATCAACGATCAAAGAAAACGACTTTTTGGAAAATAGACTCTTAATACTTGCGTTCAATTAAGTTCCCGCCTTGACAAATACAGGTCGCAGTTGGCGTCGTTGTATGGGGGTCACTCCTTGCGCGTTTTGGTTCTGTTCGCCCGACCAAGCCGGTGTCCATATTGATAAGGATTTGCGTGGGATCTGCATTAAGAGTGTCTGTGTATGACATTGCCACTGGTTGCAGTGGCTCTGTATTGAACTCCAAATTGGGCTCGTCCTCTATTACAAGAGGTGCTGTTGACACGGAAAAGTTCCAGTCTAGTAGATCGCGTTGTGGTTCTGGCTCATTTTGGAGACTAGCTAAGCCTACCAGGTTTTGTTTTGAGTGAAGTTTTCTATATCCTGGTGGATGTGTGCTAGTACTGGGTTCTGCTTGTGAGCTGGTTTGTTTCTTGGGTTCACTTGTAGTTTTTCTCTTTTTGGAGACCCAAGTTTTCATGACCTTGGCGTCTGTGCACGAGGTATGTGTGCACTTTTCATTCCTTTAAAACCTTTTTAGATTTTAATTAAATTCAGTTATTGTGGCTTGATTTTACCATGTAGGCATTGTTCATCCTGTCCCCCTGACTTCTTCTCTTTCTCGCCTTGCAACTAAGTAATGTATAAATTAGGTAAAGATGTGCGATCGACTAAAGGTCGTGCATACAGTCTAGAATTTAGGTCGCTTGCCAGATCCAAGTAGACCAAGCTTATAAACAAAAATGCCGAAATTCGGTAAAAAACCCGGGCTAGAAAGGTGTCACCTTCAAAAGACTACCTTCAATCTTCATTCTACACTTCTAAGGTCACAATTTGGTGGGCTGGAGATTACCATGGCTTCATAATTGTCTGTACTAGGCCTAAGACGTAGTAGGTACGTTTCAATACCGAACTCACACTGTATTTCGATTTCCTTTGAACACGGTTCATATTGACAGTGACAGGTCAACGTCCGTGTCGCACGTATAAACACAATTATTATTCCCTTTAGCAATTCGCCGCTTTTTGCAGTTTTCATTTTTTTTCTCGTGTTTACTGGTAACCACAGTTACTGCCGAAGTACCATCCAACAATGCATTCTTGTCCTTTTTCTGTATTTCGATTTGGAACGCTTCATTGCAGGAGGACAGAGAGTACATTGCTTTTTAAGTGTTTGACACACCCAACTTGGGTGCAAATAGCATTTTAAGTGTGTTGGACACACCCAACTTGGGTGCAAATAGCATTTTAAGTGTTGGACACACCCAACTTGGGTGAAAATAGAATTTTAAATGCTGGACACACCCGCGCATGCGCAGAACTTGGGGGAAAATAGCATATTGAATGTTGCGCTCACCCAACTTGGGTGCAAATAGAGGCAGCCTAAATACTTTGCAGTAGAGATTCCTAGAGGACGCCGACAGAACGCAATATAATGCCCTACATTTGTTTTGCTTATTTCTCGATCCCGAAAACCCTGTCACACCTCGAAGTAGGTACACGATATTATTTATTACCAACTAAACAGGTATGTTACGTAACGGTATCAAAAACGCCGCACCGATCATGGAGTCCAGTGTATCATCTGTCTGTACAACAAATGGTTCGATAAACAAATGGATGGTGACACAAAACGCTTAATTTCTTTCACGCCGTTGCATTCTTTTCCATCTGGTGTAGAAATTTCACAAACAGAAAAAATAGGCAGAATGCTTTCTTTAACCCTGTCTTCTAGGTCTTCCAAGTTGAGATGTGAAAACTCAATATTCATTACGCATACACTTCTTTCATTTTTACGGCACTACAAGGGTATGGTTTTATTGACGTAACATTTACTATCGTTACTCTTTGGCTACGGTTATACCACCGTCAGACGCGTAGTGATTACGGCTATCATCATCCACTATATTGCCACTATATGGTTCTGTCAAATGAGCCCACACTAGGCCTCCTAGAAAGCACACTAAATCAACGTCATTGAGATTTGTAATTTCTAGGCACTACAAGGGTATGGTTTTATTATAAGTATATACATAAATTTTGACATGGACACAATTGTTTTGGCCAGATCTATTTCTGCACCACATCGTCTGAACGTGTCTGATACTATACAGCCCCGTCTGGGCCCGGGAAAGAATAGGCCCAGGGTGACTCTGCCAGTCGTAAGAGGCGACAAAAGGAGACCCGTCTAGGCCCGGGTTGACCCCCAGCCAGATTGGGCGCGGTTAAGCCCAGCCCAGCAGAGCTTGGGGTAGAATAGGCCCTGAGTGACTCTGCTAGTCGTAAGAGGCGACGAAAGGAGACCCTGTCCCTGCCCCCCCGCTGTCCCACTAAAGAAGATTTCTCCTCCCACATGGCCCTGCCCCCCTTGCTGGATTCCCCGTATGACGACTCGCGCGATATAGATGGACCTGATTCAGACGACGTCGTATGACCTAAGCTGTTGAGTACGTCGTTAAACACCACTAAATAATCAATCAATCAACTATACAACATAATGATTGCGAGTAACCACTTCAACATCTGCTTCAGACCTGCTGAAGTTTTAAACAACTGCCTGGACTGCGTCATCAATCAAACTAGCGGTGTATGCTGCTTCACGCTGATCAAGGATGCCTAACTGTTTTGATCTCCGGACAGCGTACAAATTCATATGTACGTTAAAGATGTCTCGGCCCGGGGTGGAACCCCGGGACCTTCCCCTGCCCCAAACTGTTTTATCACTTTTCTTACATCCCTATTTGATATTGAGCAAGTATTTCCTCCCTCCTACCCTAGTCACTGCCCCCCAGCCCCCCCCCCCATCATCCTGATACACCCCTCCATAATAAGCATTCAAAGACTCAGCCTTTTCCACATTAGTTGAAAAAACATCACCCTATCCTCCCTTAAAGTCGGAATCTCCCCCTTTCCTTTCCGACTTACAAGATAACAATATAACCTTTGCAGCCCCTTATCCCCTCCCCCCTCCCCATCATCTATTAAGCCCACCATAAACTCCACCGTAGCTTCAACCTTGGCTCTAGCCAGGATCCCTTCCCAGACCTTAGAGATTATCCCTTACCTTTCCTTCTATAAGTCCTACACAGCCCTCTGCACTTCCTTTTTAACGATCTAATCCTCCTGTTATAATAAGCTGAGTCCTCGCCTCCTCTCCTCCTTCCACACAGCACAAACTGTTCCATAAGCTCCATATAAATAACGAGGAAACTTTCCCACTTTCCATTTACCCCCGCCTCCCTACGTGCCCAAGACTCATACCTGCCCAACAATTCCCTTTGCAAACACTCCACATTTGCCATACCATACTTCCATATTTTCTCTACTCCTGTAGTTTCTTCCTGAATATGCACCCTTCTCTTGACTTCAAACTCCAACTCCACTAATGGCACCTTATGATCACTCATAACCTCTACAACCTCCGAGTGACTCCGCGCCTTCTCCGGTCTCACTAAAACCACATCCAAGATGTTATCCTTTTGTCCCCTGTCAGTAGCCCTAGTACCCTCCTTCACCACCTGGTGCCGATGGTGGCCGGTCACAAGGGGATGAAAAGGAACGAGAAGTATGGACTAGGAAGGGTGGGTTTATTGTGTGCTCACTGGAGAAGAAATCATCCAAGAGGATAAAAACAGGGCCACTTTGTGGACGTTACAGTACATAGAATCTCCGGGTAAAACGTATTGCATCTATTACCACATTCGCTGACACCCATATGTGTACGCAAATGTTGACAAAACCACCCTGTCTTTGTATGTTAAATTCGTGGCCCAAAATAGTTTCCTAATAAATACGGGCCACAATTTGGCATCTCCAATTACATCTTGAATCATAAGCCAAGGATTCATTTTTAAAACTTTATGTTAGAGAAAAAAAAAGCGATCAAAAAGCGAAAATACTGTGATTATTAAATAGTTACTTGTGTTTAAGTTGGTGCACCTGCTATAAACCAAAAAACCAAAGCACAACGAACTTTTCGATATGTCTTGAGAAGTTCCCCGAAATGAGGAACTTCCTTCTTCAAAGTTCGTCGGGTATGTTTGTGGCATGACTCCGAGAACTGTGGCATGGTACACTTCCAGCATAGAAACTACTTTGGATTGTTGCGGGCGGGCTTGCGCTCTTCTACATTCACACAAGTTCTGTGGGCAGTAGTTAAAGGAAATACTTTGTGCGAAACGACGTAGGACTTACGAGAAGATGCGCGATTGTTATGTTATGTTTACGTATGTAGCGAGCGATAACGGAGCGATGCAACGATACGTCCTCCTCGTAGGAAAGCCTGATGATGACGGTTGCTGCTCCTGCCCCACTTGCTGGCCTATACCCATCATAGACTTGTTTTTGTTTTTCTTATAACCTTGGGATTCTTGGGGGGTACGCCAAACATGATTTCCTTAATGGGATTCTTCTTTACTGTCTCCCATTTCATCACTACCTTGGTCTTCTCAAACAAATTTGGTCACAGCGCTCGGGCTTCTTGTACAATACAACCTTGTAGTTCGGGAGCCACCCTTGAAAAATGTTGATATTTCAGGGTGTTAGCTGCACCCTCAAATCTCGGAAGGCGTGGCTCGCTAGTTCAGGGTCTCCCACTATTCGCGGTCCACTCCTCGACTTCTTCCTTCAATTATCAAGATACCGCTGTAACACATGAGATATCTCTGACAGTACTCTGGATATATACATGTAACAGCTTAGCTGTAAGTCCTCAACACTTGTATTATTCTCCTGTGTTAACAGATTGAAATTATCTAGCAGCCACACAGTAGAGAGTGCTCGAAATAGTTTATTAATGCTCACCGAGCACAAAGCTCCTATTGTTACAGCAGGGCTCCGCCTATCTCTTTGAAACATAAATATTTGAGTCTGTATCAAAGAAAGGATTTATGAAAAATGTCAATAATTGTTCCTCCATCAGAGGGGAGCAACAGTCTTGACAAATCACATGTTGATGACACCCGCACTGTCTGGTCACATCTACGAAGGTTGAATACAAATAACTAGAGTATAGCAGGCTGGTAGCCAACAAAAATGCTCCCTGATAATGCATCGTGTAATTATCAAAACCTTTTGCATACTTACCCATCTCATCGCTAGAGATATACAGGTGCGTAGAACAATCGACTCTACTGTTAGGGCATGATCGATGTTTGGTTATGACGTCTGAGAATCTATCTACCACAGAGCGCCCTTAATGCGTTCCAACAGTCATCTCTAGAATGCTTTCGCTTAAATCTGTCCTTCTGGATACCAATATGTTTTTATGATGTCTCGTAATGTACCATGTAACTACCCGGTTCCCATCGGCGTCCGTCCAGATCACCGAAGAGCCGTTCGATTACGCCACGCTCAAGGTGTCACCCTATAATCAGAAAACTAACACAACATCATCAACAACTGTTCAATCCCAGAAACCAGAACACAAGTTTGGTGCACAGGCTGTCTACATGGAAATACTTATATATAAATATATACTTACCGCTTAATAAACATTTTCTTATTACTTTGTACAACTGCTTCAATTCGGCTGAGGATAATTTCAGAATATAATTGGCAAAACTTTCTAAATGATATTCCTATTGGATTGTCTGGAGAAGCTTCACTATGAATATCAAGACTTATCCAGTCGTGGGATTTTACTTATTTCTGCTCAAATATCTTAACAGTTTGTCCACGGTCTCCCGTTGGAGGGATGGAGGGTGGAGCGGTGCCTCGCTCGTGCCTCCGTACGGACTGTCCATCCTTGTGGCCCCTGACCAAGATGAGAAGGTATCTCCACCTTTATTCCTTGTAATCGCAGTTTCATACTCGGCACAGGTCATGTGGTAGGCCGTCTGTGGCCTTTGGGCGCTTTTGGCTGTAAGAATGAAACACACGACCATGAAATAATATTACATGAAAAAAATACTTTTTTTAAAAAACAACGCTTATATTAAAATGCACTAAAAAGTAAAAAATAAATTTTCGACCAACACATTTTTGCCTAACTCGGAAAATAAAAGCGTTGGGCGCTTTCCCTGCATAAACAGCAGAATATTGCTATCTATGTCAATACCGAAAGCGTGCATTTTTTTTTTAGTGCATTTTAATATAAGCGTTGTTTTTTAAAAAAAGTATTTTTTTCATGTAATATTATTTTATACTTTTGAGTCTTAAAGAATCTTGCAATCGAATATATGCTCACTGGACGTGTCCGAATTTAGAAGACTGCATACTTGTGTACTTGTACTTGTTAACTTCACTCGCAAACTAGCGTGCTCGCATTGCAAACTTGAATTTCGGACAGTTCCGTTCATGCACGGTCCAGCGATCGGCCAATAATGCTTATGAAAAGTGGGGTTATGTGGCTATGGGAGGATTATATTATATTATATTATATTATATTATATTATATTATATTATATTATATTATAATTTATTATATTATATTATATTATATTATATTATATTATATTATATTATATTATATTATATTATATTATATTATATTATATTATATTATATTATATTATATTATATTATATTATATTATATTATATTAAAACAATCAATTCCTACCGTGATAGAAAACAGCAGTTGCGCTAGCACCAACTACCACCAACTAACACCAACGATCAACTGTGAGGTCGAACCACGCGAAGGGAACGCACCTATGCGTACATGGTGAATGACTCACCACACGGGGTTGTACCATACTTACAAGTGGAGCGTGTTGACATTCTTGCTGCATAGAAACATATCCGATGCTTTCGTCACGGATATTTGAGTCCCGAACCATGCCTGCATGTGGCTGGCCCATCCTCACTAGCTGTGACTAATTTCCCATATGAAGCTAATTGTTTAATAATTTCATCATAGTGGATTAATTAATAAGTGAATCTGATCATTGATTCATATATTGTCATTTAGAAAATACGACTGTGTGAAAATTTCAGCTCGATCGGACGTTGGGAAGTGGGTGAAATATCGATTAATTAATTATGATGGTTTAATTAATTATTTAATAAATATGACAATTGATTCGTGTATTGTTATAAAGAATACGTCTGTGTGAAAACTTGGAGCTCAATTTGACGTTCGGAAGTAGGTGAAATATCGATTCCCATATAAAACATCAATTAATTAATTATGATGGCTTCATTGAATATTTAGTAAATATGACAGTTGATTCATGTATTGTCATTAAGAATACGTCTGTGTGAAAACTTTCAACTCGATTCGACGTTGGGAAGTGGGTGAAACATCGATTCCCATATAAAACATGAATAAATTAATTTTGATGAATTAATTGATTATTTAGTTAATATGACAATTGATTCGTGTATTGTCATTAAGAACACGTCTGTGTGAAAACGTTTTACTTGATTTGACGTTGGAAAGTGGGTTAATCGTCGATTCCCATATAAAACATCAATTAACTAATTATGATGAATTAATTGATTATTCAGTTAATATGACAATTGATTCGTGTGAAGTCATTAAGAATACGTCTGTGTAAAAACTTTTAACTCGATTTGACGTTGGAAAGTGGGTTAAACATCGATTCCCATATAAAACATCAATTAATTAATTATGATAAATTAATTGATTATTTAGTTAATATGACAATTGATTCGTGTATAGTCATTAAAAATACGTCTGTGTAAAAACTTTCAACTCGATTTGACGTTGGGAAGTGGGCTGTACATCGATTTTCATATAAAACATTAATTAATTAATTATGATGAACTAATTGACGATTTTTTAAATATGACAATTGATTCGTGTATTGTCATTAGAAATACGTCTGTGTCAAAACTTTCAATTCGATTTAACGTTGAAAAATGGGTTAAACATCGATTTCCATATAAAACATGAATTAATTAATTATGATTAATTAATTGACAATTTAGTAAATATGACAGTTGATTCATGTATTGTCATTAGAAATACGTCTGTGTACAAAATTTCAGCTTGATCGGACATTTAAAAGTAGGTGAAATATCGATTCAAAGATTCATCGATTTCCATGTAAAACATTAATTAATTAATTATGATGAACTAATTGACAATTTAGTAAATATGACAGTTGATTCATGTATTGTCATCAGGAATACGTCTGTGTTAAAAATTTCAGCTTGATCGAACATTTAGAAGTAGGTGGAATATCGATTCAAAGCTTTCGTCCAGACAAACAAGGCAAGTTAATATATGCGTTGTAAAAAGTGGTAAGGACTGGTCACAAATACTGTAAAGAAAAAATTGGGGTATAATGAAATGATTAGCATAATAGTATTATACTTACGAGATCAAGTGAAGGAAGGCCTTTCGTACTGAGGGAGACCATTTGGACATGTCCAACCATTTTTTCCGATTGTTCACAAATATTTTTAAGTATACAGGCCTAGGCTTATTGAACATTTATACCTGCCCAGGGACTGCTACCTTATCGTGGTGGGCAGGTTTGTGAGCTTTGTTGATCCCGAGAGCTATGCCGGCTGAAGCGTATGCTTCTGGTAGGGCCACCCTAGCCGGACTGGTTGAGGAGGAGAAGTCGGACGAAGTGCAGTCCACACCCCAATCCCGTTTCCCCCCCCCCCCCCCCAACTGACACATTGAATATTTCTCCTCCCACTTGGCCCTGCCCTCCCTTGCTGGACTCCCGTATGACGACTCACGCGACGTACAATGGATCTGATTCGGATGTGGCTTTATTCTTCATTATCATCATTCTCATCTTCATTATCACCCGCTCATCGTCTCGATTAGCCATCGTTGCATAAATATGAGACGTTAAGCCCTATTTATATATGAACATTTATATCTAGGCCTCAAAATACATAAATATAAAATTATTATTGGAAAATGGGTTACTCTGGTTTAGAACATTCGGCATGAACATTCTTGATGCGTTCCCGATTTCAGTAGCAGCTCGTTGCTTAAGTGCATCCTTTAGCACCAATGTCTTCTTGTCTTTCTTCTGTGATGGGTGGTTAGTATGTTCTTGAGATAACGTAAACACGCCGTCACGTTATCGCCCGCGCGCCGGACACGTTCCTATGCGGCACATTAGGTATTTCACCGTTGCACTAGATGTATTGCACTTGTACAATTGTTTGTTTTCATAAAATAAAACGGTGCCTACACGCGTTCCCGGTAACTCCCGTATTTTATAAATGGTGATGTTCAGCCCATGAGATTCGACAGTAAACTGACCCCTCCCGCAACTTATTTTTGAAAAGGAAGGAATTGAGGACATCGGATTGGTCAGAAAACAAAAACCACAGGGGCATATTCGAAAACAATACTTGGACGGAATGAAAATTCCAATAGAAGAAGTGAAGAGGCCTTTCTATTTATCAATAACAAAATAAAGGGGGCCTAATATTGAAAAGTTTCACTACACAGAAAATGTGTTTTATGTAGTTTTTGTACCCTTATAAACATATTGTTAGGAGAAGGTTTCGTTGTGAGTGAAAAAAGGTTACTTTTCATCGTCGCAACAAAGACACCTCAGTGCAATAATCTTGACCCCCAAGAACCCATAGCAAACCATTGCAGTCATTTATTGTAACATGGAATACAATAAGATTGTTTACGCTGAAGTGTGGACGAACAAGGTCAAGGTCTTTGAAAGACGTCAAATGAAAGAAGAAGGTTTTTACCCCTCTTCGGGGCAAAGAACGAGGAAGGATGTAGCCATATATTATAATTGACAACACTTAGAAGCTGGCAAATTTAGGTTTTATGATTTCTTTCCGTCCCTTTAAAATCGATTGTGCTCAGTTTGACTAATTTGTTTTTAATATACTTTTTGTAATTACTCATTCTAAATAATATTGTTAAAATATTAAGCTTATATTACCTATATTTTTAATTACACATATGTAACCTGTTCTCCTAAGTTTCCGTATTTAATAATGTAGTGGTGCCCCTTACCCCCTATAGCAATTATTGCAGACTTGTAAGACGTGGCCTTATATTTTGTCCAATAGATCTTGGTATTCTATGTAGGCCCTACTCTCTTGAAAGTGTTATATGTCGGTCACTGGCACTACACACTGTACACCTGCCCAGGGACTGCTACCTTATCGTGGTGGGCAGGTTTGTGTGCTTTGATGATCCCGAGAGCTATGCCGGCGGAAGCGTATGCTTCTGGTAGGGTCACCTTAGCCGGACTGGTCGAGGAGGAGGAGTCAGACGAAATGCAGTCCACACCCCAATCCCCTTTCCTCCTCCTTCCCCTTTCCACCCAACCCGTCTCGGCCCGGGGTAGAATAGGCCCAGAGTGACTCTGCTAGTCGTAAGAGGCGACAAAAGGAGACCCTGTCCCTTTCCCCCCCACTGTACCATTGAATATTTCTCCTCCCACTTGGCCCTGTGCTCCCTTGCTGGACTCCCATATGACGACCCACGCGACGTTCAATGGCTCTGATTCGGATGTGGCTTTATTCTTCATCGTCATCTTTCTCATCTTCATTATCACCCGCCCATCGTCTCGATTAGCCATTGTTCCTGCCCAGGGACTGCCACCTTATCGTGGTGGGCAGGTTTGCGTGCTTTGTTGATCCCGAGAGCTATGCCGGCGGAAGCGTATGCTTCTGGTAGGGCCACCCAAGCCGGACTGGTCGAGGAGGAGAAGTCAGACGAAGTGCAGTCCAAACCCCAATCCCCTTTCCCCCCCACTGTCCCATTGAATATTTCTCCTCCCACTTGGCCCTGCCCTCCCTTGCTGGACTCCCGTATGACGACTCACGCGACGTACAATGGATCTGATTCGGATGTGGCTTTATTCTTCATTATCATCTTTCTCATCTTCATTATCACCCGCTCATCGTCTCGATTAGCCATCGTTGCATAAATATGAGACGTTAAGCCCCATTAATCAATCATCAATCAATCATCAATCATTAGCCATTGTTGCAAAAATATGAGACGTTAAGCCCCATTAATCAATCAACCTTTCCACCCCGCCCTCCTTCTGTCCCCTTTCCTCCAAACAGCCCCCTATTTCATCTTCATATATCACCCACTCATTGTCTCGATTAGCCTCGTTGCAAAAATATGAGACGTTAAGCCCAAATATCTATCTACACACTGTTCATTATCACCAGTGTCGCTAAACTTGACAAGGGCGTGCGTCGGCGACATAGCTAAGACGGGTATAGGTTGCGGTGCAGCGAACAACAGCTCTACTCGACGGCGCTACTCCCAATAACCACAGACCATCGCACGGGAACTGATCTTAGTACTATGTTCACACTAGGCTACGGGTTCACCGCCGTCGTGCACTGCTGGCCCCTCCTGGCCTACGGGTTCACCCCCGTCGTGCACTGCTGGCCCCTCCTGGCCTACGGGTTCACCCCCGTCGTGCACTGCTGGCCCCTCCTGGCCTACGGGTTCACCCCCGTCGTGCACTGCTGGCCCCTCCTGGCCTACGGGTTCACCCCCGTCGTGCACTGCTGGCCCCTCCTGGCACAATGATTTTGTGCAACTTGTCTGTGTAACATCGGACCATATGGTTCGCACATTCAAGTTTAACTACAGTTTTGCCATAGGGTACACTGCTGCGCACACGAGTATAGATACTTGAGTCCCCATCGCCGATCATGTATCTGTACTGAAGTCCGTGCATCTCTTCACTGCAGCGAAATCCCTCGACAATTACAGACTGCTCCATCCCCGTTGAAGGGCCGTCGTTATGTTTGTAGCATTTGTGCGCTTTGGGATCCTCTCCTTCTCCTGGCTTAGCTGTTGAGCACACGTAACAATATTTGTTACGGACTCCAATGTACAAGAGTCCGTCTGTCTCTGCGCCTATTATAACAGCCTTAAAAAAAAAAAAAACATAGTTCAGGAATACTTTTATATTCATTAAAAATATATTTACCACGATATTATAACTTACCACTCCAGAAGAGGCGTTATATGCGTGTCCATACGACCTTTAACACCAACCGCCATCTACCTTTACGGTCATGTAAGGAACTCCCGAATAATTTGGATGCTTATTTCGAAAGATCTCCAACTCTCTCCTTCCATTAAACTCAACAAATGTTCATCTCAAACCTAGAACAACAACTAACATTCAATGTTATTGCTTATAAATAAAATCAATCAATGCAGAACTAAAAATTCAAAACTCACGGCCTCTATGCGCTGTTCATGTCCATGCCATGTTGGTTCACCTTTTACACACCCCATTATTTGCATAATTCACCCACTCATTGTCTCGATTAGCCTCGTTGCATAAATATGAGACGTTAAGCCCAAATATCAATCAATCAATCTCAACATTATCTTCACTGCAAGATGGTTTTTGACAGTCGTATTTACCAGTGTTGGATGTTTGCCCATCATTAGCTGTCGGTGTCTGTCAGAGATCTTTCACGCCTGTTTTCTTTAGTGATATTCTCCTGGTCATATCGTTACATACTTTGCAGTAATCTTCCTGAACAACTGCTTTGTTCTCCTACCTAACCTAAATTCTAAGGATCACTACAAGTTTCTAACACAAATTGCAATATATTTCGTCACCGTCGCCAATGCACGGCCATATGAATATTACTTAATTACTTATATTTAAAACAGAATAAAACCTCCTACCTTGTACAAATGATCGGGAAAGTGGATGTATCATCACACGACCCTTTAACACCGCTGACATTGACTAGTAATAACATAAATAAATAATTTACCTTGTGCGAAGAAGGTGACAGCTACTTGGATGCGAGATCAACACCACAATACAGTGCTGCCCGCTACCCTGAGTTGACCGAAGTATTTTCGCGCCTTATTTGAACAGTAACGCCTGAGCAGGGGCGTTACAGTTTTATGAGAATCGCAGGTCTATGACTAGCAACTTCCATACTTCCCCCCGCCCAACCAGCAACAGCTTCACTGTATTGTTTGCGAGCACTCCCCACCGATACACTTGCTACCTCCGATGAGCCACACGGAGAAGATGAGTTTGCGGCCAGTCTCTTGATTTCAGCTTCTAGGTCCACGATCTTCTCATTCTTATGTACACACTCCCGCCCCAGGCTAGCAACTAATTGAAAAGGAACGAAATTTTCACGTTTCAAAGCTAGACACTCTTGACTCATATCTGCCGACATACCTGCAGCGGGAAGGTTCACTTGTAAACTTGCCTGATTAACTTTACATAACCTAACTCTTTCTATGCAATCACTACACGTCCACATGTCTGTTGCTTCACCCCTCGTATTTTCATCCCAAATAGGATTCGCACAGTTTACGTGCACTCTGATGTTACATTGGACGCACACCAAACCTTCTTTCACTTTTTTCTTACATTTATTGCACTTCAAAACCTGATTTAAAGCGGAGCCGCCTAACGCACCGGCACCCGCTAGCGCCATCTTGAATCCCAATCCAATAATGTTCTGTGGTGCCATTAGTCCCCCAGCAATGTCTTTTATTGCTTCTAGAACCATGGGGTACGCGTCTTGCGTTTTACGTGTCATAAGCCGTACCCTACAGCAAACGTCTGAAAGAAATACTAAAGTAAATAAAACGTTACAAATAAAAATAACAATGACAATGACAATAACAATGACAATAACAATACGGCGTTAAGGCCAAGGCCTCCCCGACCGCCCCGGTCGCCCAGGGAAATCAAGCGTTTCTTCTTCCGTAAACTCGGGTGCTTCCATAGGCTCGATGTTTTTGTCTAATTCTGCCTCCTCTCACACACCACCTCTGAATAGAATTGAAGGGGGTTCTTCAGGCTACCTGAGAACTCTATGTTCCACAGGTAAAACATGGCAATCACTGCATCGAAAGCTGGAGCCACACTTGGTGCGTTGGTACTATCAATTGTATTTTAAAGCATTAAATGAACTTTTGGACCGTTGTCGCATGTCGCAACATGAAACTGACGCATCGCCCGGTATTTATGCGGATGACAGCCCTAAGAGTCCTCTAGTGTCGCAACATGAAACTGACGCATCGCCTGGTATTTATGCGGATGACAGCCCTAAGAGTCCTCTAGTGTCGCAACATGAAACAGATGCATCGCCTGGTATTTATGCGGATGACAGCCCTAAGAGTCCTCTAGTGTCGCAACATGAAACAGACCCATCGCCCGGTATTTATGCGGATGACAGCCCTAAGAGTCTCTAGTGTCGCATACATGAAACAGACGCATCGTTCGGTATTTATGTGGATGACAGCCCTAACAGTCCTCTAGTATCGCAACATGAAACAGACGCATCGCCCGGTATTTATGCGGATGACAGCCCTAAGAGTCCTCTAGTGTCGCAACATGAAACAGACGCATCGCCCGGTATTTATGCGGATGACAGCCCTAAGAGTCCTCTAGTATCGCAACATAAAACAGATGCATCGCCCGGTATTTATGCGGATGACAGCCCTAAGATTCCTCTAGTGTCGCAACATGAAACAGACGCATCGCCCGGTATTTATGCGGATGACAGCCCTAAGAGTCCTCTAGTGTCGCAACATGAAACAGACGCATCGCCCGGTATTTATGCGGATGACAGCCCTAAGAGTCCTCTAGTGTCGCAACATGAAACAGACGCATCGCCTGGTATTTATGCGGATGACAGCCCTAAGAGTCCTCTAGTGTCGCAACATGAAACAGACGCATCGCCCGGTATTTATGCGGATGACAGCTCTAAGAGTCCTCTAGTGTCGCAACATGAAACAGACGCATCGCCCGGTATTTATGCGGATGACAGCCCTAAGAGTCCTCTAGTGTCGCAACATGAAACAGACGCATCGCCCGGTATTTATGCGGATGACAGCCCTAAGAGTCCTCTAGTGTCGCAACATGAAACAGACGCATCGCCCGGTATTTACGCGGATGACAGCCCTAAGAGTCCTCTAGTGTCGCAACATGAAACAGACGCATCGCCTGGTATTTATGCGGATGACAGCCCTAAGAGTCCTCTAGTGTCGCAACATGAAACAGACACATCGCCCGGTATTTATGCGGATTACAGCCCTAAGAGTCTCTAGTGTCGCAACATGAAACAGACGCATCGCCCAGTATTTATGCGGATGACAGCCCTAAGAGTCCTCTAGTTTCGCAACATGAAACAGACGCATCGCCCGGTATTTATGCGGATGACAGTCCTAAGAGTCCTCTAGTGTCGCAACATGAAACAGACGCATCGCCCGGTATTTATGCGGATGACAGCCCTGAGAGACGAAATATAAGTCGAAATAGAGACGAAAAAAATATGCTAATTGTAAGAGGACGGGCCTTTTCGGAATTGGTTAAGGAATTTTTGTATTATTATCTTTTATAAACGACAAAATTTCCTACTTTTTGCTGTTGGTACTAGGTGGCCGAACCAACAATCGTGAGTGGTAACTCGCATTGTCCAAAACAATTGCGCATTTTTCTTCTGTGGGCCAATTTGCGACAAGTTGTTGTACAAACCACTCTTCAAACAATTCAGCGGTCATATCTTGGTGGTAGTCGGCGCTTGACCTGGCGATTTCCTTGGCCGACAAAAGTAGACATCCAGGCACCCACCCGTCTAGGTCCCGTCTAGGTGCTCCAACCGTTCAGGTTGGAGCACCTTTTAAGGTGCTCCAACCTGAACCAATAGAATCCTTGAATGTATCAGGATTTTTTTACAATGTTGCTTGCCATAAAGTTTAGAATGTTTTGTCCAGGATATTTATTTGTTGCATGAATTTTGTAGCAGATAATTCGCACCATTTCACTCTGGAGGGCACCTGTACACTGTTTTTTGGATTCCATTAATTTTATAAATGGAGGCGGAAATGCGTCATATGGCACAGCATACACTTCTGCGTCATAAGTAGATGTCGTTGATAATGGGCTAATGTATGAGTTCTCTTCTTGCTCAGCTGTGAAAACACGATGCTATTTCCAGGCAGCTTGTCAGTTTTCGCTGTTTTCCTTTCCGACCCGATGTCGATCCTGAGCTGTTGCATCCACCGCTGCACGTTGAACGTAGCTTCCTCCGGTGTGGGCGTGTTTGCGTACAAGTCGACAATCTATAAATAAACGAAATAATGATATAATTAAGAGGGCTGTGTCACATATATTATCTTCAATGTTAAAATTATAGTGAACATCGTACTCACATCACGGGGGACTCGCCGCACTGTCAGCGATGACAAGCTGCGATCGTCAGGTAACGGGTCTCCCTTCTCTCCTCTATTTCAAATTTGAAATACAATTCCTGTTCCTCCTCCTTCATCTCTCGCTGCTCCAAGTCAACGAGGGCAAGAGGGTCGACTTCCTCCTTCAAATAGCTACATGGGCGAATACATGCCAGCGGCGTTGCCGTAACAACCTATAAGCGCATATTATAATTAATGCGACATAATAGCTATTAACATAAGGTATTGCAAACAAAAAACACAAACAAAAAACAAAACCCTGGTGGTATACTCACATTGAGGGAAACACACTCATTGATAAGTCCATATTAAAAAGCGTCTGAAGTGTCGAAGTGTTCTCAAACGAATACACACGCACAACAAATATTTCTTCGCGTCGGGCCCTTCAGCCACAACACACGTCTGCAAATAGACAAGACAACAACGCCCGCTCCCCTTTTTCACATAATAACGCATATTAAATAAAAAACATACCTCCATTCGACCCCACCCACCCCTTTGTTGTAGTCCATCATAATTTGTGGTCCTGCCCAGAAACTGCTACCTTATCGTGGTGGGCAGGTTTGTGTGCTTTGTTGATCCCGAGAGCTATGCCGGCAGAAGCGTATGCTTCTGGCAGGGCCACCCAAGCCGGACTGGTCGAGGAGGAGAAGTCAGACGAAGTGCAGTCCACACCCCAATCCCCTTTCCCCCCCACTGTCCCACTGAATATTTCTCCTCCCACTTGGCCCTGCCCTCCCTTGCTAGACTCCCGTATGACGACTCACGCGACGTACAATGGATCTGGAGGAGGAGAGGACCTGGAGAGAACCAGCCGCTCAGCGGGAGTGGCCAAACTATGAGCTGGCAAGAACTGGTTCTTAATTGAAATTACTCCGTGGTCAAGCATGAAGCCGTCTACCAAGGTCTTGTTCCTGTGGCATCCTTGAGGCAAAAGTACTGTTGTTGCCCTCCATGTCCATTCGGAGGTGGGCCCTGCCCAGGGACTGCCACCTTATCGTGGTGGGCAGGTTTGCGTGCTTTGTTGATCCCGAGAGCTATGCCGGCGGAAGCTTATGCTTCTGGTAGGGCCACCCAAGCCGGACTGGTCGAGGAGGAGGTCAGACGAAGTGCAGTCCACACCCCAATCCCCTTTCCCCCCCACTGTCCCATTGAATATTTCTCCTCCCACTTGGCCCTGCCCTCCCTTGCTGGACTCCCGTATGACAACTCACGCGACGTACAATGGATCTGATTCGGATGTGGCTTTATTCTTCATTATCATCTTTCTCATCTTCATTATCACCCGCTCATCGTCTCGATTAGCCATCGTTGCATAAATATGAGACGTTAAGCCCCATTAATCAATCAATTGGAGGTGGGCAATTTTCCTCGTTTCCTAGACTTTTCCGAGAAATATACGCCACTCTTTGCACCACTAATGTTTTTATGGTAGATGTTGCGAGATTCTATCTTCTGACACTGAAAAAAATTTACTTCTGCTTTTCTCATATCCGGTACGAAATGTTTCTCCCATAAATCCAAATGTGGATCCTGGATATAACAGGCTAACCATTCACCAATCGTAAAATACCAAGCATTGATTACTAGATTGGGCATAGGCTCACCATTGAGAGGGGCAAGGCCAACATTACCTTCTCTCACTTAACATAATTGATTTACTTGTTTAGCACAACAAATTATCGATGTAATTGATACCTTACGTAAACAAAAAACCATTAAGTTTACTTCACCGTTTTCACTAAGTGCTACAGAAATGGTTGGTTTTAATTGCACCTCACAATTTGCCTCACATAAAAAACTTTGGTTTAACTTTGGTTTAACAGTTCCTGGCATTTGGTTGCCACACTCGCATCTCCTGCCTGCTGGCCTTTCTGAGCCGCCACCGTACCGGGCGTATGGCCCGCTTCGCTTGCGGGGCTTCACGGACAGCTGCTGAGCGGGGTCGGTTATCGTGCTGTCATTGTGGGGGTGTTCACAAATTCACAAATGAATAAGCCTAGTTAAAATCAATTCTTGCTTTTTTGCCATCCTTTCACACACTTATGGTTACACCCCCACTCCCCTGAGGGGTGTTTGAGGGTGAGGGGGATCTGTTTGCAGATTCTGTGTGGTATTTTTTTTTTATATTTTGATATCTTTTTTCTTTTTCTGGATTTGTTTGTTTGTTGATGGTTGGGATGTTGGGGATGGTGTTGGGCTTTGAAGTTTAGTTGGCCCGTGCCCCAGATGGTGCGCCTCAGATGGCGAGGGCGAATCACCTTATCATCGCGAGCAACGATGCCGGCCTGGGCCATCGTCCTGCCGAGGAGCAATTGCATATCTCTGGCCATGTATAGGACGGCGAGGTCAGTGACGCCCTCGACCCTTGTGCTTTAAGAGCCACATTATCGTTGTTCAGAAGAAGCATCTAGACGGTGACCACGAAGGATACAGCCTGATTCCTTGGCGGCTCTCAGTCAAGGATATCTCCATAAGGGCCTTGTGAACGACCATACGATGGATCCGCCATTCTCTTGTCAGCTTGTACCCCTTTTTGGTTCTTGTGATGTACCACTTCATGATGATCTCTTGGAGTTTCTTGGACAACTGTGCCCTTCGCATCGAGTTGGTCATCTTATAAAAAGGCTGCTCCCCCACTCCACTCATATGGTACCTTCCCATTGGATGGCCATTAACCAATGACTGAAGAATATGTCATTGAATCATTTCCATTGGTTTAGGGGCGCTCCCTACTAAAAGTCTTGTAGATATATATATACATATATGTATACGCCATACTTTCTTCATTCTAAGCGATGCTTCTTCTTATGGCCCCATAGCACATGCTTCTAGTTGTTTTCAAGGCTATGCAAAAGATGTATGTACAGTTAGTGCCTGAGGCCACCTCTCTTTCAACCCTTGCAGAAATCCGCCTAGTGCCCCTCGTCCATTTGAACTCTTCCACTGTTGAAAAAAAAATGCGCTGGCGGTGACCTACTTAGCCAGGAAAGTTGGCGCCGTCTTTTCCCCCACAAGTCAACAAGTTTGCACACGAATTTCAAGATACTTGCTTTCCATCGACGAAGAAGTCTTTTGACAGGAGGTTGTTCCTAATGCTTTTGAACAAATGTAGCACATCATACATCATGTATACCCCCCCTCCCTCGCGCAATACCTATTAACATTCCACAATAAACATGACTGTGGTCGCAAAGAACGTCACAAATGTTCTACATGTAACAAAACGTTTGCATTCAAACAAAATCTAAATGCGCATAAGAAGCACGACTGTATTCGCATATGAAGCACGACTGTGGTAACCAAGAACCTCACAAATGTCCCAATGCCCCCCCACAACAAAACGTTGTTGAAATAAGAATCGCAACACACAGATATGACCGACTCATAAACAACAAATGTTTAATCTTACATTAACGTAGCATTAATACGGAATCATATTTAAATCAACACGTTGGATCTGGTGGTCATTTCTTGCTTGAAGCAATTGTAGGCTCTTAGCACGTGTGGTACCCGTCTGGGCCTGGGGAAGAATAGGCCCAGAGTGACTCTGCTAGTCGTCCACTGAATATTTCTCCTCCCACTTGGCCCTGCCCACCCTTGCTGGACTCCCGTATGAAGACCCACGCGACGTACATAGATCTGATTCGGATGTGGCTTTATTCTTCATCATCATCTTTCTCATCTTCATTATCACCCGCCCATCGTCTCGATTAGCCATTGTTGCACAAATATGAGACGTTAAGCCCCATTAATCAATCAATCGTGTTTCCCAGTTGCACAAAGCTCACTAGCTCCCCTGTTGAACTCTTATAGACTAAATCTTCCTGGATCTTGACCTCGACGAGCAACGAACTGCAGTAGCGGCGGTGATCTTCGCTGCCCGAGTCGTCAAATAATCTTCTTTCGGACGGAAGTGTGATGACTTTGCGGAGTGCGGTGTATGTCGACGCAGACTTGCTTCTCAGGTATAAACACCATTTTATCAACAAGGGGTGCCACCTGTGACCCTTTGGTGATTTTGTTTTTGCAGCCTTGATTTGTTCTTGAAAAAATATTGTTGCCAAATCGGAACTGGGTGTGTTATCATTTGAGAGGACTGCGAGGAATTCAGAGTAATTGTCTGCATCTGTTACGCAGGTACCTTTGCTAATGAGGTTTTGAAGTTTTGCCTCAAGTCTTATATTCTTCCTCCTCTCTAGCAATATTCTCACGTTGTACTTACGTAATTTATCTAGTGCATCTAGTCTTGACAGCTTACATATTTTACTGTGATTAGAGCACTTTTTACGGGGGTTCTGTCTGAATCCGTGGCGGTAAGTTCTGAGCATTTTCCTGCAGTAAAAACACACATTTTCTCTCGTTAGCAAATTGCAATCAGTGGAGCGTATGCTGTTTGTGAGGGGATCATGTATAAACGGGTCGGTTTCATTGTGGGATTTTTGAACTTTGATGACAGTGGGTATATTATAGCATGACTTGCATGTATACCAATTATTCAGCACGTCTTTGATAAACGCAACAAAGTCAAATCCCATGCCCCATTACCTGGGGTATTGCTTCCATATGGCATGGTTATTGCCGATTGGTCTTCCTAAAGCAAAAATGTTCACATTGAATGCCCGATCAATACTGATAGTTTTCACAACCACATTTGTTGTAGGTGGGACACAGAAAGATGCTCGTTGTAATAAAATTGTAAACAATCATACATGAATTATAGTCCGTGAGTAGGTCTGAAAAGAAACATTTAGAAAATCATTACGCCATGAACATTTAAATTGGAAGCAGAAGCAAGACACAGGTAGAAGAGGTTACTATGTGTGCAAAAAGGAAGCCAAGAAGACATGCTGTTAATTGAATAAAAAGATACGAATAATAAGAATAAAAAAATAAAAAATAAGAATCGGTTTTACGCTTAAAGAGAGATTCCGGTTGGCCGAGAACAGAAATTTCAATAAAATAACCAACCTTGGAAGCAATTGTAGGACAGTTAGTGCAAGCAGTATCTATACGTTTCAAAAAGCATTTACAATTTTTTGTACAATAATAATGAAATTCCAACTGAGCGTTTATACTTGAAAATATTTTAATATTTTCCCCATCGAGACAAAGATTTTAAACCCATGTTTGGTTGTGGACAGTGTAGTAAAATGAGATCAAGTATCACAGTCAAGCATTCACCAGTAAGACTAAACCTGTAGGACAGGGGGAGCAGGGCCAAAATACTATCAACAAGCAGTAGTTTGGAACCGGCGAACAGTGAACGGTCTGTGCCTGATGGTTTATCAGCGTCTTCTTCTTCACTGTTAGTGCTGGAATTCTCCGACTCTGGTTCTAACTGGTGCTGGATATAGCATCTACCCATTCATCATCAAAGGTCTCTGGTTCATCCAAATCTAAAAAAGGAATATGTAGTATATTTTGAATTCTGTTTTCAGTATAACAAACAGTGCTTATTTACAGTAATAACAACCAGAATTGTTAACATTGGGAACACACCCCAAACAAAGCTTCGCGTCTTTCGATGTGATATTTACGACACGCCTCTGGTAGGGCCACCCTAGCCGGACTGGTCGAGGAGGAGAAGTCAGACGAAATGCAGTCCACACTCCAATCCCCTTTCCTCCACTTTCCCCCTTCCTCACGCGCCCTCCTACTTGCCCCTTTCTTCCAAAGAGCCCCCAATTTTACCTTCATTATCACCCACTCATCGTCTTGATCAGCCAAGTTGCCAAAACAAAAGACGTTACACCCAAATATCAATCAATTTTCGACACGTGGGGAAGATGTTTGTGGGACGAATAGTTGTCGAAATCTTCTGTGATCCTTAACCCCACCCCCTCTCAAGCAATGACCACTACTTACAAGCACAACACCCCCACCCCAAACTCGACAACTATGATCATATTATGACGTCAGGGGGTATGGGAGGAAATTACAAAACCGAGAAATATTCGTGTGAACGTGATATCCATGTGTATTTTAGTTACAAAATAACGCACAAATATAAAAACAAACTTTGGAAACCCTTATGACTTTAAAGTCACACGGAGTAAATTTGATTTTTTAAATATCCACTCTAAGATAATGGAACTATAAGTAGGCCTAGTACGTACTTTTATTTAGGCGATATGGGTGGATAAATTAAATTTACTTCGGCTTAAATTGTTGCGTTTCCTGCGTGTATTAGTAGAAGACTATCAATTTGATATGCATTATACATGTATGCGCACATAAATTTAATTCGTATTAGTCTTTGCCACTGGGCAGTGCACCCTGGCCACAAGCCGCAAACATTGTGAAAAAAGAACTAACCTTCACTTGATGAACTATTGGCATCAACATTACTGTGCATCTCATAAATAGACTTAAATAGACACATAAACTAGAGACTCTAACCGAGGAATTGCACACGGCCCTTACTCGCCTGGTAACGCAGGGGCTGGGGATGCGAAGAGGTGGCGGTGGTGGCACGTTCCTCATTTCTACTACAGCTTTTCGTAGCTTTGCAACCTCCCGCTGAAGCTCTCGCTGTTGCCGACGGCTGCGACGGTCGTGACGTTTTATCCGTCGCAGCTCGTCGGACTCGCGATCGGCGGGAAGCTCGGTGTGTTGAAGGGGAACGTCCACCTCCTCTTGCGGCACCACTTTGTCTGACGAAGAACCGGTGAGGCAGGCAATGGTGGGTAGAGGCCACTCTGCCTCCGCCGTGACGAAGTGGTCGGTGACGTGTGAAAGGAAGTCGGGTATTGGTAGTGTTTAAGAAGCTTCGACAACGAAGATCATTGGCGGATCGTGTCCTGAAGGTCACTGAGTTTTTCTTCGGAAATGAGTTTTTCGTGGGGCCAAAGAGAACCCAATACGCACACATTTTCTGTTGGATTGGATGGTCTTACCTTTTTCTTTTTCTCAATGTTAACAACTGACTTGTTGACGTCACTGTGGTCGGTCTTCACAAAAAGCAAGTATGGAAATTTCTTTTTAATTTTTATTTCGCGCAAGAAAAGTTATCTGACCCGTCTCGGCCCGGGGTAGAATAGGCCCAGAGTGACTCTGCTAGTCGTAAGAGGTGACGAAAGGAGACCCTGTCCGTTACCCTCCACTGTCCCACTGAAGGTTTCTCCTCCCACTTGGCCCTGCCCTCCATTGGTGGACTCCCGCAATATAGATGGATCTGATTCGGAAGACGTCATAATATGGCTTAAGCTGTCGAGTACGTCGTTAAACACCACCAATAATAATAGTATGTAATCTGGTTGTTACTGCACACGAATGTGAAATGGGTAGGGATATGATACCAAGAGCTTTTTAAATATTGTTCACCTTGCACTGATAAATAATAATACAATACACATTATGAGGTATGTATAGTACCCCTACTCAGCATGTGCTGATGCCACAATCTTGCCACTACTCGGGCTCGTATTACTCAAGAATGGCCCAGAAAATCGCGGTTAATATCAATTTCATTGGGAGCAACTTCCCCTGCCTCGAGAGCCCTTTCCAAGACACCATCTTCTTCTCCAAGAGAATCTGGTGCAGAAAGACGAGCATTTATCGCAACATTATGCAGCACAGCACATGCATTTACTATCTGCCTAGCTGTATGTGGATCATATTGTAAACATCGATGTCTTCAAAGCCATCGCCAACGAGCGTTCAATACACCAAAACACCTTTCAATACAACACCTGCTCCGACAATGAATGTTCGTGTAGTGTTCTTCTGGAGATCCGTGTTTTGCATTTAAAATGGGCATCAGCAGCCATGGCTCGTTTGTCCCACATACTCCTTGAAATTAACCCATTTGACCCTAATTACAAAATAATAGCCTTCAAACCTGATCGGCGACCTTCTTCATTGGTGTTTCTAACGACTCGTCGTCTGACGAAAGATATAAATTGTCCTTGACCTCATCGTCTGTAGTTGTGGCATCTAGCAGGTTGTTAAGTGGCTTCGTACGAATTCTTTTACCATTGAGAGCTGTACCAATTTTCTTTTGCCTCTCCGATTCTTGTACATTATCTGAAGAAAATCATGCACAAGATGCCTGCATAGAATACCGTTGATTGGTTCATCCTGAGGAGGCACTTTGGAGTGTAGAGTTGTTTTAGTATCCAGGTCGGGTCTACAAAATATTAGTGTTAAGGCCCATTATTGGACATATTATTATACATCAATATATTATACATCGTCTGGCGACAACTCCCCCCCCCCCCCAACCCCACACATGGAAAGTGTCATGGATACGGCTATAAATATGCAAAAACATTTTAAATATTTTAAATGTAAGTGATTGTATACAAACCTGGCACTTTCGGTCTCGAAGATCCTCGTTAGAGGGGTCGAACACGGAGAGTAAAATTATTCCCATCGCCCACACAACTCGCCCCTGCCTTACAATTAACTTCACTTTGATCATGACACTGAAAATATTTTTTTTTTCACGACTACTTTTTAATACATAATAACATCCGTCGTAGAAAAGTACTTATGTTTGTTCGCCACCATCAAATATGTTCATCCAACAATGGAGACTAAAATCTCTACCACCTCCACAAGAACAGTGAATGGTCCAATCCGGCCACACCAAGGTCAGTGACACTATTTCTAACCCTAGCCCGGACGAGCCCCCAATTGCCACGTGAATTGTCCAGGGTATAATATATTATTGAAACACCTTTAGTCAACAGTGAGGTCTTATTGTATCAATTACTAAAAGACTACTTTGTACAAGTCGTTCAACACCACCTTTGTGTAACGTTATGACTAGCATTTTCTCGGGTGAGATGGCCATGTGGCTTCTTCGTGTGAGGAGTGGTCGGACAAGTCGTTTTAATTTAGTAAATTGTACCGGTGTCATCCTTGTACATACAAAAAATTGTTCGAACCCATCTCTCGCCATCTCTTGAAACAGAGTAAAGAAATGGCCTCGTTGATACCGGGTTCTGTTTACAGGGCGAATCCAATACCTCATGTAAGGAGCCCTCTGACGACGTTGATATATGTACCTGCCCAGGGACTGCCACCTTATCGTGGTGGGCAGGTTTGCGTGCTTTGTTGATCCCGAGAGCTATGCCGGCGGAAGCGTATGCTTCTGGTAGGGCCACCCAAGAGGAGGAGAAGTCAGACGAAGTGCAGTCCACACCCCAATCCCCTTTCCCCCCCACTGTCCCATTGAATATTTCTCCTCCCACTTGGCCCTGCCCTCCCTTGCTGGACTCCCGTATGACGACTCATGCGATGTACAATGGATCTGATTCGGATGTGGCTTTATTCTTCATTTTCATCTTTCTCATCTTCATTATCACCCGCTCATCGTCTCGATTAGCCATCGTTGCATAAATATGAGACGTTAAGCCCCATTAATCAATCAATCAATCCGTTCGCGGCGTCGAGCACAACAGATGGCGCCAAGTGTGTTCCTTGCTCTTGAGCTGGCAACACTGAACAAAACAGGATGTTGAATACGCATCTCCCACCCTTGTATGTTGTTTCGTCACACATCATGGCTGCAAAAAGAATTGACACTGCCAATAAAATATGGCTGCTGTGTGTAAGTAATTTGAAAGATAAAGTGTTAACCGGTTATAGCGTCAAGCTTCACCTTGTTCAGGTACGGTTTTGGTGCCTCATTCACATTGTGCGAGGTCCTCCTTCCTGTGACGGAGCTATTCATTAGCGTTGGGTTACCATACACTGCGCCGGCCAAATCTTTCACATAGCGAAAAGCTGCAAGTTAACTCCCAAAGAAGGATTGTAGGATGCGAGAGAGATAACGATACTCTGATAAATATATAGAAACGAGGTGCTGGCTGTAATGACCCTGAGTTTAGGGGGGCAGGTAGTATCTTCGGTCCTGGTGGCAAGGGTCTCATCCAAAGATACTTACATTTTTCTGTGGGCTTATCTATGTGTCCAAGCCGTAAATTGACCATAATTTGTCTAATCTTATAGATATACAATAATATATTATATACTCATGGGCGCCGCAAGGATATTTTTCAAGGGGTGGCATAGCTTCCATCTTGGTGGAATGGGGTGGAGGGCATGAGCCCCCAATTTGCCCCGCAGGTTGTATTTTGATTTTCAACAGTTTTTGACAGATCTTCGATGTTAAAGTAGGTTCTGAGTGCAACGAAATGAACCACGTACGCCACTTTAACTACCTCGTACGTAGGCGGTATGACATATAAATCATCAATGACCACGGAACTTTAGTTAGCTATTCGAGACGTCGGAATGATGATGCATGGAGACGTGGGACTATTAATATTTATACGAGGTTTGTTTTGGAACAGTTTTGCTTTTCTGTGTACCTCTTGTATAATATGTAAATGAGTAATACTGCTTGTACTTATCTATTAGTAAGGTATTCTGGGGCCAGCCCTTTGTATAATCTAAAAATGAAAGTCAGGGTAGTTTGGTTAACAAACAGTTCCTGGCTAGGAATATATCTGTAAATTAACACATCATTTATTAACGTTACGAGATAAAGTCACTTGATATGATATGACATGAGATCGGATATAGAGCTGGGGATTTAGCCATCCTTGGCAGGGAAAACCTTTCAGTAAAACATAGCCAGGAGTGAAATTACCAGCGGCTCATCGTCTCGATTAGCCATCGTTGCATAAATATGAGACGTTAAGCCCCAATAATCAATCAATCAACCAAAGGAGGGAAATCCCCCCATCCCCCTGTCAGTTCGCACCCTAAATTGCTCCATTACTATCCCCTAAAAATTCGCACTTCTCGCCAATGAAATACCTAACACGGGTTTAAAACTTTGTTAACTTACGCACTGAAAAAAAGAAAAATAGAAACAGTATTTACCGCATGAGGTCTATTTTTATTAGTATTTTGGGAGTGGTGTTCATCCTGCAGTTCGATTGTGCGTTTTAGGTGGGTAGGGTGCCTACCAATAGAAATGCGTCTCGGAAGAGAGGGGAAAAGAAACCTTTGTGATTGGAGGTACAAGTGCGCGCTTTTTTATGCAAACTGCTCCTCCGCTTACCAAGAGTCCAGTAGTGCATGTATTCTTCTACATGTGTGTTCACGCAAGTGACATCTTACATAGTACGTCGTATGAAAAGTGCCGTCGTTTTGTTCATTCCGTATCTGTGCGTTTTAGTGTAAAAATATGATCGAGGAAGTCCCTGAGGACCTCACTGCGGATCCGGTTTCGGACCTCGTACCGGATCACGTTGCGGACCTCGTACCGGATCACGTTGCGGACCTCGTCCCGGCAGAAAACGTGATAACTAAACCGCCCCGTCATACTCCCTATGAGGTCGGGCGGGCACTTGACAAGTTAATGCGCGTTACGGGTTATCCACTTGTACAAAAGAATGGCCAAAGAGTGTTTGGTCCGCCACCAGATTGGAAGAAACCGCCACCGAGTAAGGGTTGCGAAGTCTTCGTAGGTCGTCTACCGCGTGAAGTCATTGAGCTTGAATTGGCGCCTCTTTTTGCCGAAATATGTACCATATACGAAACCCGACTAATGGTGGATTTTTCAGGTAGCAATCGCGGGTTTGGCTTCGTGAAATTGTGTACTCAGCACGTTATTGAAGCTAAAGCTAAGCTAAATAATTATGAGATTCGCAAAGGATGTAACATGGGCGTAGTATCTTGCGGAGACAACTGTCGTTTGCACATTGGCAGGCTTAGAAAAGATCAACCCGAACAAGAAATTATAATTTGTTTCATCAACTCATGGATGGTATTTCGTCCGTGATAATTTACCGCTACGCTACGGACAAGACTCTTTTGGCTTCATAACCATTCCACAACGAATGGCAGTGGTTTCTAAATTTTGTTTGAAATCATCAATATACTCTCTTTCGGTCATCATTCTGCGAGCTAATTGATCTGGAGTAGGAAGACGCAGGAGTATTAGTTGGTTGTCTCCTTGGCCGAGCAGTGATGGAGATGTACCGCACTCTATCGCCGTGTATGTGATACGCATCAGGGTGAGCAATGTCCATCCCTTCTGCCTAAGTCCCTCCATCCATGACTTAGGAGACCACCAACAGCGAGGGCTTTCTTGAGGGAGATGGTCAGGGTTCTGACTAGGTGGGTTGTACCGATCTTGGAACAGGAGCACTTATTCCACGGGAAATAGTTGTATGTAGGCATACAAATTAGACATCCCAAATAAATCATCTGGAGACGGAAGAGGGGGGTTGCAAATTCATACTTGATACTTGTGCACCAAGTAGAAAAATCGATGACAATGCCTACCGTCCCTGGAGCTGGCTCATCTGTAACAATGTCCTTGTAATGGTGTCCTCGGACATCGTCATCGACTGATTTTTTACGTAATTAAAAACCGAATCAGCAATGCTTTTCTCCGTGGAAGTTTGGTAGAGTCGCATTTCAGGCTGATGATCGCAAGTTCAAGAATGGCTTATCTTTGTGCTTCACCTCGTTCGGAATACAGATTCTTCGTCTCGAAAACAACATGTATACATTTTTCCCGACACCGAGGCTTTCGTCCGAACCCTTCTCTGATAATGGGGGGCCAGGAACTCACCTTTTCTGACTCCGCCCGTTGCTTAGGGATGTGGTTCGACTCCAAACTGTCGTGGAAACCCCACATCCAGCAGCTCAAAACGAAGTGTGTAAGAGCCTTGAACATCTTACGAGTTTTAAGTAATACCAGTTGGGGAGCAGACCGTACGGTAATGCTTAATCTCTACCGCTCACTGATCCGATCGAAATTGGACTTTGCCAGCCTCATATACAACTCTGCTAGGCCGTCGTATATAAAAACCTTAGACACAATTCACCACACAGACATCAGACTCTCAACCGGGGCGTTTAGAACAAGCCCAATTCCCAGCCTATGTTGTGAGGCTGGGGAACCCCCTCTGTATGCCCGGCGAGATTATTTGCTCCTGAACTATGTTGCCTCTTTGTTAGGATCTCCCAAAAACCCTTCTCATAACACCGTTTTTAAACCAATGTACAAAACCCACTATGAGGTAAGACAAAAGGCTACGAGGCCAGTAGGAATCAGAAGCCATGAATTATTACAAAAATTAGACACTGAACTACCAGTTGTATTCCTTACTTCTTTCAATTCAACGCCTCCTTGGACCTTCAGCCTGCCCAGGGACTGCCACCTTATCGTGGTGGGCAGGTTTGCGTGCTTTGTTGATCCCGAGAGCTATGCCGGCGGAAGCGTATGCTTCTGGTAGGGCCACCCTAGCTGGACTGGTCGAGGAGGAGAAGTCAGACGAAGTGCAGTCCACACCCAAATCCCCTTTCCCCCCCACTGGCCCATTGAATATTTCTCCTCCCACTTGGCCCTGCCCTCCCTTGCTGGACTCCCGTATGACGACTCACGCGACGTACAATGGATCTGATTCGGATGTGGCTTTATTCTTCATTACCGGTATCATCTTTCTCATCTTCATTATCACCCGCTCATCGTCTCGATTAGCCATCGTTGCATAAATATGAGACGTTAAGCCCCATTAATCAATCAATCATTGGACCTTCAGTCAGCCAATCTGCATCACAAGCCTGTCACAATGCAAGAAGGGCACCACATCATCCCCACAGTACCAAGCATTGTTTAATGAAATACGAGCTCAATACTCTGACTACGAGTGTGTTTATACAGATGGTTCCAGAACTAAGAATGAGGTTGGCTGCGCTTTTGTTACTACTGACAAACAGTTTTTATTTAACCTAGACCCTCTTTTTAGCATATTCCATGCAAAACTCTATGCAATTATACAAAGCATTATTTATTGTCTTAGGAGCAAACATACAAAAAGTTTTTATATGTACTGACTCGTTAAGCTCACTTCAATCAATGTTTGAATTATACTCAAGGCACCCTCTGATTAATAAAATTCAAATTCTATTAACAAAACTATCCACAAATGGAAAGTGTGCAGTTTTTGCTGGGTGCCAGGCCATGCAGGCATTGTGGGCAACGAGGTGGCCGACAAGTGCGTCAAAGCTGCCTGCACCAAGCGACCTACAGACTGTAAATCAGTCCTCACATCTGACCTAAAAGCCTTTCTACGGCACCGTTTAAAGAAAGAATTGAGTGATAGTTGGAAAAATGTACCTTGTAATAAACTAAGGGAGATTAAAGACACCATATCACCTTGGTTTTCTTCTAGACGATCTTGCCGTCGCGAAGAAGTAGTCTTGACCCGTCTCCGTATCGGCCATACATACCTTACCCAAGGCTACTTACTAAGAAACGAACCTGCCCCAGTATGTGATGTATGTAATGTTGTTCTGACTGTAAAACACATTCTAATTGAATGTAACAAATATGATAATGAAAGAAGAAAGTTTAAATTGAAACCCTCACTTAAAGACAACTTATCAGACGAATCTAAAGTAATCGATAACATATTTCGTTTTCTGCAAGATAATCGTTAATTATCACTTATGTAATCGAACATAATGATCAATATTAAAATAACATAGGCACTGATAACCTTGCTGTTTTGTGCCTTAAAACTCTAAGAATAATAATAATAATAATGAGCAGGCAGGAAGTGGTTCTTAATTGAGAGTACTCCGTGGTCAAGCATGAAGCTGTCTACCAAGGTCTTGTTCCTGTGGCATCCTTGAGGCAAAAGTACTGTTTTTACCCCCGAGGCCCCCTGTATCTCTTTCTATGTGAATTCGGTGGTGGGCAATTTTCCTCGTTTCCTCGACATTTCCGAGAAATATTCGCCACTCTTTGCATCACTAATGTTTTTATGGTAGATGTTGCGAGATTCTATCTTCTGACACTGATACAAATTTACATCTGCTTTTCTTATATCCGGTGCGAAATGTTTCTCCAATAAATCCAAATGTGGATCCTGGATATAACAGGCTTACCATTCACCAATGGTAAAATACCAAGCATTGATTACTAGATTTGGCATAGGCTCACCATTGAGAGGGGCAAGGCCAACATTACCTTACTTGTTATGCGCAACAAATTACCGATTTAATTGATACCTTACGTAAACAAAAATCCATTAAGTTTACTGCACCGTTTTCACCAAGTGCTACAGAAATGGTTGGTTTTAATTGCACCTCACAATTTGCCTCACATAAAAAACTTTGGTTTAACTGTTCCTGGCATTTGGTTGCCACACTCGCATCCCCTGCCTGCTGGCCTTTCTGAGCCGCCACCGTACCGGGCGTATGGCCCGCTTCGCTTGCGGGGCTTCACGCACAGCTGCTGAGCGGGGTCGGTTATCGTGCTTTCATTGTGGGGGTGTTCACAAATTCACAAATGAATTAGCCTAGTTAAAATCAATTCTTGCTTTTTTGCCATCCTTTCACACAGTTATGGTTACACGCCCACTCACCTGAGGTGTGTTTTATGATGAGGGCGGATCTGTTTGCAGATTCCGTGTGGTATTTTTTTTTTTTTATATTTCGATATCTTTTTTCTTTTTCTGGATTTGTTTGTTTGTTGATGGTTGGGATGTTGGGGATGGTGTTGGGCTTTGAAGTTTAGTTGGCCCATACCCCAGATGGTGCGCCCTAGATGGCGAGGCCGAATCACCTTATCATCGCGAGCAACGATGCCGGCCTGGGCCATCGTCCTGCCGATGAGCAATCGCATATCCCTGGCCATGTATAGGACGGCGAGGTCAGTGACGCCCTCGACCCTTGTGCTTTAAGAGCCGCATTATCGTTGTTCAGAAGAAGCATCTAGACGGTGACCACGAAGGATACAGCCCGATTCCCTCGCGGCTCTCAGTCAAGGATATCTACATAAGGGCCTTGTGAACGACCATACGATGGATCCGCCATTCTCTTGTCAGCTTGTACCTCTTCTTGGTTCTTGTGATGTACCACTTCATAATGATCTCTTGGAGTTTCTTGGACAACTGTGCCCTTCGCATCGAGTTGGTCATCTTATTAAAAGGCTGCTCCCCCACTCCACTCATATGGTACCTTCCCATTGGATGGCCATTAACCAATGACTGAAGAATATGTCATTGAATCATTTTCATTGGTTTAGGGGCGCTCCCTACTAAAAGTCTTGTAGATATATATATGGTATATGCCATACTTTCTTTATTCTAAGCGATGCTTCTTCTTATGGCCCCATAGCACATGCTTCTAGTTGTTTTCAAGGCTATGCAAGAGATGTATGTACAGTTAGTGCCTGAGGCCACCTCATTTTCAACCCTTGTAGAAATCCGCCTAGTGCCCCTCGTCCATTTGAACTCTTCCACTGTTGAAAAGAGATGCGCTGGCGGTGACCTACTTAGCCAGGAAAGTTGGCGCCGTCTTTTCCCCCACAAGTCAACAAGTTTGCACACGAATTTCAAGATACTTGCTTTCCATCGACGAAGAAGTCTTTTGACAGGAGGTTGTTCCTAATGCT
This sequence comes from Isoperla grammatica, assembly GCA_945910005.1. Lineage (NCBI taxonomy): Eukaryota > Metazoa > Arthropoda > Insecta > Plecoptera > Perlodidae > Isoperla > Isoperla grammatica. The sequence goes on from OX246749.1 coordinate 14,447,367, forward strand.
TTTGAACAAATGTAGCACATCATACATCATGTATCCCCCCCCCCCCCCCCCCCCCCCCCCCCCTTTTTCGCGCAATACCTATTAACATTCCACATTAAACATGACTGTGGTCGCAAAGAACGTCACAAATGTTCTACATGTAACAAAACGTTTGCATTCCAACAAAATCTTAATGCGCAAAAAAAAAAACTTTTGGCTAAAGTGCCAAAAGTGCTCTCCACTTGAGGACTGGTGGTGCCCTGCATCAGGGTGCCAAAGGTGTTCTCAGATTTGGCAGTTAACTTGTTTAAGACCCCCGTAAGAGTGGTCATTTTAGCCATCAGTCTGGCGCATATCACTATCAGCAGCTTAGAAAAATCGCATTTTTTTTCTGGGGTGTCTGTCAGTATCCGACAGCGACCCGGTTTTCTTCCACCACGGCGTGCTAGACGGGGACCAGCCTTTGCATATGGCCGGACATCTTCTGGTGAAAGGTCACTATTATGTTGACTGGTAATGGCCTCGTCCAGATTGATGGTCATGGGTGTTTGAAGAGTATTGGGCGACTCTGGTGGAGCTAAGGGTCGGTCTGTTACATATGAACAGTGAAACTCGTCATCACCAAAAATGTTTTCAATTATGGGCCAAATTCCAGACACTCTGAGCTCAGTTTGTATGTTAATGGGTGTAAATGATAGTGGGTAGGTTCTGCCGACACATTCTGCAACGTCATAAATTGTTAGAGGTTTACCACCGTGACATTGCATCCATTCTCCACATGCAGTGTTATAGTGGGTCTTGAAGGAACCGAAAACGTTGCGATCAAGCGGTTGAAGTTTATGGCTTGTATGCGGAGGAAATGTCAGCATAATAATTCCCGAATCTTTGGCAAGTGTTATCGCCTCAACTGTTGCTTGACTGTCATGATTATCCAACACCATTAATACTGGCTCCTCTTTACATGGCTTTACGTGGAGTATAAAATGTTTTAGAAACTCCAAAAACTTGTCACCATTTGACCAACCTGTCACATGAGCCTGACCAATGGTCCCAGGGGGTGCACCTTTTATTATTACGTCACGAAAGTTTACACGAGGAAAAATCATTTTATTAGGAATAGAATTTCCGAGTGCGTTAACGCAGCCAATTATAGTTGTGTTTGTTCCCCTTTCTCCAGAGGTCATGGAACCAACTTGTTTGACCCCTTTAGGCGCTACAACTTTTGCTAGAACGTGTACAGTGGTGATACCCGATTCATCAACGTTGTAAATCTTTTCAGGCGTGAAGTGGTATTTGTCCGTTACCTCTTCGTACTTCATGAAAAACATTTTCACTGCAGCCTTATTGAAAGCCGTAGATCTGGCTAAACTTGTAGCTTCAGGCTTTCGTAGTGAAATTTGGACCTCATGTCGCTTCATAAACGACTGGTAAAATTGTTAACCAGCAGCTTTTTTTACATCCCAGGACGACGGATACTTTAAACGTTTTGCCACAGCAAAATCGTAGGCCAATGATTTGACCTGCTTTGTTGAGAGGCCTTAGTGCATTAACGTTAAGATTAACGTTAAGTAAGTAGTCTGTAAGATAGAATAAGATATAAGGATGAAATATATTTACCAGAGTTGCATTATCATTCACTACTTTCTTGTAAATGCAAGTTAAGATGCTCCAAAAACTTCTAATGCTATTGAATCAAACACAGGTAGCCATGCTTGTCAAAATTGATGTCAGAGCTATCTGGTGGTAGAATAAAACATTTTACTACCAACCTATGAAATTTTCCCACAACACAACTCTGATGAGGGTATTGTCCCAAGGTACAAGAATCTCCCCCCATTGTTCATTGCTAGCACATTACACTTAAATAATAATTTGATATTTGAGTACTGTTACTTACATTCGATTGTTGCACTCCGAATGAAATATTTTGGATGTTGTAGCACTTTCCGTTGTAGCTCTTGTCTTCATATTATTCTTTAAGTCTAGTTTCAACATTTCTTTCCTTTTAAAAGGGTGGTGGGTGGAAGTATCTAAAAGGTTGGTGTTAACTCCCGCGGAACTCCTCTGTAGTTTGGGAACGTACCCTATATATATTTATGTACTAGACGACATAGAACACTTACTTATAGTCACATTTGCCAGTTTTAGACTGGAAAACTGCTTCTTTTTTTTTAGCCCGTGCCTGGTAAATTCGACGGCCACTTCCGGCAAGATCACTTTTTCCAAAATTCGTTTCACGGTCTCTTTGACGATCTTCCCCCCAATTTCAGACAGTTTTCTTATCTGTTGGGTAAATAAAAATAAATAAGCACCCATGTACCTGATGACAATATACCCATTTCAGGCGGGAACTAAATGTGCTTACAAAGGTAAAATTATGGAACCTACCACAGTTTTATATTCGTCATCCTTAAGCTTTCTCTCCATCATATCCACATCATGCGAGAGTTTAAGGGGGAAAGCCTCTAGTGTGGTGTCCTGTTCTACAGAAGAAGTCGCTTCTGAAGAAGTTTGAATTTGCATCGTTTTCAGGATCTCGCCATGTTGTTGTTGGACAACTTTGATATGAGCCAACATTTTAAGCACCTTCTGAAAGTCTAGAATAAAATATTGCTTAGCGACATGTCCTCAATTGAAGCATAATAGGCCTAAATAAATTAGTTTGCCAAATGATTGGCATATTGACAACAGTTTTGGTAGGGACACTCACAGCACTGCTGTCACACGGTCTCCCATACAACCTGATGCTGCTGATAAGCTTTCTCTTGAAAAGTCGTCGCAGGCCCCTGGGGATCAGGATTTAGCCGTAGGGTCAGCCGCTCCAAGACCGCAGGACGTGTCTGGTCGCTCTGTACGGTGGCTTCACTACGCTCATCTCCTCGACTATCATCTGAGTTACCCTGGGGAGCAGAACAACACATTCCTGTAGGAATACCAACACACACAACACTCCAACTCAACCACTAATGTTTCCGTTAGGGAATGCAGCTAGCAGTGCGACTTGCATTGCCCTTTCATAGTCAGACACAATGTTCTGTGGTGCCATTAGTCCACCGGCAATGTCTTTTGTTGCTTCTAGAACCATGGTGTACGCGTCTTGCGTTTTACGTGTCATAAGCACATGTATACGATACAGCAAACGTCTGAAAGAAATACTAAAGTAAATAAAACGTAACAAGAAAATGATAACCCATTCGAAACCAAGCATGCATTTATGTGTTTTATCATGCACATAGACTCAGTGGTCTGTTGGGTCCGGAACGCAATCATTAAAATATCATAACCACGCTGCTAAAATCGCACGTTTAGTTGAATATATTTTATCACACTTAATTTGAAATAAAGTTATTTTCTGGTTGATAAATAAATGAATAAATAAATAACTTAATAAATAAACACCTTAAAACACATTTTATTCAACAGCATTTTGGTAAATATAGCTGAAAGTCTTGTGGCGAGCTTAGCTAGGATTTTCAGGAGTTTGCTAACTTCTCATTAAGCCCATAGGTGGCTCGTTGGTCCAGTAGGTGGCTCGTTGGTCCAGTGGTTAGCATCCCTGCTTCCAATGCAGAAGGTCCCGGGTTCATATCCCGCTTCAGGCAGAAGTTTTTTAACTTCTAATGTGGATTCAATTCCATTACTTCTTGGCTTAGGAATAAGTAAACGGTGACTTTGGAGCCGTCCTAGCAACGAAGCACTCAATAAATTCAAAGTTGTTCTGAATCGGCCTTGTTGATTCTGGCATTTGTCCGCAGGTGTTCGCACTGTCCAATCACTGATTCATATGTTTCGTATTTGAAATATCGATCTTTGATTGGTTATCGCTCACTCGTCGATGGTGTTCGAAGCCTACAGGGTTGGTTTAGTCACTTTAAATTAAAGTCCCCCACTGCAAATCAGTTTAGTTACTGAGTGGGTAGACTCTAAATGTGAATTTATTTATTTATTTATTTAATGCTACAGGCCAAACAACTTGCTTGTCAAATTGACGGGATTTTCGTCCCCTCCCGGTTTTGTTGTTGTTTTCGTTTTTTTCCACGTCCTTTCCAGTGTTCCAACGGTTTTTGCACCGCAAGGGCGTAAAAATGTATCCTTTTCCCCCCCATTTTCTTTGCAATGTCTTCCCAGATTTTCTTTAAGGATATAATTTAACGTTTCCCCACCTAAGAAAAATAGAACATTTGGATTGTCTCGTTTAGCCTCGTTGCAATAATATGAAACGTTAAGCCCAAATATCAATCATTCTTTATGTTGAAATTAATCTTCAGTAATGGAATGGGCTAATGGGATAAAATAAACATGTACAATATTAACTACAATCCAGGCCCAATTTTTGGTGCCTTCAAGTAACTTTCCCAGTGAAAGCAGTCTCGTCCATATAAAACTAGTGGGTGGGTGGGTAATTTTGATACAGTTACGCGTTACGTTAGTTAATTTAGGTCTGGATTAAGGCTTAATTATGTAGACCTGCATTAAATAAATTTGTGATTTATTATCTACCCTCTTGGTTACAAGAACTGATTCAGTGGACAACATTTACAATTAATTGTGTGCTTCTGCTTCGTTGCTATGACAGCTTGAAAGTCACCGTTTACTCACGCTATAAGTATCATCCACTATCCACACACGTTGTATTTACACCGTGAATTGAAATAAGGAATAAACTCCCTCCCCCACAAATATGATTAAAAGTCATGACAAAAAGTACACACCCGCCTTTAATTTGTACTCTTGGTACAATGAAATTAAATATTTTGTGACAGAGTCATTCCACTTAACTGCCCCTACAGGTTGTCTCATCCTCTTGGTTGAGGGCTACCGGTACATTGGGACACGAGTACGACACATCTGTGTACACAATGAGCCGGTATTCCTTACCATTTACCTTGACATAAAATTCACCTTCCGTAGGAATATCTATGTCAGTTGCAGCTACATGCAGCTGCAACGAATCTGTAACAAAACCACGGATTTAATTTATGTAGCCATAGGTAGACAGCAACATTAAGCCCTAGCCAATCCCAATCCGAAAATCGTGAAAGAGTTAACTAGGCCTAACTGGATTTTTTTGATACTGCTTATTAAGTAGTAAATCGTAGGTTAATGTCTCACATAGCAATCCACACTGAAATGAGGAAATGAGTTCATATATCTATGATTGCAATCCCAATATCAAGAATTGTGGTTAGAGCTTTAAGCGGGGTGTACAATCGCCCGGGAAGGAGCTCCGGTAACAGTAACGGCTGTTGTTGGCTATGATCTAACATTGCTTGGTAACGAGAACCTCCTTCCCGGGCTATTGTGCACCCCACTTTAGGGTCAAATTATGCAGTAGCGCTAGGCCTACCTAGCAATTATTTTAGGAGCGTATCTTAACTTCTTAACTTAACACATCATGCTCATTAATCACATTTGAACATGCACATGGCCCTATGCCTTAATCCCACAAAAATATAGCTTGGCCAGGCCTAAGACTAGACCTTTGGGTTTGGAGTTCTGCACCCAAAGCAAAGTAGAGTTAATATTCTATTGTCAGGGTTGGGTGGCTACCTAGGCCTAGCCAATGGTCTAGGTCTACCCATGAGCTTAACAATGACCCTCGGCCTAGACCATATAAAATCGGTCAAGCGGGTAGACTCAATAGGTTCGCACATATGTTCACATCGATCTCTTTTTCCACGACCTCTATTAGTTGGGCAGGAGGTTCTGCGACCATCCATGGTTGCCACAATGGAACGGCTTGGGCAGGGGCGATTGCTTGTTGCTGAGGGACATGAGAGGGCACAAGGGCAATTGCTTCCTGAGGGACGCAAGGTTGTTGGACATAGGCCACTACGGCAGCAGCGGCTTGCTGGGCTGCGACATCCGCTTGCGGGATGGGTACTACGTTATTCCGGTCAACGACATCCACATCGGGAAACAATCTATTTTCGTTCCTAAACTGCTGTTCCAAGTTCCCAAAATGGTTATCATTGACGTGGGCCCACCAAACCTATGACTGTCTCGCCCCGACTGCCCTGGCCTCCCCAGCCCTCCTCGTCCGCCTTGGTTGCCCCGACCTCCCCCGCCCTCCCCGTCCGCCTTGGTCACCCCGACCTCCCCTCCGCCTTGGTCACCCCGACCTCCCCCGACCTCCCCCGCCCTCCGCGTCCGCCCTGGTCGCCCCGACCTCCCACGCCCTCACCGTCCGCCCTGGTCACCCCGACCTCCCCCGCCCTCCCCGTCCGCCCTGGTCACCCCGACCTCCCCCGACACCCCCGCCCTCCGCGTCCGCCCTGGTCACCCCGACCTCCCCCGACCTCCCCCGCCCTCCGCGTCCGCCTTGGTCGCCCTGACCTCCCACGCCCTCCCCGTCCGCCCTGGTCACCCCGACCTCCCCTGCCCTCCCACGCCCTCCCCGTCCGCCCTGGTCGCCCCGACCTCCCACGCCCTCCCCGTCCGCCCTGGTCACCCCGACCTCCCCCGCCCTCCAAGCCCTCCCCGTCCGCCCTGGTCACCCCGACCTCAAAACAACACGCTGGGTGACGTCAAGTTGAAAAGTGTCACTATCGTAATCTTGGAGCATTTCCGCAGCTTGGCTAAGTTCTTCCAGTTGGAGCAATGTCCCAACACCTGTCCATGCATTTAGTGCTGCGTCGCTGTGAATCATTTAGATGAGGGTGGTTTTTTCTTGTGGATGTATTGATGAAACTTTAACAGCAATGTCGGTGTAGGTTTTTGGTTCTTCCCCGATTGCTTCGCATGTCTTCGCCTGGCTAACGAACGCATCCCGAAGCCCCAATAAGGCTTCTGCTGCAGTAGTTTGGTCAGGTTCATTTGGAATGGGGGCAGCGCATCCTCCTAAACATTCCCTGAAAAAACATACCACAATGTAAATAATTGTAATATAGGCCCCTGATAAAATAAGCAATTCTTTCATGTCCTCTTAACTTCAGATGGTATAACTGCCGAAACCGTTGTTTCAAAATACCAAAGGTATGCTCTATTGCTATCCTACCAGAGCTGTGCACCCTTGTGCAGCTAGTCAATCTCTTCGAGGGCCACGGTATGCTCTATTGCTATCCTACCAGAGCTGTGCACCCTTGTGCAGCTAGTCAATCTCTTCGAGGGCCACGGTATGCTCTATTGCTATCCTACCAGAGCTGTGCACCCTTGTGCAGCTAGTCAATCTCTTCGAGGGCCACGGTATGCTCTATTGCTATCCTACCAGAGCTGTGCACCCTTGTGCAGCTAGTCAATCTCTTCGAGGGCCACGGTATGCTCTATTGCTATCCTACCAGAGCTGTGCACCCTTGTGCAGCTAGTCAATCTCTTCGAGGGCCACGGTATGCTCTATTGCTATCCTACCAGAGCTGTGCACCCTTGTGCAGCTAGTCAATCTCTTCGAGGGCCACGGTATGCTCTATTGCTATCCTACCAGAGCTGTGCACCCTTGTGCAGCTAGTCAATCTCTTCGAGGGCCACGGTATGCTCTATTGCTATCCTACCAGAGCTGTGCACCCTTGTGCAGCTTGTCAATCTCTTCGAGGGCCACGGTATGCTCTATTGCTATCCTACCAGAGCTGTGCACCCTTGTGCAGCTAGTCAATCTCTTCGAGGGCCACGGTATGCTCTATTGCTATCCTACCAGAGCTGTGCACCCTTGTGCAGCTAGTCAATCTCTTCGAGGGCCACGGTATGCTCTATTGCTATCCTACCAGAGCTGTGCACCCTTGTGCAGCTAGTCAATCTCTTCGAGGGCCACGGTATGCTCTATTGCTATCCTACCAGAGCTGTGCACCCTTGTGCAGCTAGTCAATCTCTTCGAGGGCCACGGTATGCTCTATTGCTATCCTACCAGAGCTGTGCACCCTTGTGCAGCTAGTCTATCTCTTCGAGGGCCACGGTATGCTCTATTGCTATCCTACCAGAGCTGTGCACCCTTGTGCAGCTAGTCAATCTCTTCGAGGGCCACGGTATGCTCTATTGCTATCCTACCAGAGCTGTGTACCCTTGTGCAGCTAGTCAATCTCTTCGAGGGCCACGGTATGCTCTATTGCTATCCTACCAGAGCTGTGCACCCTTGTGCAGCTAGTCAATCTCTTCGAGGGCCACGGTATGCTCTATTGCTATCCTACCAGAGCTGTGCACCCTTGTGCAGCTAGTCAATCTCTTCGAGGGCCACGGTATGCTCTATTGCTATCCTACCAGAGCTGTGCACCCTTGTGCAGCTAGTCAATCTCTTCCGAGGGCCACGGTATGCTCTATTGCTATCCTACCAGAGCTGTGCACCCTTGTGCAGCTAGTCAATCTCTTCGAGGGCCACGGTATGCTCTATTGCTATCCTACCAGAGCTGTGCACCCTTGTGCAGCTAGTCAATCTCTTCGAGGGCCACGGTATGCTCTATTGCTATCCTACCAGAGCTGTGCACCCTTGTGCAGCTAGTCAATCTCTTCGAGGGCCACGTATTTCCTGATACTGGGCAAGACGACTTTGCGAAAATGACCCTTCAGGGACTGCCAAGTGCGGCCGGGACCATGATCTAACAATATTTCTCGTTACTAAGGTCTGCCCGTCCGCGCGACGAGTTTCGTTCAAGGTCGCGCATGACGTAACGTGGTACTCACGGCAGTCCGCCTGCCTGTGTTGTAGAGCGGATACGAGGGAAACATATCCACAAAACTTGTGTTTATTAATTACTAAACGATATTTGTCTGCATCGAATATCTACATAAGATACTCATCTCCATTTATTGGTGTAAATTTAAGGTATTTTTTTGGTTACGAACACGCAAAACAATCGTTGGAAAGATACAACAAGGGATATTTTGTCATATCCACCACATCTCTCGTCAATACAATTTAAAAAATAGCCATAAAGAACCTATATTATAGTCATACCAATGTTTATAATAATAAAAATAGGCCTAATAATAATAATAATAATAATAATAATAATAATAATAAATAAAATTGAAACTAAGCACTAAGAAAACACATGAAGTATAAATCTAATGTATGTCACTTGCGATGAAACCGATCTCTTGAATATTATTATTACGGTACATTGACAACGTAATAATTGAAACGTACACCGATAGAGGTGGCTCAGCGGTAAGACGCGAGACTCTAATTCGGGAGGTCGCCGGTTCGATTCCGGCCATCGGCAGTCCTGACTGAAGATTTTTTCCGAGGTTTTCCTCAGTCGTAAAAGCAAATGCTGGGATTGAGTCATACTATCAGCCCTCGGACATTCCTCCCCAGCTATCCAAAGACCCTAGAAAACTAGTTAGTCACCTGAAGAGGGGCACATCAGGTAAAGCTGGTGTGCACCCCGTACTAGTTAGAAAATATTCGGTTGTATTTACATAAGGAAATTATGATTCACAGTTTTAGGCATTTACAACTCAAATATTAATGATATATGAAGGAAACACACTTTGGCTGAATGGGCGTTGCACTTCTTGGTTGAGGCTCCTCTTTTGTAAATAATGAATGTTGTTTTCGTTCTGAAATGATTTTAAAATTAAGAATGTTGTCACCATAGATTAACACAATTCGTTGTTCTTACTTTATTTATGATTTATCACTTACTTTATCACTGATTTATTTACGATTCAATCATTTCTAATAGTGGCGAAACTGAATATTCATAGCCCCCAAATATACTATATAACCCCCCCCCCCCCCCCCCCCATAAAAGCTGTAAAATCTTTCAAGTTAATCTCTAATTATTTCTAACTAATTTATCTCCCCGCGATTGAGGGTCCATGGAAACGCCACTACTGTTGCCTCTCGTTTGTTACACATTGTTTTGGAGGTCATGGCTTATATAAATATAAACAAATACACAGCTCGACACAGCTGCGTAGATTACTCGAGGGTCTCCAGTTAAACAGAACTCAGTCATAAGTTATCACCCCGAGCGTTTGATTACATGTGGCTCGAACAGTAAACATTTCACTCCTCTTCAACCAAGCCGAGATACTCGAATCTCGATTGACTATTCTTGGTGTGATGGCCTCATCGTTGGTGTGCATATGCTTGTGTGTTAGTGTTGTTTTATCGAAAACTGAGACAAACAAGTAGTGTGTTTTCGTTGTGTCGCCGCTATGCTTCACAGATATGAAAATGTTATTACAAATTTAGGATGCAATTAGTGTTGTATTACGTAGTCGGTGATTTATCAGTTTAATATTTACTGTTGTTGGCTGGTGGCACCGATTAAATCGTCAACCAGTTCTCTCTTATCGCGATTTTCTTTTCTGCTGTCTCGCTTTTTAATGTCCCCTTTCTTTGTGAATTGTGTAGTATCAAGTGGCAATTTATGAGATGGAACACTACCTGGTTTCATTTTTCGAGCTTGTTTCGGTGAACATTATATCTGCTGATGTAACATCACATAAATATCCAATCCAATACAAAGTATCCATTGAAAGGTAAAAGGTAAAAAGATTGCACATCAACGGATCGTTTGGAAATCGTAATAAGTGTAGCCTATCTTCGAACCATTAACACTGACACTATTGCAACAATACACTGAACAAATAACCATTTTCACTGAACACGCTTTCCAAATAAATTAAAACATTAGTTAATAGTTAACTAGAATAACGCACTATTGCTAGGAATAACAATAAACCAATATTTGTGAATAAATAGTGTTGTATAACTCATCATGGCATACCGAAACAAGCGAGTAGATGAGCGGCCGGGAACCAACATGTGTATCAGTTGACGTCGCCGCGCTGCGATAAGCCCCGCCCATATGCGCATGGCCGACCTTAGTTACGAGAGATATTATTAGATCATGGGCCGGGACACACTCGATCAGACTTCATCGACTGCCAGAATTTGTTGCCCTTCAGTAACTCGTACCCAGATTTCTCAATGACGTATGTTACAAGGTTGTTATGGGGGGTTGTTGTGTTAGAGGGTGTGGGGGGGGGGGGGGCTATATAGATACAATCAACATAGTGAGACCATAGTGCTTGGAATAAGCTAATATTATCCATTTACCGTGGTTTCATGTACTGGTTCTTTGCTCCTCTTTCTTTTGAACGTTGTTTTATTCAGTTCTGCATCAACATCGTTATGCACTCTTGTAACTGATTTATTTGTATTGGAGTTGATGCCTTCTGGTATCTCCTTCTTGCGAGCAGAAAACTTGAGCTTTTTAGCTAGAACCTCAGGATTGTCGGGTTTCGTGGACCGCTCACTCTCAAATTTGGTCCGCAATTTTTTCCTCCATGATTCCTGTAATACATGCAGTGATCAAAAATTTGAAGTACATGTTTAAGAAACTTTCTCCAAATCTTTCATGAAATATTGTAAAATATTCAGATCTTGTACAATAATATGAATGACACACTACACAAATCCACAATTATTGGCCATCAGCCCTATAGACTTCGTACCAACAATGTAAGTTAATGTTATGGCTATGGGTGATGTTTGTGAGCATAAAATAGTTGGTGGTCAGCTCGCGTGTTCTGCCCCAACGCTGACGCTACAGATATACTTCTGAAACTAACAACCCGATTCATAATATGTAGGCCAGCATTCCAGACATTCTTAGGGCATAAGCATACACTTGACCAAATATCTACAAATATAAATGGAGTTTAATCATTTTTCATACCCAGGATTGAGAGATAAATAATCTTAGCGAATCATGGAGGGTGTAGACTGGGTCCGGGGAAGAATAGGCCCAGAGTTACTCTGCTAGTCGTAAGAGGCGACGAATGGAGACAAAAGGAGACCCTGTCCCTCCCCCCCCCCCCCCCCCCCCCAGCCCACTGTCCCACTGAATATTTCTCCTCCCACTTGGCCCTGCCCTCCCTTGCAGGACTCCCGTATGACGACCCACGCGACGTACAATGGATCTGATTCGGATGTGGCTTTATTCTTCATTATCATCTTTCTCATCCTCATTTTCACCCGCTCATCGTCTCGATTAGCCATTGTTGCAAAAATATGAGACGTTAAACCCCATTAATCAATCAATCGGCGGAATCGGCTTTGGAATAAGTAAACGGTGACTTTGGAGCCGTCCTAGCAACGAAGCCCTCAATAAATTAAAAGTTTTTCTGAATCGGCCTTGTTGATTCTGGCATTTGCCACTCATTGTCTCGATTAGCCTCGTTGCAAAAATATGAGTTGTTAAGCCCAAATAATCAATCGCAGGTGTTCGCACTGTCCAATGACAGTGACATCCACAGCCGGGATACCGTTGATGATCACATGAACTGAGGCTACATCTGCTCTCTCCTTGATATGTTTCTTAACTCCCTCTACCTTATATCCCTTAAACTCTTCTTTGGCCACCTCGCTGTCTAGGCACTTCTCATAGAACAAGATGCCAGCGAGTGCCAGCCTGGGAAAATATGGCGATTTTAAATCCGTCAGGGATGATCGATTCCAATCCGTTGTAGGGGGAGTCTCTCACAGCTGCCTGGATACCCTGATAACTAGTGATCTCGGTTGCCCACACTCCTCCCAAGAGGTTGAAGGTTATAATACGAAATATTTACAAACAAAAGTTACAAAGCGTCAATCCTCGGGATGGTCGACATTGAAGATATGCTCCTGCAATCGAGGTCCACGTCTGGTGGTGGCCCTTAAATGGGCCGTTTGTTTTCTTTCTCCTTAGGCCTGCCTTGCCTTGGCCCACAACACTCGCCGCAGAAGGTTGAGTAGGGTGTCGCCCCAGATGGCGAGGGCGAATCACCTTATCATCACGAGCAACGATGCCGGCCTTGAACATCCTCCTGCGTCAGACACGCCTTCCAAATATTGAAGCTGAGCCTTGGTTCCTTCATAAGTCACTGCAAAAAAATTAAAAATTGTATTGACACCAACATGCCAAGTACAAACCAGTTAGTCAATTTGAACCCACATTGCTCTGTCAATGAAGTACAGTACTTACAGGCCGTGTGGAGAAGACGAGCATCATAAACCTTCCAGCTATTTGATGGCATCTCGATGTTTGTCACAGCTTTGTCACACTGCGTCCTGTTATAATAAGCTGGTGGCCACCAGCATGTAAACTTGTCTCCCTCCCAACGGTGCCAATCAATTGGCACCACTTCAATGTCCTCCCCCGCAGGTCTACAATAAGCCACGATTGAAAATCTAGAAACAAATTGACACAACATGATTGTATTTACCCTCATTACACACATATTACCACACCATACAAGGCATGCATCTGTCATGGATAGGTTCACAGTGCTAAAAAGTTAGCACTATCCATGCACAATAGGCGTTGGTAATCTCCATCTTGAGAAACAGAGTGGCAACCATACGTTCAAAGCTACTCTAGTCACAATAAACTGATTAGTGATCACCTTGGTGATCCAAGTCCAGTCCAAGGTGGTCCACCAAGGGGATATGAGTGATGCATATTTTCGTATGGTTGATTGTTTTTAACGATTCATAAAATGAGTACTTTTAAATTATGAGTGGTACTAGGTGCTAATTTTCTAGGCCACCACATGACACAAAAATAACAATGTTGATGCAAATTTAGGAATTCCATAAAAAGTGGACCATAATACAACTCCTAAATATAATTTTGGAATAGTAATATGTATGCTATAGAATAAAGAATAAATTTCATCGTTTGATCATAGGCGTAACTACGGGGGGGGCGAGGGGAATCGCCCCCCCCCCCCCCCTAGTTTGGTCAAGAAGGGGTGAGGGGGGGCCAACTGCAATTTACAACTTCCGAATGTTAACACATTGTTTGTAAAGGCGCCCCCACACAAGCGAGCATGTCGCGCGAGATGCTGGTGAACATCGCGAACATTGTTCAACCCCCAAGAAACAAGTGCTAGTTACGCCACTGCATTCGATGATGTATATTGGAGCGAAGATTTATTTATTTGTTGTCAATTCTATTTGGTAATAAACTGATATACAAAGGAAGGAAAAAAAATAAAGTATAGGTACAAATATAAAATATTGAGGAAGTTCCTTTTAACCAACTTTTAAAAAATCACTCAATCAAAATTTCATGTTCCTTTTTGAGCTATTCAAACAAAAGTTCAAGTTCCCTCAAATATGGTGCAACATTTCCTTTCAAAAGTTCCATGGATTGACAACATGTTAGTAAAAAGAAATTGAGCGGGTATACTAAAAGGCTTACTAAGTGCTTTTTAACGCTTAGGCCTAGGCCTAGAAGGATAAGGCTATTTCTTATATTTATATTTGGATTTTGATATCCTTACCAGGTTAGAAAAGCTAGTTGTTTTTGGTCTGCTGTCATCTAAAAACTTAAAACATTCAAAGTATTGCCATTTTGGTGGCACTTGGTCATCTGTACCAGCTCCACTTTTATTGGAGGCCAATACTTTATTTTTCAGCCAAATACTGGTTTCGTAAATATTTTGTTTTCGTCCGAATGTCTTTGCCTGTAAAGAAATGTTTTAGTATTGTACAATTATTCATATAGATGGATAGATATTTTTATTCGTTTGACAGACACATAGTACATGTTTTACTCTTCTTTGCAGAGGAGCGAATAAAGTTAATAAGTAAGTACAATATAGTAAAATAAGTATAATATGCTGGAGATTTTGATTTTTATATAGTAAATACATAAACTAAATAAATAGCAACCACGGGTTTCTAATGGGCTAGGTGTTTACTATGAATACACTGATACAATGATATGAATACAATACATTTTTCATCAACTTACAAGTTCTCCCGCCAAGCTGTTGTCCCATTTGAGTCATCAGATGATCTTTTTTTGCTTTATTTTTGTAATGTGCGTTGCACACATCATACGAAATTGGGTTCGATTCTCATAAAGATGACAAAAGCTTGATCTCTCCATCACTCCACGGTCTCGAATCCATTGTGTAAATCAGGTTTAGACTGCCCAGGGACTGCTACCTTACCGTGGTGGGCAGGTTTGCGTGCTTTGTTGATCCCGAGAGCTATGCCGGCGGAAGTGTATGCTTCTGGTAGGGCCACCCAAGCCGGACTGGTCGAGGAGGAGAAGTCAGACGAAGTGCAGTCCACACCCCAATCCCCTTTCCTCACGCGCCCTCCTTCTTGCCCCCTTCCTCCAAAGAACCCCCAATTTCATCTTCATTATCACCCACTCATCGTCTTGATAAGCCAAGTTGCAAAAATATAAGACGTTAAGCCCAAATATCTATCTCTCTATATTACTGTGCTGCTAAATTTATAATATTATTGTCAGTCATTGACGTATCAATGCCAAACACTTTAATATTAATATTGTCATCGACATAGACATCCTGCCCAGGGACTGCTACCTTACCGTGGTGGGCAGGTTTGCGTGCTTTGTTGATCCCGAGAGCTATGCCGGCGGAAGCGTATGCTTCTGGTAGGGCCACCCAAGCCGGACTGGTCGAGGAGGAGGTCAGACGAAGTGCAGTCCACATCCTCCCCACTCCCGTTTCCTTCCCTTCCCTTTTCTTCCCCGCCCTCCTACTTGACCCTTTCCTCCAAACACCCCCCTAGTTCATCTTCATATATCACCCACTCATTGTCTCGATTAGCCTCGTTGCAAAAATATGAGACATTAAGCCCAAATATCAATCTATCGACATAGACATCATTAACATAATTTTCATTGGACTTATTGGCTAATCTGTTATACACTCTGATCCCTCGCGTGTCATGTTTGTTTCAAGAGCCAATTAAATTAAATTTAAATTATTAAATTAAATTTAAATTTGCACCTTGGGACATAATAACTTTTCTCGTCATTTGCTGCTGAACTCCCTTTGGACCTTGAATTAATTTTTGAGTTCCATGAATTCCCGATTCGAATGGAAATGCCGAAGAAGCCCATAATGGCCCTGACAATTTTACGGATTATACTAAGTGAGTTAGCAGGTGAATAATGAAGGTCATTGCCTTTGCCCCGTAGTAAATTTGCATTTCACCTACAAATTGCAATAACTGACTTTCTGAATCGTCCAGTTAGTTGAATGAAATTTTCAGTTGCAGGAGAGTAAACAAGCTATTCGAAAGTAAGGCTAAATGTTGTAAGTATTCTATCGGAACGACTCTCAGCAACGCAACAAAGCTGTAATATAGCAACCACATTCTACATTCCGTCGCTTTCCACAAACTCACACTTCCCAGTGTTCGCGGTAGACGATAGACGCAGCTGGGGGGACGAATGCTCTTTACTATATTATCTATAACTGCACGGCTTCTTGGAGATCAAATGTAGTATGGTTTTTGCCAAGTGTTTCTCCACAAGCCATACAGTGGTTTTGCCACACCCAAAAGTACACACAGGCCCGTCTGGGCCCGGGGAAGAATAGGCCCAGAGAGACTGCTAGTCGTAAGAGGCGACGAAAGGAGACCTTGTCCCTTGCCCCCCCAACTGTCCCACCTGCCCAGGGACTGCTACCTTACCGTGGTGGGCAGGTTTGCGTGCTTCAATGATTCCTAGAGCTATGCCGGCGGAAGCGTATGCTTCTGGTAGGGCCACCCTAGCCGGACTGGTCGAGGAGGAGAAGTCAGACGAAGTGCAGTCCACACCCCAATCCCCTTTCCTCCCCTTTGTTCTTTCCTCATGCTCCCTCCTACGTGCCCTTTTTCTCCAAACAGCCCCATATTTCATCTTCATATATCACCCACTCATTGTCTCGATTAGCCTCGTTGCAAAAATATGAGACGTTAAGCCCAAATAATCAAAATTCATCTTCATTATCACTCACTCATCGTCTTGATTAGCCAAGTTGCAAAAATATAAGACGTTAACCCCCAATATCAATCCCAACTGTCCCATTGAATATTTCTCCTCCCACTTGGCCCTTGCTGGACTCCCATATGACGACCCACGTGACGTCCAATGGATCTGATTCGGATGTGGCTTTATTCTTCATCATCATCTTTCTCATCTTCATTATCACCCGCTTATTGTCTCGATTAGCCGTTGTTGCACAAATATGAGACGTTAAGCCCCATTAATCAATCAATCCAAAAGTACACAGTGCATATAATCTGGAAAAATCTCCAAACCATATCAAAACTATCAAATTCCATTAGTGGGGACACGCCTTTTAAACCATTTACTTTTCTGCCTGTATCTTCAGCTTCTCGACTATCCATTCTAACTTCATCATTTGTCCGGTCTTCGTAATCTTCAACATCGATTGGATATTTAATGACCCTCTCCTGCCCAGGGACTGCCACCTTATCGTGGTGGTCAGGTTTGCGTGCTTTGTTGATCCCGAGAGCTATGCCGGCGGAAGCATATGCTTCTGGTAGGGCCACCCAAGCCGGACTGGTCGAGGAGGAGAAGTCAGACGAAGTGCAGTCCACGCCCCAATCCCCTTTCCCCCCCACTGTCCCATTGAATATTTCTCCTCCCACTTGGCCCTGCCCTCCCTTGCTGGACTCCCGTATGACGACTCACGCGACGTACAATGAATCTGATTCGGATGTGGCTTTATTCTTCATAATCATCTTTCTCATCTTCATTATCACCCGCTAATCGTCTCGATTAGCCATCGTTGCATAAATATGAGACGTTAAGCCCCAATTAATCAGAAAATTTAATGACCCTCTCGATTGCTTTTCCCGGTTCACCCCAATCCCCTTTCCCCCCCACTGTCCCATTGAATATTTCTCCTCCCACTTGGCCCTGGACTCCCGTATGACAACTCACGCGACGTACAATGGATCTGATTCGGATGTGGCTTTATTCTTCATTATCATCTTTCTCATCTTCATTATCACCCGCTCATCGTCTCGATTAGCCATCGTTGCATAAATATGAGACGCTAAGCCCCATTAATTAATTTATTCTCTTCTCATAATTGATTTCTTGTTCATCTATCTTTTGTTCGCAAGTAGGCCAAGTAGACATGTCACCACTCAGCCACCGGGGCCCCTCCCACCATCTCGTTTCTACAAACTGTTTCACCCCTACTCCATGGGAGGGCAAGTCCGCTGGATTGTTGGCACCCGAGATGTTGCTTGCACCTGTCAGGTCTCTAATCTCACTGAGCCGGTTGCATACGTATGCCCCTCATTGATCGTGACATTGACGTGATATCCAACTAAGGGCCGTCGTAGAATCAGACCAAACAAATATTTTGTCTTGCGGTACTTGTAAGGTCTGATTGACTTCGTGTGTCAAGCTCCCCCATAGGTACGCGGCATTATACAGATTTGCATATTTGCGATTGTTTAACCGGAATGTTCAAGAGTCTGCCATAGGGTGCCATATTTCCTGCTCCTCTTTTGAATGCGTTCCAGGCTCGAGAAAAAGCAACGGCTTCGCCTTCTATAGCCTGCAATTAAAGAGCAGAAGTTCCTTGGTTTATTAGATTTGACATGAGTCCTACTTATTTCATTTGAGCAAAATTGTAAATGAGCTTCACTTGCTTGCTGGAGGCGGTGTTGTCTATCCATAGCATCCCCTTCCCCGAGAAATCGAGGAGATTGGCCAACAGTTTGATTGTGAGACGGAAAGCCTCAGCTGCTTGGGTTGCTGCTAGGGCTGCTTCATCGGGGGATGCACCTTGAGATCCACAAGCAGAATCCCCAGGGACCCCAGCAATGGGCTCGTCTGAACTGAGATTTACTTGCATTCCATCTCTTCCTATTTCGTCTTTCTGGGATTTCGCAGTTGTCCTTGAGTATGGCAATTAGGAAGCACATTGGAAAGGCTGCTCGGTGTGCTAGTCTCCCTGATATAGCCAGGAGAATGTTAGCATAGTAACATAGCGCAAGTTTACTCTGGGAAGGGGTGCTCCCCTGGAGGGCTGTTGCAAATTCCGCAATAAGTTTCAAATAATAATGAACAAGAGTATAAGTATATTCACACATTTGTATTATAGTATTAACGTAGTAAAGCACATATTTGGGTGATGCCATTAGTTATGTGGCAAAATCGTTCAAGAAGTTATAAAGTTACTTTATAGTTACTGACAAATATTTTTCGTTCATTTTTCCAACGAAGTCTATTGTGCCAGTACGTGTGTCGGACTGTAGCTCACCGGTCGTCAAGTGTGCAGTAGCCATTCCTGCTTTCACCGAATGACTGAACACTAGCGTTGCTATCTTCACGTTCATTTTTGTGAAGGAGTCGGGGCATATGTGCTTGGCGGTCAGCTTGGGACAGGCCCTGGTTCCAGTTGTCTCTTTCTTACCGTCAATATTGTAACATTTGGAAATGTCTTCCCAGGACGCCCGCATACCGCTCAATTCATAATCATGGTTCATGAGATTATTGCGCAAACTTTTGATTAGACGAAGAACATCATACAGGGCAAAAATCTTGTGTTCCAAAAAATAAAAGAACGGCTCGTCCACTGTGACTCCAAGGAGATTGTAAACAGACCGGTTTACAGCCCCCTGATCACAGACCACCACCCACACTCGCAAGCCAATCCCGTAAAGCTTAGTTAGGCACTCGTCCAGTATGAGTGACAAAGCGGAGGTTTTAATCCCATTGTAGGCTAGAAAATAGGCAACATGTTGCTTCCAATTATGCTTCAGTCCTCTAATCATGAACACCATGGCTTGCGTCGCGACGAATGGCTTTCTCCCCAGGGGTCCTAAGTCCTCAAACCCGTCCACGAGGTCTATGCGAGAATCATACTCAAGCCATTTTTGATTGCCATTTCATCGAATAGCAAAACACAATCCCTCTCACTCTCTACCCGAATCGCTTGAAAGCCGCGTTCTATAAAAGCGTCCGGTAGAAGGGGTAGCGCAATCAATGTCGTGACTGTCCGCCGTACGTCGCACTGATCTACGAAAGGAAGCCGCCCCACGCATTTACGCCATATGGCCTGAAAACCAAACAGTAACCTAGTAATTGCAGGCTAAGTGTAAACACGTACTAGAGCTCTCAACATTTTTTATAATTTGTTAAGAGATAACCCCAAATTAAAATTAACGGGAAACACTTTGTTTCGGCTCAAAAAGTGAGCTAGTCAATTTTGAGCTGTCAAATCACGAGCAAAAACTGACCTGCACCATCGGCTTTGTGATCAGCAAGTTTTACTGCTGTGTCTCCGGAACACCCGGTTTTGGTTTGTTGGAATGCTTTACTAGGATAACTCCACATGAGCGCGTTGACAGATGAGCGATCTACTTTAATGTCTCATTTCACTCAATATGAATAATATCATAATCTTTATAATTTGTTGTTTAACGACTTACCCGACAAAGATGATTCATTCAAATAGATCGTGCTCATGTGGCGTTTTCCTAGAATATAATAGACTAACAAGTTATGGTAGATACCATAACTTTCTACAATTCGATTGGTTACAATTGTGGAAATAGAATTCGCTAATACAAATGCTAATTAGTATTTACTAAAGAAATTACCACAAACAAAACAAGAATGGTACACCTAATGGCGACACAAGAATTGCTTTCGTTTTCATTGTATAGACATTGTTGATATCAATTCTATGGTCACGTTAAAATCATTTCGTGATTTGTATCCTGTAATTAAAACTAATTATTTTTTTTCAAGTAGGGAAAGAAAAGTTAGTGCCTGTCCATAGTGGAAGAAGCAACCACTAATGTTTGCGTTAGGGAATGCATCTAGCAGTGCGACTTGCATTGCCCTTTCATAATCAGACATAATGTTCTGTGGTGCCATTAGTCCACCAGCAATGTCTTTTATTGCTTCTAGAACCATGGTGTACGCGTCTTGTGTTTTTCGTGTCATAAGCACGTACGCTACAGCAAACGTATGAAAGAAATACTCAAGCAAATAAAACGTAATAATAATAATAATAATAATAATAATATAAATAATAACAATGACAATTACAAAAACAATACGGCGTTGTACAATACACAGTAACTTACATCTGTACTGGCCGGCTCCAACCACTACGGCCTCCGTGACCGCCCAGACCGCCATCGTCCTTGACGGGGGCCCCGTCACCGGGAAAGCCGTCACCGGGAGGGTCAGGGCCATCGTCGGCGAGGCCGGGGTCTTCTCCGCCCCCGGCCTCGCGCCTCCTTCGTTTGCGCCTTGTTGAAGTTGGCATCAACGCAAATTGTTGTGTCAAGTGTTCTATACATATTGGTGTAGTGTTCAATGTGTTGAGTTTTACCAGGTTAGTTACTACATCTTTTGTAAAAGTGTGGTTTTTGTCGTGTTCTTCACGTGGGTACTCAGAAATCACAAGACCAAGTTTTTGATGGAACACTGATTTATTACGAACAATTCAAACTGACATGGCTGCCGGAAGAGCCCGAGCGCAACCTCGTAACAATGAGTGTCAAAGACAAACATGAACCACATGAATCAACACAAGAACCAAATACATAACATTTCTCCCCTCTAAACATGAAAAGACATGGAGTAGTTAATGTAGTTAGCTTACTGTTACATAGTTTATAAGCTCACAGCAAAATGCCGTGATGCAACATATTTTACCTTACATACACTTGTGAAAAACTATTTTAGAAACCATGTGACAAATATTAAACAATTTGTACACAAGGAATTACAACAATAAAACATGAAACCCACACTAATAAAGGTACACTGCATTTACAAGATAAGCCTTTCTGGAGCTTTCCTCGACCCCCCTGAGCGTCGGACGAGAGGTGTTTGCTCTTGGCTTTGCACCGGTAAAGGTGAAGGTATTGGGCGAGGTATGGGAGTCACGGGTTCCTCAGACGATGTCCCGGGTTGTGTTGTAATAGGAAGACTGGGTTGGTCATACCTGACAGGTGACTGATTTCCCTTATCAAAATCCCTTTCAACAATCTCGCTTTGCCAAGGAGGAGACGTCCTTTCTCTAAAGTTAACACCCAGCTCTATATCTGGCAACCCAGAATGCTTCAGCTGATCCGCATGAGCCATCTTTATCCTACCATTGACCTCAACCAAATAGGTAACGGGGCTCAACTGAAGTTTGATTTCACCTCTCTGCCACTTTACATCCTGGCGTGGCAGAGTTACCACTCTTACCAACACCTGTTCCACCACCAGAAACATTTTCTCGTTGCGTTTAACCTTTGTATTGAACTTCCTCTCAACCAAATCGCTGTTGTTCTGTAATGTGGAACCCAGGTCAGGTTTCAACATCCCAAGTTTAGTGCGAGGTTTGAATTTCAGCATGACTTCGGCGGGTGACATTTTGGTTACTGTTGTGGGCGTGTTCCGGAAATGAAACAAAAACTGATCAACTCTGTGCTGAAGAGCAAATTTACCTTTGGACCTATCAAGTTTCTCTACTGTTTGTTAAATTTAGCTGGTAGTCTACCTGTTTTACCGTTTGAACATTACGTTCAGCTAACCCATTAGATGCGGGGTGGTAGGGTGGACTATGCAACAAAAGTATTCCATTTGACCTACCAAGCGGCAATACCTATTAACATTCTACATTAAACATGACTGTGGTCGCGAAGAACGTCACAAATGTTCTACATGTTACAAAACGTTTGCATACAAACAAAATCTAAATGCGCATAAGAAGCACGACTGTGGTAACCAAGAACCACACAAATGTCCCAAGTGTGCCAGAATGTTTGAAGTTAAATGTAGTCTGTATTCGCATATGAAGCACGACTGTGGTAACCAAAAACCACACAAATGTCCCAAGTGTGCCAGAATGTTTGAAGTTAAACGTAGTCTGTATTCGCATATGAAGCACGACTGTGGTAACCAAGAACCACACAAATGTCCCAAGTGTGCCAGAATGTTTGACGTTATACGTAGTCTATGCGCATATGAAGCACGACTGTGGTAACCAGGAACCACACAAATGTCCCAAGTGTGCCAGAATGTTTGAAGTTAAATGTAGTCTGTATTTGCATATGAAGCACGACTGTGGTAACCAAGAACCACACAAATGTCCCAAGTGTGCCAGAATGTTTGAAGTTAAACGTAGTCTGTATTCGCATATGAAGTACGACTGTGGTAACCAGGAACCACACAAATGTCCCAAGTGTGCCAGAATGTTTGAAGTTAAATGTAGTCTGTATTGGCATATGAAGCACGACTGTGGTAACCAAGAACCACACAAATGTCCCAAGTGTGCCAGGATGTTTGAAGTTAAATGTAGTCTGTATTGGCATATGAAGCACGACTGTGGTAACCAGGAACCACACAAATGTCCCAAGTGTGCCAGAATGTTTGAAGTTAAATGTAGTCTGTATTGGCATATGAAGCACGACTGTGGTTACCAAGAACCACACAAATGTCCCAAGTGTGCCAGGATGTTTGAAGTTAAATGTAGTCTGTATTGGCATATGAAGCACGACTGTGGTAACCAGGAACCACACAAATGTCCCAAGTGTGCCAGAATGTTTGAAGTTAAATGTAGTCTGTATTGGCATATGAAGCACGACTGTGGTAACCAGGAACCACACAAATGTCCCAAGTGTGCCAGAATGTTTGAAGTTAAATGTAGTCTGTATTGGCATATGAAGCACGACTGTGGTAACCAGGAACCACACAAATGTCCCAAGTGTGCCAGAATGTTTGAAGTTAAATGTAGTCTGTATTGGCATATGAAGCACGACTGTGGTAACCAGGAACCACACAAATGTCCCAAGTGTGCCAGAATGTTTGAAGTTAAATGTAGTCTGTATTGGCATATGAAGCACGACTGTGGTAACCAAGAACCACACAAATGCAAAAGTGTGCCAGGATGTTTGAAGTTAAATGTAGTCTGTATTGGCATATGAAGAACGACTGTGGTTACCAAGAACCACACAAATGTCCCAAGTGTGCCAGAATGTTTGAAGTTAAACGTAGTCTGTATTCGCATATGAAGCACGACTGTGGTTACCAAGAACCACACAAATGTCCCAAGTGTGCCAGAATGTTTGAAGTTAAATGTAGTCTGTATTTGCATATGAAGCACGACTGTGGTAACCAAGAACCACACAAATGT
This sequence comes from Isoperla grammatica, assembly GCA_945910005.1. Classification (NCBI taxonomy): domain Eukaryota; kingdom Metazoa; phylum Arthropoda; class Insecta; order Plecoptera; family Perlodidae; genus Isoperla; species Isoperla grammatica. Next base: position 14,471,208 of record OX246749.1, read on the forward strand.
CCCAAGTGTGCCAGGATGTTTGAAGTTAAATGTAGTCTGTATTGGCATATGAAGCACGACTGTGGTAACCAGGAACCACACAAATGTCCCAAGTGTGCCAGAATGTTTGAAGTTAAATGTAGTCTGTATTGGCATATGAAGCACGACTGTGGTTACCAAGAACCACACAAATGTCCCAAGTGTGCCAGGATGTTTGAAGTTAAATGTAGTCTGTATTGGCATATGAAGCACGACTGTGGTAACCAGGAACCACACAAATGTCCCAAGTGTGCCAGAATGTTTAAAGTTAAATGTAGTCTGTATTGGCATATGAAGCACGACTGTGGTTACCAAGAACCACACAAATGTCCCAAGTGTGCCAGGATGTTTGAAGTTAAACGTAGTCTGTATTCGCATATGAAGCACGACTGTGGTAACCAAGAACCACACAAATGTCCCAAGTGTGCCAGAATGTTTGAAGTTAAACGTAGTCTGTATTCGCATATGAAGCACGACTGTGGTAACCAAGAACCACACAAATGTCCCAAGTGTGCCAGAATGTTTGACGTTATACGTAGTCTATGCGCATATGAAGCACGACTGTGGTAACCAAGAACCTCACAAATGTCCCAAGTGTGCCAGAATGTTTGAAGTTAAACGTAGTCTGTATTCGCATATGAAGCACGACTGTGGTAACCAAGAACCACACAAATGTCCCAAGTGTGCCAGAATGTTTGACGTTATACGTAGTCTATGCGCATATGAAGCACGACTGTGGTAACCAAGAACCACACAAATGTCCCAAGTGTGCCAGAATGTTTGAAGTTAAACGAAGTCTGTATTCGCATATGAAGCACGACTGTGGTAACCAAGAACCACACAAATGTCCCAAGTGTGCCAGAATGTTTGACGTTATACGTAGTCTATGCGCATATGAAGCACGACTGTGGTAACCAAGAACCACACAAATGTCCCAAGTGTGCCAGAATGTTTGAAGTTAAACGTAGTCTGTATTCGCATATGAAGCACGACTGTGGTAACCAAGAACCACACAAATGTCCTAAGTGTGCCAGAATGTTTGAAGTTAAATGTAGTCTGTATTGGCATATGAAGCACGACTGTGGTAAGTATGAACCACACAAATGTCCCAAGTGTGCCAGAATGTTTGAAGTTAAACGTAGTCTGTATTCGCATATGAAGCACGACTGCGGTAACCAGGAACCACACAAATGTCCCAAGTGTGCCAGAATGTTTGAAGTTATATGTAGTCTGTATTTGCATATGAAGCACGACTGTGGTAACCAAGAACCACACAAATGTCCCAAGTGTGCCAGAATGTTTGAAGTTAAATGTAGTCTGTATTTGCATATGAAGCACGACTGTGGTAACCAAGAACCACACAAATGTCCCAAGTGTGCCAGGATGTTTGAAGTTAAATGTAGTCTGTATTGGCATATGAAGCACGACTGTGGTAACCAGGAACCACACAAATGTCCCAAGTGTGCCAGAATGTTTGAAGTTAAATGTAGTCTGTATTGGCATATGAAGCACGACTGTGGTAACCAGGAACCACACAAATGTCCCAAGTGTGCCAGAATGTTTGAAGAAAGTGTTAAATGTAGTCTGTATTTGCATATGAAGCACGACTGTGGTAACCAAGAACCTCACAAATGTCCCAAGTGTGCCAGAATGTTTGATGTTAAATGTAGTCTGTTTTTGCATATGAAGCACGACTGTAGTAACCAAGAACCACACAAATGTCCCAAGTGTGCCAGAATGTTTGAAGGTAAACGTAGTCTGTATTCGCATATGAAGCACGACTGTGGTTACCAAGAACCACACAAATATCCCAAGTGTGCCAGAATGTTTGAAGGTAAACGTAGTCTGTATTCGCATAGGAAGCACGACTGTGGTTACCAAGAACCACACAAATATCCCAAGTGTGCCAGAATGTTTGAAGGTAAACGTAGTCTGTATTCGCATATGAAGCACGACTATGGTAACCAAGAACCACACAAATATCCCAAGTGTGCCAGAATGTTTGAAGGTAAACGTAGTCTGTATTGGCATATGAAGCACGACTATGGTAACCAAGAACCACACAAATGTCCCAAGTGTGCCAGAATGTTTGAAGTTATACGTAGTCTGTATTCGCATATGAAGCACGACTGTGGTAACCAAGAACCTCACAACTGTCCCAAGTGTGCCAGAATGTTTGAAGTTAAACGTAGTCTGTATTCGCATATGAAGCACGACTGTGGCCGCCAACAACCCCACACGTGTCCTACTTGTGCAAAAACGTTTACAATGAGGTCTAGCCTCGTGAGGCACATAAAGCTCATGTGTCGGCACCAAGAACCAGAGTAATGTTTCATTTCATTCCAGTTATTTATTTAGCTTTATTTTTTACACCGATATGGGTGATCCAGGCAAAGTGGATATGTTAAGGTTTAGAAGAAAATACATGCTTATGTTTTGAAAGTAAAACAAACAGTTTAATTGAATCGTGTATTTCAGGAAGGGCGTAAGTTCACTGATCATAGTTTTGAGATAAATGCAAAAAAATGTTTATATTCCCTTAGGATATATTTTTTTAAAGACCTTATTCATGATTGTATTTTATGGTAAGAGAATGATGGTTTTATCAAATATATATATTTTTTTTTTACAATTTAAGGGTCTTTGTTAAGGGTCTGAAGATGATGGACATATGCCCCTTCTGCAATACATTCATACAAGATTCTCAAAACATTGCTAATAATTTTTTTTAAGCCACAAAATGTATGTATTATTAATTTTATTAGTAGGTAAGTATCAGTGTACAATATGTAGACCTGAAGAACATAAAAATTCACAAGTAATGTGTTGAAAACTTATTTATGTAAGAATACCACTATGGGTATCCAGCTTCTTCTTTTACTGGCGCACTGGCCACCACAGAATCTCGTTAAAGAAATCACGATGACCTTCATCAATGTACTGGAACACTTTTTGATATCAATTATCTTGTTGACATTGATTGGAATCTTGTCTCCCTCGTATGCCTTATCTGATGGCAAACAAGTTATCCGATGCCCTGGGGATGATAGAGCGGACGAATGACGCACATCGCTACCAATGACCAGTGAGGCTGTTATGACTCCTTTGTGAGTGTGGGTATGTTCAAAGTAATGGAACTGAGAGATGTTAAATGGCATCTGTAAGATAACAAAATGTCACAATAGGTTAGTACCTTCTAGATACATGTTATAATAATATACAATAGCCACCAAAGTTTTAAAACAAGCAACACTCACCCTTTTCTCCCTTGGTACATGTCGACCACTTGTTTCGACAGATAGCACAGTTTTCTTATAAAACATTGGCCACCACGCCTTGAAACTAATGATGTCTGATGTCTCAATCGGCTTGACTGTGAATTTGAGCTGTTAACTTGATGAGACTTATCAACTCCATAAGCTCAAATGGAGTGTAGGCCTACAAACGATCCCACTTTTTTAAAGCCCGTTTAACGACCCCAAAGTCCCGGTCACATAGCCAAATAGAGTGTCCACGTATTGGGAAAAAGTTTTTTACAGTCTTAAATCTGTTTGTGTCAACCAAAGCACGACATAGTCTCAGGTATGTGTGGTTTTTATTTTGCCCTGGGCAAGTTTAAAAAAATAGGAGCAACTCTGTTACTTCATCAGCTACAAATTCTCTAATGTAGTCCAGAAGGAACGTACAAACTTTGCCCAGAGATGGCGCAGCATGTATTGCAGAAACGGCGAAAGTCCTGGACTAGCGCCCTTTCTGCAATACAACTCAATTTGATCATCAAAATTCTACCATATGAAAGAGCTGGACTTCCGCCCTTTCTGAACTAAAATGAAGGCCTATGTTAAGAGATATGAAAATAACCTCTAACTCATTTTCGTCTAAAATGTGACTTACGCCCTTTCTGAAATACACGATTCAATTATTAATACACAGTAACTCACTGTTAATAACATTAAAAATACAGATCAGTGCAATGGATGTTTGTATTTTTTGTTTGCTTCGCTTTGAACCAAAAAAATAAAAATTTTCGTCTTTGCCCGAAAGTACAGGCAAAGTCATAACCACGTAAGCGCAAAGTGAAAAATTAATGGCTGAATACTTTGCCTGTGGATAATATTCATTGGTTTAGGTGTCCTCTCGTATTGTTGTAATGTCAAGAGTCATACCTCTGATAGTGTACTTATAAGTGTGAGAGGTGCTGGTTCTCATTGTTGATGTGATGGTGGACGAGCCATGAGAGTCAGACCTTTTGAGCAATTATTGATTATTGATTTTATTGTTTATTGATTTTTTTATCAATTTTTGATTAAAGCAATTATTAAATTTGGAATGTTCAGAGTTCTTGTAGAACACATATTTATTTACCAAATGAATGAGTAAATAAATAATTGAATACATCATTAAATAAGTATATAAATAAATAAAGTTGACATTTCTCTCTATATTTCTGAGATCTTTTCAATATTTATTTTTATTACATGCATCATTAGTCTAACTTGTTTCAATTATTATCACAAGAAAGTGTTCACAACTCACATCAATAGGTGATTATAAGGAGTTTTGGTTGTAATATATCTAGTTTCCTCCTTACCGTAATAACGAAGAACACTTTTTCAACGAACAATAGTTGTTAATTTACTTTAGTTTTAACACAATAAATAATTATGATTTAGCATTACTTAATAACTGCCGTAGCAAGTTCTCTTATCGAGGACCGTAGACCCCCCTCTCTCCTTGTTCACCGCCAACTACCTACCTACCGCCCCCTGGCCACACACCGCCCACTGGCCACACACCGGCCCGTGTAGTGTCCGCAGCTTCCACGGGCCTGTGTTCCTCCCGCCTCCTCCAACCCTTGCTCTGGGGTGAGAGCGGAGGACTGGCCACACACCGGCCCGTGTAGTGTCCGCAGCTTCCACGGGCCTGTGTTCCTCCCGCCTCCTCCAACCCTTGCTCTGGGGTGAGAGCGGAGGACTGGCCACACACCGGCCCGTGTAGTGTCCGCAGCTTCCACGGGCCTGTGTTCCTCCCGCCTCCTCCAACCCTTGCTCTGGGGTGAGAGCGGAGGACTGGCCACACACCGGCCCGTGTAGTGTCCGCAGCTTCCACGGGCCTGTGTTCCTCCCGCCTCCTCCAACCCTTGCTCTGGGGTGAGAGCGGAGGACTGGCCACACACCGGCCCGTGTAGTGTCCGCAGCTTCCACGGGCCTGTGTTCCTCCCGCCTCCTCCAACCCTTGCTCTGGGGTGAGAGCGGAGGACTGGCCACACACCGGCCCGTGTAGTGTCCGCAGCTTCCACGGGCCTGTGTTCCTCCCGCCTCCTCCAACCCTTGCTCTGGGGTGAGAGCGGAGGACTGGCCACACACCGGCCCGTGTAGTGTCCGCAGCTTCCACGGGCCTGTGTTCCTCCCGCCTCCTCCAACCCTTGCTCTGGGGTGAGAGCGGAGGACGCTACATTACAATGCTCCCCCAGATTTCATTACCTTTGAAACAAATAATGAAATCTTTACTGTAATGTCATAAACACTAATCACACAAACACTGAATCACCCTCTCTTAAAAATTACACACATAAACTATCAGTTAACATGAATAATGGATTCAACTCCATTTAAAAAATCACACACAAATGACGTATTAATATCAATAATCGGTATCACGAATGAATTTACGATCATACATAAGTCCATTACACGGGTTCAACATATCGCTTTAAATTTATAATGTCATGGACACCCTTGTCCTTATCATTTTTGTCAATGAAACGATATGCGTTATGCCCTACCACATTCCCAATTATGAATGGGCTTTCGTGCAAATTAAAAAACTTTTCAATTTCTCTGTCCAAGGCACTAGACACATGATTACTTTTCAATAACACCAGATCACCCACACCAAAAACGGTCGGCTTGCTGTTGTTGTCATGTCGCGCCTTCCGCCTCGCTGCGTTCGACGCCATCCTTTCGCTCGCCAACACAATCTTCCTGGTGTGAAGGTGTGACATCGCTGGCATTGCACGTGTTGGATCTTCTCGGTAATCTGTTACCCTACCAGGAATATCTGAACAGATGGCAGAATGGTCGAGCAGCAGTTTTGACATTTGCAGTTTTTGTAGCGAGTTGATGGCTGTGTTCACCCGTTCGGCGAACCCTCGGTCATTGTCCAGTTCGGCGCTACAATGTAGGCTTATCCCCGAACATGGCCCGTCTTTCTGATTTGGTGGTCGAACTGTTACATGTTGACAATAGTATTCCTCCCACCCACGTATTGTTTTGGATTCGAAATTGAACGTTTGGGTGTTATTTTCGAGCGTTATTTGGAGCGTGTTGTTTTTGAAGTTAATCTCGGCCGTAACAGATTGTAGCCAATCCGAGCCAATTATTAATTCGCGATGTAATTGAGGAACAATGAACATAGGCATCTCATACAACACGTGCTCTATCATAATAGTTAAGTATGTTTGTTTGTTCACTGTATGGGTTTTCTCATTGAACGCGCCCGTAACCAAAAGACTCCGGGCTGGTGAAAGCGGCAACTTTGGATCTAGTTTAATTAAATTCGACCAGAATTGTTCAGAAATACATGTAATTTCACTGCCTGTATCGAGTAATGCATTTATATGAATACCACAAACGCTTACATGTATCTCCGGTATCGTCTTCTGCGGCGTCTCGTCGACCGATACGCACTCTTGTGAGAAGTCCTCTCGGAGGCTGCCCTGGTCGAACACTTCAATTGTTTGAACACTCCTTACGTGCAAGTTGTATTCATCCCTGGACGTGTGTGCAACCGGAAACAGCGTAGCATCCTGTCCGGTTAGGCGTCGTTTTCCCGTGTGGTCCTCTTCCGATGCCACGTGTTCCGCCTCCACACGAGGCACGCCGTCCTCCGGTGCGTCCTGAAACGTGATGTTATTCACCCTCGGCCCACGGCTACTATCGGCGTCGGTGTTGCGGCGATAGTCCCGAGTTCGAGGCTCCCTCCAATTCCCCGCGCTGTTCTGCTGCCGTGGTCCCGTCGCCGAGTACATGTTACCAGCTGCGGTAGCGCCTGCCTGGTATCGCGTGTAGTCTCCGGTGATGGCACCGCCGTAGCGTTGTCCTCTCTCGCGGTCTCGGCGTCGCAGCGCTGCGTCGTCCATGCCCCTGCAGCCGTTGAGACTGCAATTTGAGCAGAACGTTCGTATAGGCAAACAAGTCAAGTGCGTCGCTAGTGTTTATACTAGGTTCCTTAATGAGTGAGTGTATTTTGTGTTGTGCTCTTGAAAATCTGTGATTATGTATTATTATAGACTAGAGGCAAAACGATTAAGTGTATTTTTTGTTAGTGATTATTACTGGTACTTAGTAAATAAACGATAATTGTGAGAGTAAAAAAAAAAAAACTTAGTGGGTCAACGGGCTGAAAACGCGCAATAGGCTCTCGGACGAATGTCTCCATTTAGAGGGATACTTAGAGTCAATAGCCAAAGCCGAGAAACTAAATGCCGTTGAGATGTTGCAAAAAATGCGTGACGATGTTTTAAGTTTAGTATACCCAAATGTTGACACAGCATGACGGATGTTTGTGTGCACAGCATCATCTAACTGCAGTGGTGAACGGTCATTTTCGTCTATGACACGGGCAAAAAGCCACCTTCGTTCGAATATGGCACAGGATAGACTCAACTCCCTCCCTATAATGTACATAGAATCTACCGCCTTGAACAGAATCTCATATGAGGACATTATCGACGAATTTGCAATGAGGAAAGCGAGAAAACAGCCCTGTAATTCCAGTCGTCGGCAGATTTCGAAGGGTAGGTGAGTAATTCATTAACTAATCATTTGTATTAAAATACTAATAACTTACCGTGGTGTTGATGTTTGTAATTTAGGGGGGGGGGGGGGGGGCGACCATCAAATATGTGCCTATGTACTCAACCTAAGCTAATCCGGCCCTGCACTTGGCCCTGGCCTCCCTTGCTGGACTCCCTTATGACGACCCACGCGACGTACAATGGATCTGATTCCGATGTGGCTCTATTCTTCATCGTCATCTTTCTCATCTTCATTATCACCCGCTCATCGTCTCGATGCATCGTCTCAGTTGCATAAATATGAGACGTTAAGCCCCATTAATCAATCAATCGTACCCAAGGGATTTCATTTGCACCGTAATAAAGTCCCTTATATATCCTTGGCCCTTTTTGGATTTCTCGAATTTAGCTTCAATTTCCGGTTATTTATAAATAGCAATGCTGAACTTTCCTCCCACTTGGCCCTGCCCTCCATTGCTGGACTCCCGTATGACAACTCACGCGACGTGCAATGGATCTGATTCGGATGTGGCTTTATTCTTTTTAATCTTCATTATCATCTTTCTCATGTTCATTATCACCCGCTCATCGTCTCGATTAGCCATCGTTGCATAAATATGAGACGTTAAGCCCCAATAATCAATCATTCTCTTCTGAAAAATATTTTACGTATGAGCTCACGTTGAAAGAGGTTATGTTTATGTTGGTTTGGTTGAGTTTTGCCGCCTTTTTCGGTTGTTGTTGTACAATGAAGCTTATCTACGGACTTGCAGTGTTGAATCTCCGCAGGTAGCTCTGATGACGAACCTACCTACGTTTTCACGTTTATACACAATGTCCTAGGGTAGTCGGTAAAGTAGGCCTACCGACGTTGAAAGACCGTAATGTAAACCAGGTCACAGTGTATTCTCTGGGGAGGCTGAAGTACAGTCATCATGAATACCCGCAGCTCTTCCTCACGCGCCTTGCTACTTGCCCCTTTCCTCCAAAGAGCCCCCAATTTCATCTTCATTATCACCCACTCATCGTCTTGCTTAGCCAAGTTGCAAAAATATAAGACGTTAAGCCCAAATATCAATCAATCAGTCGAGGATGAAACAAAGGTTAATTTTACAATTCGATCAGCAGTGAAATGTTATCTATACTATTATACAGTAAAAATAAAGATGGCCCATATAAATTAATAAAAATACCTAAGTTTGTATTCATCACTGTTCTCTGGTTGTTGTGTTATGATGACATCTTTGTCTTTTAGCCAGGCCTCTCGCAATGTGTTGATCTGTTTTAGTCGATGATCGTAGCTTTGGCCAATAAAATGGGCAAGAACAGAACAAAGCGCAGTTGCGTTTGAGAGGGCCTCTTTGAACCTTGCTTGCACGGCTTTTCCTTGTCTACTTTCTTTTACTTGTATAATTTTTATTGGGTTAATTTTCAGGTCTTTGTGTGTGTCACTTGATGGCAAATTGTTAAAATCTAGTGACCACCGTAAATTAACCAGATTTTGTGCCAACAACGCCATCCTTTCAGCCTCCTAATAAAATATATATGCTGGCAAGGAAGAAGTTTATGCCTTTGAAAAATCTACAAGAGCATATTTCCGTAGTTACCTACAAACAAAAAATATTACATGGTTACGTAGTTGCAAAATGAGTATATTTCTTATATTAAAAGGGGAGTCAAAGTCCGAATTGAGGAAAGCACGTCTATATCATACTCATTGCATTCATAACACATGGAAAAGGTTCATTCATCTGTAAATGAATTTTAAGCGACCCAAAAATGAAACATCACTACAATACAATCAATCAATCAAGATATTATTACCAGTCTTAAATGTGTGTTGGTGTATTATACGCTAGCTAACAGGGATGACATGCATATTAGTATTATTAAGGAGGGACAACACTGAAATTCTGAAAAAAATCTCGTTTTTTCCATTTTTTTTTTTTTTTTTTAATCAAATATTATGTTGTGTTCTAAACCTAAGATTGAACACACAATACTTACATTTCATTATTGATATCTGTTTTTGAAGTTTGTTTGAACTCGATTACTATGATCTTTCACAACTGACTAAACTTTGACAGTCATTTCTAGGATAACTTTTTTTTTACATTTTTCAGAAGGTGGGACATTTTAGTGTCTACAATATTTAAGCAATCATAGTGAAACTTTCTGTGAATATTCTTCAATAGTCAAGGAAGGTCCCCAAGGATGGAATAATTATTACCTTTGGTAGATTAATAATAAAAAAATCCTAAACTTTAATGTGCAATGGAAATCGAAGAATGTAAATAATTGTTATAAGTAAAAAATAATTTGTTCCTGTATTTTAAATCTGAAAAAATAATCCATCCGTGTGTACCTCAAATGGTTATTAAGCTTCACAAAAAAATATATATCAATTATGGTGTTTGGTGCTCATGTGAAAATGTCCCGGCTAATTCATTGTTGAATCAACAATACAAAATTTATAACAATGCCATTTTTCCTTTTTTTAAATTTTTTTTTGTTGCTATTAATATCTCAGCCATTGATTAATGCACACACAAAAACACATCTAATTCTGATGGAAACTTTAGAAGCTAGAAATTTCAGTGTTGTCCCTCCTTAATAAAAAATAATAATTATACTTAATAATTATATATTATGTATGGTATATTTACTAAATAATTATTATTTACCATACGTCAAAATAATAATTATTTAATAAATATACATGTTATAATCTATACGCACACATTTATATGAGCAAGAAATGTTACATTTACATGTTAATAAATGTCCATTATGAACTTATTTGTTTACAAACCTTATACTCTTTCCCGTTTTTGCCAACTTTTAGGCCATTGTCGGTAATCTCCGCGACCCGTCTCGGCCCGGGGTAGAATAGGCCCAGAGTGACTCTGCTAGTCGTAAGAGGCGACAAAAGGAGACCCTGTCCCTTCCCCCCCCCCCCCCCCCCCCCACTGTCCCACTGAATATTTCTCCTCCCACTTGGAGAAGTCAGACGAAGTGCAGTCCACACCCCAATCCCCTTTCCCCCCCACTGTCCCATTGAATATTTCTCCTCCCACCTGGCCCTGCCCTCCCTTGCTGGACTCCCGTATGACGACTCACGCGACGTACAATGGATCTGATTTGGATGTGGCTTTATTCTTCATTATCATCTTTCTCATCTTCATTATCACCCGCTCATCGTCTCGATTAGCCATCGTTGCATAAATATGAGACGTTAAGCCCCATTAATAATAATAATAATAACATACCTGCAACGCCAGCTAAAATGTCCTCCTTTAAAAAGAAGAACTTATTTTCTTTCAATTTTAACTCTTCATTTTCTTTTGAGATTTCCAGTATCATCCGCTCCTTCTCCAAAAGCTTATTTCCAAGATCCTAAATCTTCTCACGAAGAGCTTCTTTATCATCATCTCGGCTGCTCTTTGGCCTCTTACTGCTCACTGTTGACGAAGACGTGGATGGTTGGCCCAAATTTGATATCGTTTCATTTATTTTGTTTCTGAGGATGAGCTCCTCTGCGTTTGGCGACACTCCTTTTGCCTATGACATTCTAACACATACGATAACCTTTTTCTTATAGTGTAGGCCTTATGGCCATGGTGCCAGCTCAATATTTTTTATTAAATCAGGACCTATATCTCTGGAACTATATCATAGGCAGCAATATTTTGAGGGGGGGGGGATTTATAATTCTTTGTAATCGATTAGGGTGGTCAAACTAGATGCAACTCTTGAAGCTTTAACATGGATGTTTCACTGCAGTGGAACGTAAGAGGTTATTTTACGCGGTCCGAAGAGATCAAGCTCTTAACCTCCAAGGAAAACCCCACTATTTTATGTCTGCAGGAAACCCATTTTAAAACTTACGACAACCCAAGGCTACGTGGCTATACATTTTACAGATTTGATGACGACTCGGGAGAACGGGCTCAGGGAGGAGTTGCTACTGTCATCCACGACAGCATATATGCAGAACACTTGCCTCTCACAACAACTTTGCAGGCGGTAGCTGTCAGAGTAGCTTTTCCCAGCCCAGGTACTCTATGCAACATTTATCTTCCACCCACGACTGTGATATCTAAAACTCTAGTCACAAATCTTTTAAATCAACTACCACGTCCTTTTATTATTCTTGGAGATTTTAATGCACACAATATTTTATGGGGGAGCAGAACATGCAATCCAAGGGGTGTTTTAATGGAAGATATTTTTATATCTCACTACTTGATTCTTCTTAATAATGTAAAACCAACTCACTTTAGCACTGCGAATGGGTCTTCCTCTGGACATCGAATAAGACGTCTTGCCGGATCTCTGTGGAAGCGACCATCTCCCAATTATGACCAATTTATTCCACCAAAGGCACTGATAACCCAGATGTTTTGTGCCTTTAAACCACAATAATAATAATAATGATAATAATTTATATGCACAGCGTTATTGATAGTTGTTCCCAGGTTTTGTTTGTGTTTGCCAGGAATATCACCATTCGCAATGGCTCGATTGAAATTGCATCATGATCTGGTATCTCTGGGACATTTACTGTTCGGTGGTGTTTCATCATTTGACAAATTGTGGTTAAGTGTTGCGTACACTGCAGTTATCTATTTCTCCAAGGTCATGAATGTTATTTCTGTTAGCATTTTGGTAGTAGCGTGTCTTCTTGGTAATGGTCGTCTGCTTTAGGCTTCCGTAGGAAGCTCCTCCAAGAGTATTCACGCGCCCTCCTACTTGCCCCTTTCTTCCAAACAGTCCCCTATTACATCGTCATTATCACCCACTCATCGTCTTGACGTTATGCAAAGCTATTGCAAGTAATGTTTCGTGAAATTTAGAATCATCGGTGTCCTTGCGCTTCACCCCACCTTTGCGGCCCTGCAGTGAGCTCTCCTCCGCATTAAACCATTGAGAGGTAGGGGATGCTGATGAGGGAGCAGAGGATGTAGCAGAAGATGAATGTGTAGCTGAGTGTTTGGTGGGTGATGATGATTGCGAAGAGGCGGCTGACGGAACGGATGATGGTTTGAGTTTATGTGATATGGGGATAGGATTGCAGTGAGATGTAGATGGCTGGTTGGTGACTGATGACAGTTTGTTGAATTGAGTGTCGCTGGAAGCTTCCACGTCCACCCAGGTGTCATAAAGTTCAAAACATTGTAGTTCCGAATCGGCATAGACACTCTCCTGGGATGCGGCATTAAAATTTGTCTTTGAACTTCTCCTTGTGCCCAAATATGGCTCCAGCCACGTCATTGCAGAATAGAGGTGCCATTTGGAATGGGGAACCTGTCCGGAACCAGATCGCCCCTGAGTGGTATTTCGTTCCCTCACAAACTTTTCCCTGAGGGATTTGAATCGGGCTTTGGCATCCAAAACTGGAATCACAAACATTTTAGTTAGCCTTTAGTACTGTAGGCCTACGCCTAAGAATGTACCGTATTGTATTGTATTGATTGTACCCTGTATTGCAGATACTAAAATTATCCACGAAATAGGCCTATGGGGAGGCGAAATAACTTTCTATCAGCACAGATAGATCTACAACTTTCAACATTTCAAGTTCATTGACAAAAAATTAAAACCCCAATTTAACTTCTTTGGCACCAATGGTTTTTATTTCAACAACAGATAGTGCACTGCCTGCTTCAGAGTTGGCCACCTTCGATCAGTAGTGTGGAGCCATCTCAAGCTAGGCCTAGGCCTATACGGTCTCCGGCCACCACTTAGGCCTACTGTAAAGGAGTAAGCGGTGGCCGGACCAGTTTTCGAGCATTGAAAAATGGCTCTTACTGGTACACTCTAAGTAGGGCCTAGTACCTAGTTTGCTTAAAAACTTGTTACCTGTGGCTTAGCCTAATAAGGGCTAGGTAGACCTAGGTCCCTAGGCCTAGGCCTAGTCATACTTCCTTACTAGGCCTAGCCTAGGTCTACCCGTCTGGGCCCGGGGAAGAATAGGCCCAGAGTGACTCTGCTAGTCGTAAGAGGCGACAAAAGGAGACCCTGTCCCTTCCCCCCCACTGTCCCACTGAATATTTCTCCTCCCACTTGGCCCTGCCCTTCCTTGCTAGACTCCTGTATGACGACCCACGCGACGTACAATGGATCTGATTCGGATGTGGCTTGATTCTTCATCATCATCTTCTCATCTTCATCCGGTCGAAGGGTCTGATTCGGATGTGGCTTGATTCTTCATCATCATCTTCTCATCTTCATCCGGTCGAAGGGGGTCCTTCCACGTAGTGACCGGTGCCCACAAAGGAGGCTCTCATGCATACTTTCTCTCTTCCCTTTCTTCTTACGTTTATCACCGATCATGTCATCCTTTTCTATTTTCATAGTTTTCTTCTCCATAACTGCTGGCCTCCTTTGTGATCCAAACGCCCTCCGCCGTGTTTGCCGTGCGGTGCGACCCGTGTCGGTGGAAAGGGGGATCCTGGCTGCTGAGGGAAGTGTAACCTGCGGGTTGCATGGACCAACACGCATCTTTGGCCCCTGCTTCATCTAGACGGGTGGTACAGGTTCAGCCCGACCTGTATCAATCGGCAAGTATCAACTCACGTTGCATATATTGGGTTAGCGCTCCAGCTATATCTCTTGCGTATCCCTGGCGTCGGTAGTTCCGCGTCCCGTTTGAGGCTCCATGGAGGGTGGGGAGCGCAGGAGATGAAACCGTTTATTCTTCTATGGATAACAAACAAAAAGCAACAGGCATTAACTTAAAAAGAAGAAAGGAGAGAGAGTCAGATGAAGAGGTAGAGGTGGTCGACACCCACGATGTGAAGTCGTCCCTCTGTACCTAATGGTTAAACCGACAGAGAGGACGTTCAGTAAAATGAACCCTCTATTCATTGAAAAAAATTTGGAAGATTTACTAGGAGTCCTGCCATCAACCAAGAAACTCCGTGATGGCTCACTGCTTGTCAACTGCGCCAACGAGAAACAGGCAAAAAAGCTGCTGGGTATGTCAACTCTTTGCTCCCTCCCAGTCACCGTTGAGGGCCACCCGTCCTTGAACGTCTGCAAGGGGGTGATCTCGTGCTTCGACCTCCTAAACGTAAGTAAGTGATCAGGAGCTCAAAGATTATCTGAAGCCGCACCGCGTTGTTGATGTAACAAGGATCATGAGCAGGAAAACTGGCCAGCCTCGTCCCACTCCAGCCGTCATACTTTCATTTGCATTGCCTCAACTACCCGCTGAAATTAAAATCGCCTACCACAATCTTAAAATCCGACCGTACATTCCGAACCCTTTACGGTGCTTCAAATGCCAAGTCTTCGGCCATACCCAAAGCAGGTGCACGCAAGAAGAAGTCTGCTCAAATTGCGGATCACCAGCGCATTCCTCTCCTTGCGAGACGGAACCGCACTGTGTGAATTGCGGGGGGCAGCACTCAGCCCGGTCTCGTTCATGCCCAGTGTGGGTCAAAGAGCAGGCCATCCTTGAACGAGCGATCACTGCAAAAATACCTACGTGGGAAGCCAGACGCCTAATGGGTTCCTCACAACCCGTAACCAGAGGTATATCTTTTGCCTCCGTCGTACAGAGTTCCGCCCCCTCTCCCCGAGAAGCCCAACTGCTGGCGCACAACCAGGCTCTACAGGAATCTGTTAACCAATTGCGCGACCTGGTTAACCAACAAGCTCAACAAATTTTAACTTTAAACTCTCAAATTGCTGAATTACTTCAATACCTCAAGCAAACAACTGTATCTCCTATACAATCACCTATATCACTGCCTACCGAGAAACCATCACCCCCAACCATTGAACAAACATCGTCCTTCACGCACCCATCGGTTCCTACCGAGTCATCATCCACACTGGCTAATGCACAAAATACTGTCGAGAAAGCAAATAAACCTAAGGAACAGAAAAGTAGCGTAAAAGCACCCATCATCACAAAAACCACCAATAATATGGGTAACGTCATCAACCCATTCCCTAAACCAGCTCTTAAACCGCCCACAAAAAAGAAACTAAGCAGATCTACTCCCCCCTCTCCCTCGGAGGATATGGTCGAGGACCCGTTAGTGGACCAAAACCCATACGCTCTTCTAAGGGATATAAACCATAAGTAACAACTCAACATCTTCTACGTACTTGGTACTCAGCATAGCTTTACAGGTATCCAACTCTCTCTAAAACCTCTGACGTATACGAACTCAACATCACACCCCAAACACGGCCCACTTTATCTCCTGGAACTGTCGAGGTTTCTATACCAACCGAGAAGAACTACAAATTATTATACGCGACAAACAGCCCTTATTAATTCTACTTCAAGAAACCCTTCTGAAACCTACTGACAACCCCACTCTCAAAAATTATTCTATACACCGTCTCGACTTCACCGGCGGTGACCGTGCTCAAGGGGGTGTTGCTATTATGGTACACGACTCTGTGCATGCCACTGTGGTGAATGTCAACTCCCGCCTTCAAGTAATTGCAGTTACAGCCCACCTGACAGTTCCTACAACCTTTTGCTGTATTTATATTCCACCCTCATTTAACTTTACCAAGCATGATTTAGAATCTATCTTCAACCAGTTGCCCAGACCGTCCATTATGGCTGGGGACTTCAATGCCCACCATGTGGACTGGGGCTCATCATTATCAGACCGTAGGGGTGATATTGTTGCCGACTTCCTGCACGACGCAGACGTGTCACTCCTGAATACCGATCACATGACACATTTCACAGCACACACCGGAACACTATCAGCCATTGACCTAGTGATGTGTACACCCATCCTGACACTTGACTTGGAGTTAGGTGTATTGGACGATCTTCACGGAAGCGATCACTTCCCACTTCAGCTGAGCTTCGATAATTACCGACCTGCACCCCACCCCGGACAGAAATGGAAATTCCATCAAGCAGATTGGGGATTATATCAGGCACTGAGTGAGTCCAGCTTACTCAAATTAGATCTTACTAGTTGTCATGACCCAAACCTGCTTTTAACCAACGTCTGTGCGTGTTTACTAGAGGCCGCCTCTACTGCAATACCGACGACCTCTGGTAAACAGCGTCACCGGCCTGTCCCGTGGTGGAACGAAGAATGTTCAGCTGCGATCAAAGCCCGGAAACGGGCCTATAGGAAGTTCAATACTTACCCTACGTCCGAGAATTTGATGGCATTCAAACGCCTACAGGCGAAGGCCCGATATACAATTAAACAACGGAAGAAGCACTCCTGGCGAGAATATGTGTCTACCATTAACAACCGCACACCATGCTCAACAGTGTGGAAAAAGATAAAATCCATCTGTGGTCGTCCGATGTCTACCATACCTGCGATCCAGGACAACGGAATGCTTGTCACATCTCCGACTGATGTGGCATCAGTGATTGCCCGACATTTTGCCTCGGTTAGCAGCAATGCTCGATACGATCCAGTATTTCTGGACCGCAAAAGACGCTGTGAACAACAACAACATCTATCCTTCGTTTCGGACAATACTGAATCCTACAACAGGCCTTTCACGACATGGGAACTGCAAACGGCAATCAACTCCTTGCGAAGTACGGCCACCGGAGAAGACAAGCTCCACAATGATATGTTCATCCACCTGTCTGACGAATCTCTTGGAGTCATTCTTTTATTCTTCAACATGCTGTGGTTATCTGACGCATTTCCCGATGAATGGCGCAAAGCCGTCTTGATACCGCTCCTGAAACCAGGTAAAGACAAAACACTGTCGGGCTCTTATCGCCCTATCTCTCTCACAAGTTGTTTTTGCAAACTGTTCGAGCGGTTGGTCAATAAGCGTCTCATGTGGTTATTGGAATCCCGTGGTCTGCTAGCCAATGTTCAATGTGGTTTCCGCCAGCGCCGTAGTGCGGTCGACCACCTGGTTCGTTTGGAAACATTTATACAAGAAGGATTTGTCGCCAAACAGCATGTGATAGGAGTTCTCTTCGACATCGAGAAAGCGTACGATACCACCTGGCGCCACGCCATTCTAAAGCAGCTTCACGAGTGGGATTTTAGAGGCCATTTACCAAAATTTATACAGAACTTTCTTAAAGATAGGCAATTCAAAGTCTGCGTCAATAACGTGCTGTCAGCTCCGCATGAATTGGAAACGGGAGTCCCTCAAGGCTCCGTCTTATCGGTTCCTCTGTTTGCGGTCGCCATCAACAGTATCGTGTCGTGCGTTCCTAAATCCATCATGGCTTCTCTATTCGTTGATGACTTTGGAATTTTCTTCCGGTCAGTCAACGTTTCTATTGCCCAACGACACCTACAGATGGCACTGAACCGCATCGGCGAGTGGGCTAAAGCGCGGGGCACTCGCTTCTCAGCCGAGAAAACTCAGTGCATCCACTTCTGCCGGCTTAGGAAGGTCCACGCAGATCCCCGTCTTACCCTTAACGATGTTGAACTAGAATTTAAACCACACATTCGTGTCCTCGGCTTGGTTTTTGATTTGAAGCTTAATTGGAGTCACCATGTTCGAGAATTACGAAAAAGCTGTATGTTAAAACTGAACATCTTGAAAGTTCTTAGTAACACATCTTGGGGTGCAGACAGGACATGTTTGCTGCGGATATACGGATCACTGGTTAGATCCAAAATTGACTATGGATGTTTTGTGTATTCATCAGCGCGCGATTCGATCTTGAAACTCCTCGACACTGTCCATCACAGTGGCCTCCGTCTGGCCCTCGGTGCATTCCGCACGAGCCCCGTCCTCAGCCTATATGCCGAGGCCGGAATGACATCCCTGGCAGAAAGGCGGAGCTACTTGTTGGGCAGGTATGTCCTGAAGATCCAAGCCATGCGCCCACACCCATCCCACCCAGCTTTGTTCGACCGGAGATTTGTCAGACTATTTGACAATAAACCATCGGCAACTCTACCTACTGGAGTACGTTGTAGACATCTCTTCCGCATTTTAGATTTTAAGGTACCTAAAATGTTGAGCCTCGTTTTAAGCCACAACCCTCCGTGGCTCACTCCGGAACCAGATATTCTGTTTGACCTTTCCAAGTATAATAAAACCACCACATCAGATATAGTTTTCCAAACAAGATTCAGAGCTCTTTGTCATGACCACCAAACATTCCGCTTCATATACACTGATGGCTCTAAAACCGGCACAAACGTCGGGTGTGCATATTTCTGTGACGATAGCCATGCAGGGTTCCGCCTCCACGACATGTGCTCCGTGTTTACTGCCGAACTATATGCCATTCGAGAAGCTCTCAGATATATCCTGCGATGCAGGTGCAGCAGTTATATGGTATGCTCCGATAGTAAAAGCGCACTCCAGGCACTCCACGTCATGTTCTCACCTCACCACCTTGTTGTTGACATTCAGTACTATCTGGAGAAATTACACTCGCGAGGCTTTAAAGTCAAATTCTGCTGGGTCCCAGGCCATGTAGGCATTAAAGGCAACGAACAGGCAGACTTGGCAGCAAAGACGGCGGCAGAACTGGCGAACATCGACTTTGACCTCGTCCCTGTTCCTGATGTCAACAGTGGATATAAGAACCACATGGTTAGAATTGGTCAGGTCTGTTGGGACGCATTACAGAAAAACAAACTACGTCGAGTGATGCCCTCACTACCAGTCAAGGTGCGACCCCCATCGACCCAGCTTTCTCGTCGCGAGGAGGTTGTGATGACCCGGGTTCGGATAGGGCATACGCACTTGACGCATGCCTACCTTTTTGACCGAGAAAAGATTGCCCCAAAGTGTGCCACATGTGATGCCATACTAACTGTACAACATCTATTGACCGAATGCTCTTTATATGATGGCTTAAGACTCCAATTGGGTCTAAGCCAATCATATGAGGAGCTACTGTCCTATGACAACTGCAGAAAACTTCTTAACTTTTTGGAACAAGCTAATCTGATTAATCGACTATAAGTGCTCAACATTTCTTATCTTTCCGTAGAGTGCCTTCCAAAATCCACCCAGCATGCTGAATACCCTCGTATATGTAGAAAACTTGTTGTTTCTTATTTAATTACCTCTCATTTTATGTCGACCGTGGCAATGTTATTATTACAACGACTCTGTTAATCCTCTATTATGAAGACCTTGGCAATGTTCCACTGACCACGACTCTGTTAGCCCTCTCTCTTATGATGACCTAGGCAATATTGTGACGTGCCAAAATAAGCAGGTGCACACCACTCGGCAGGCCTGACGCACTTACCGGGCCGGACCGACTCAGTGGAGATGGGGGGTGGGCTAAGTTGCGGCTCGTCTTCAGATGGTGGGCGCCACTTCGTTTCGAGTAGATGACCTGTAGGGGATATTGTAGAAGGAACGAAGAAATTCTACGTTGAAAAATAACCCCAGTTCATGAGAGAGCAAAGATAGAGATTTATTATGAGAGAACGACTGACGACAAATGGACAATGGTGGACAAGACACAGCTTGAGAGACTTCAGTCGATAAACATGAGAGAACAACACAAAAGGTTCATAGACAAAAATACAATATAAGAAAAATAGAAAATACTTGTTTAGTTAAATACGCTACCCTTGATGGGCGTACGGTACATTAAGTTTACACTACACGTTCGCTCTTCTTGAGCCTATTGTGACAATCCACAAATACTTAATAATAGTAAGGTAGAAAAATATGGAATAATCGGTAGGCCTTACAATGTAACTGTAGGTTAAAGCTTTTAAGCTCGGGCCTTCATGGGCACTGGGAGACTCAAAGCGACTAACCCTACGTCATGTAATTCCCTATCTCGGTCGGCCACGGACACTTTGAGATTCTAAGTACCCGTCAGTAACTTCTCGCCCTCACATTCGCCACGGAATAGGTTGAGGTTCAAAGCTACTACGGTACGTTAGTTAGTACATACAGAAGAGGCTACGTGCCTACCTAGCAAGACAAGTTGCCAGCAAATCCATCGGCTCTACCGGCCGTGACTATTGCTATCTTAAGACTAACAAGTTACTAAGGTTACGCTACAACTAAACATGGGTTATGATACGGACTTAAATTTAAACACAAAATGGTGATCACCTTACACTGGTTGTTAAGATGCATGAGAATTATTACTAGTTAAACGCTGAATGCTAGTCTGTACGTCAGGCTTAAATCCGCTACAAGCGTGTGGGTATCAGACCCGGATGCTTTGATCGTACAGACCTTAACGGCTTAAATTATAATTACATTAACAGGGTTATACAAGGTTACTATACACTTAGCCTAGGGGATTTTCCCCCTGCACCGGCTTCTAGTTACAGGATGATGAATAACGCTCTACCTTGGTAGGCTTGTACACTGGTTCACTAAGTTAGCATATGGCCTAACTGAAATGTAAGCATGTAGGCTTCACGCCAGACACGTAAGTCTACATATGGTATGACTGAATAGTAAAGTTAAAGTTCCTCCACTCACTAAGTTAGCATATGGCCTAACTGAAATGTAAGCATGTAGGCTTCACGCCAGACACGTAAGTCTACATATGGTATGACTGAATAGTAAAGTTAAAGTTCCTCCACATGCTGGATAAAAGTTGACCAGGCTTTATGCACGTGGGTAATTAGTGATTTCGAATTCGGGTATCTAAATGGTCAGCGAGGCCCTGCCTCTAGTGGCTCAATTACAGTACCGACATATCGGGGTTCTCGTGGACCGAACCTGGCTGGGGAAGTCTACGACGGAAATTCCCACGTGGTTGTCCGTGAAAATCCACCTCGCCGAGGAGCTTCCTAGATTAGGCCTAGGCTAGACTGACAGTCGCCTCGGATCGGATGCTGCTAGCCTAGAGGTCCGCTGCGTCGCACGCTCGCCCATCGGGAAAACTTCGACATGCCGGAAAATGTAGGCTAGACCCTCCGGAAAAATCCTATTTTCAAAGAGAAAATGGCCAATGTAATAAAACTATTTTCAACAAACGATACGTTAAGCCTAGAGACACATTCTCAGCTTCAACGCCAGATTAGATGGATGAACAAGGACTTACCACTGAATGGATTTACGAAATACAGGTTATTAAACCATGCTGCACGTAGAACGCCTCTGGTAGCTTACATGCTCGAGCAAAATGTAGCTCCGAAACACAAAGTTCTCTCAGGACTTCTCTAACGAAACAGACCAAATCTAACCTTCCTGATGTGGCTCCTCAGCTATCGTCGTGCGATAGAGTCGAACGAAACTAGTGCTGCGCGGCGACACTTGGAACTTGCTCGGCTGCGTTAGGCTCTCACCGGCGGTGGAATGCGCGGGATTTCAAACGCCGTGCGGGACGTTCAAAACACTCGATCATCCGACGCTATGGAGAGGGGTCCCGTTGGCTCTGGCCAGCCTTCAGAACATGTGAGACGACCGGAATATCACTAGGGGCCAGCCCAGTGGATTCCCAGCCGTCACACTCCCCCCCCACAACACCAGAAAATGGGGTATTTTCTTTAACGATCAACCACAGGCTTGAGATCTACTACATGCCATCGTCCGCACGGTTGCCCTGCAAGGTTCTCAAGTTCAACGACCACGGAAGACACTTTGCGAGCAACGACAAATGGACCAATGTACTTTTTCGCAAGTTTAGCAGTGAAATAACGAGCTGCATCGGACAGAACGAAATTCCTTCTCCATACCCGATCGCCTACATTATAGTTAACAGCGGGTCTATGACGTAGATTGTACTGCTGTTCCTGCCGACGCTGGGCCTCCGATACATTTATGCGAACCCTTTCTCGAATGTTCTCTAACCCAACCCACCGTTCTTCTATACCCAGACGAGTTTCATTCCCCTGTGGGTCCCGTTCCTTCCGGTTTCGCCGTCCAGAGAGACCTAGTTCCCTCCCTAGTTGGAGATAGGCGGGGGTGTATTGGGTAGTTTCGTGTCGACTGGTACGTAGAACATATTGGATTTGGGGCAAGAGTACATCCCATCGACGTTGATTCTCTCCCACGAAGATCGCTAAGACATTTCCTACCTCCTTGTTCATTCTCTCCACGGGGTTAGCCTGGGGATGGTAGTATGGCGTGAACTGTATTTCGACTCCGTAAGCCTCGAGGGCTTCCCTGAATTCTCTACTGACTAGTTGTCGTCCATTGTCGACAATAAGGAGACGAGGTGCTCCTTGTTCTAGAAATACTGAATTGATGAGGGGTTGCAATACATGTTGTGAAGTAGCTTGGCGTAACGGGAAGAGATAGGTCCATTTGGTATGACTGTCCTGCACAACCAGTATGAAGCGATTCTGCTTGAGTGATGGAGGCAGCGGGCCAATGAGGTCCACTGTCAACACTTCTCCGGGATGAAATGGGAACTGGCGAGGGGCTAGCAAACCGGCTGGACGTCTCTGCTCCTGTTTGTGCTGGGCACATACTTCACATTTACGAACATATAGGCAGACATCGGCTTTCATCTTCGGCCAGTAATAGGAGAGAGAAATTCTACTCATGGTTTTAAACATTCCTCGGTGACCGGCCTGTGGTTCGTCGTGTGCTTCCTTGAGTGCTTCCGCTCTTAGTTCCTTTGGAAGGACGCGTTTCCAGTTATTCTCATCTCTGGGTAACTTCGTGTTATCGGTACACAGTTTCCACAGAGTGAGTCCTTCCACCCTCCAAAGGGAATACTTTTGAGGCTGAGCCCTCACCTGGTCACACATTCTGAGGTACCACTGGTCCTGGATTGGGGCACTGACTTCCAACAAATTCCAGGTTACCACACCTCGCGATAGAGCATCCGGGACAACGTGAGCCGAGCCTTTCCGGTGGATGACCTTGAAGTCATATTGCTGTAATCTCACTGCCCACCTCGCAAGCCTACCTACGGGATCCTTTAAGTTATGCAGCCATAACAGGCTGTGATGGTCTGTGATTACGGTGAAAGTGGAGCCTTCCAGATAGGGTCTATGCTTCTCGACGGCCCATAATACGGCGAGACATTCCTTCTCGGTAGCTGTGAACTGTTGCTCAGACTTGGTCAGCGTGCGGCTACCGTAAGCAATGACATGCTCCCCATCGTCCAAATCTTGCGACAGAACGCTTCCTAAGCCAACGTTGGATGCGTCCGTCTGAAGGACAAATGGTTTAGAGAAATCTGGACATGCTAGTACTGGGGCACAAGCAAGACATTCTTTTATCCGACAGAAAGAATCCTCTGCGGCAGGGGTCCACTCCCACTTGAAATTTTTTTTTAGCAAAGCAGTGATGGGTGACACCACTGTCGAGAAATCCTGGATAAATCTCCGATACCAAGATGCCATACCTAAGAATCGTCGGACCTCCTTTACTCTTCGCGGCCGGGGGAAATTGATTATGGATTCCACCTTTTCGGGATCGACGTGCAGTCCGCTGTTGTCCACCACGTAGCCAAGGTACCGTAGCTCGGACCGAACAAACTGACACTTCTCCACGTTAAGGTACAGGGACGCCTCTCGCAATCTTCGGAAGATCTCTCCCAGGACCTCCAGGTGCTTCTGAAAAGTTGGAGTCGCAATAATGATGTCATCCATGTACACAAAAACATAGGGCTCCAGGTCTGGTCCAAGTACTCTGTCTATAAGACGTTGCCAGGTGGCAGGGCTGTTATGCAAACCATACGGCATACGTGTAAATTGGAAGAGGCCACGGCCTGGAACAGTAAACGCTGTCTTCTCACGACTCGACTCTTCTACAGGTATCTGCCAGAACGCGTTTTTGATGTCTAACGAAGACAAATAACGACTGTCCCTAAGCCTATCTAGGATAGCGGAGACATACGGTATTGGGTAAGCGTCTTTCTTGGTTACCGCGTTGACACGCCTATAGTCGACCACGAAGCGATAGCCTCCAGAGGGTTTTTTCACCAGTAAGATAGGAGAGCTCCACGGACTGCGGGATGGTTCCACTATTCCTTCCTGTAGCATGGTGTCTAGCTCGTTATGTATCTCTTTCTGGACTATGGGTGACACAGGATAGTATCGTTGTTTGACCGGTTCGGCATCTGCGGTATCTATACGATGCTGGACTAAAGGTGTCGGAGCACGTTTGCCCATTTCGGCCGGCAGGTTTCTAGCGAGAAGTTCACTCAATCGTCTCTCTTGTTCAGTAGTTAAATTTTGACGGGTACGGAGTACCTTGAGAGATTCCACGGTGACTTCCATTTTGTCTGAAAAGGACCACGTCCCCGAGGACACATCTGGTACAAATTTCATCCGATCCCAGAAGTCTATGCCTAAGATAAGACTGGTCTTAACAGACGGCACCACCAATACGGACAGGACAATGCTACGATTCTGCAGAACGATAGGCAAATCTACCAATCCCCTAACCTTGCATTCCATGCCATTGGCGGTGACCACCTTTACGTGAGCTGGTTGTAACCGAAGTCCCAACTGTTGGATTCGTTGCCAACCGGCATCACCAAGGAAAGTTCTGGAAGCGCCGGAATCTAACAAGCCTTTCACGGGACGGCCAAGAATCTCGACCGTTAAGTAGGGTCGACCATCTTCCCGACTACGAAATAAACGAGCAGCTTGAGGGTTTACGTTATCATTACCTGGTTGAATAGCCTGAGCTGAGGGGATTCTCCACCCGCGGCTATTTAGACGCGTGGACCCATAGCGTTTTCCGCCTTCTTGATACATCTTGGGGTGGTACACTGCGATGTCTGCACGCCTCTACGTCCACATTGAAAACAGAATGGAGTGTTCGGTGTAGGCGCTGGGCAGTCTCGGAAGCGATGACCTACCGCTCGGCAGTTCCAGCAAATAGTGTTAACGTCGGCTGCCTTAGGCGTCGGCGGCGCGGCACTGACTTCCTCAAGCCTGGCTTTCGACCGAACTGGACCACGGAAGGCTAAATCCGGTTCTAGGGAAAATCTTGCTGGTGGTGGCGGACGGAACCTATTCGACCGGTCGCGAGTCTCTTCCACTCGGCGTCCGAGCAATCGGATCTTCTCGACCGAGTCCAGAGTGTGGAGGCACAGCTTTTCCATCAGGTAGGGCAGGATGTTTTTCTTTATGACGGCTAGCTTCTCTGCCACGTCTACGGGGTATGACAAACGGCTGAAGAGGTTGTCGATTGCAGCCAGGTACAATCCCAGGGGTTCTGATTCCCCTTGGGTACGAGCCCTAATCTCGGTCATCAACCTATCGTCATAATCGCTGGGCTGGAACTCTCGGCGTAATTCGACTACTAATTCTTCCCAGGAATGTATTCGTCGCCTGGCAGATCGGAACCAAACCAGCGCAGCGCCCTTGAAGAGATCTACTGCCTCTGACCATAGGCACGCCTTGGACACGTTGCGAGCTACGCATAACTCCTCCACACGTTCCAGGAACGCCCCCAGGCTGGAGTCAGTCTCCTCGCCTGAGAAGAGTATGCCCCATTTTGCCACTGGCACATGCTTGCCAAGCATGCGGTCCTCCCTTACCATGGGTGGGGTAATCTCGACAGGGTTGTCCGCTTCCCATACTCCTAGGGCTTCGATGAGGCTGTCAAAACGTGTCTTCAACACGGCCAACCCATTGGTGGCTTCGACCAACCTAGGTCTGACTTCCTCCTCATCCGGTATGAGAGCGATGCGGCGATCTAGAAAGAGTAGCTGCCGGGAAATCGTACGTGCCTGCTCCGACTGTCCTTCGAAATCAGAAACCAATACCGTCAATGCTGACAGCCTATCGGTAATTAATGTTAATTCAGCCTCATTCGTAGCCATCTTAAGAACCTACAAGAAGTCGACAAAATGTAACGATGAATCGACCAAATTTCCTGCTAAGAAAACAATTTGACAAACCGAACCCTAAGCTCGACCAATGTGAATCGACTAAACCAACAAAAAGTTCAAGCAACCATTGACCAGGGAAAAAAAGATGTAGATACTATGTAAGATGCTCTGAAGAAAAGCAACAACCTCCGTTTGAACGTTGGGTAGCACCTGAAATGCAAGCCTCAAGTTTCTGATAGGCCCCACGTTGGGCGCCAATTAATGTGACGTGCCAAAATAAGCAGGTGCACACCACTCGGCAGGCCTGACGCACTTACCGGGCCGGACCGACTCAGTGGAGATGGGGGGTGGGCTAAGTTGCGGCTCGTCTTCAGATGGTGGGCGCCACTTCGTTTCGAGTAGATGACCTGTAGGGGATATTGTAGAAGGAACGAAGAAATTCTACGTTGAAAAATAACCCCAGTTCATGAGAGAGCAAAGATAGAGATTTATTATGAGAGAACGACTGACGACAAATGGACAATGGTGGACAAGACACAGCTTGAGAGACTTCAGTCGATAAACATGAGAGAACAACACAAAAGGTTCATAGACAAAAATACAATATAAGAAAAATAGAAAATACTTGTTTAGTTAAATACGCTACCCTTGATGGGCGTACGGTACATTAAGTTTACACGTTCGCTCTTCTTGAGCCTATTGTGACAATCCACAAATACTTAATAATAGTAAGGTAGAAAAATATGGAATAATCGGTAGGCCTTACAATGTAACTGTAGGTTAAAGCTTTTAAGCTCGGGCCTTCATGGGCACTGGGAGACTCAAAGCGACTAACCCTACGTCATGTAATTCCCTATCTCGGTCGGCCACGGACACTTTGAGATTCTAAGTACCCGTCAGTAACTTCTCGCCCTCACATTCGCCACGGAATAGGTTGAGGTTCAAAGCTACTACGGTACGTTAGTTAGTACATACAGAAGAGGCTACGTGCCTACCTAGCAAGACAAGTTGCCAGCAAATCCATCGGCTCTACCGGCCGTGACTATTGCTATCTTAAGACTAACAAGTTACTAAGGTTACGCTACAACTAAACATGGGTTATGATACGGACTTAAATTTAAACACAAAATGGTGATCACCTTACACTGGTTGTTAAGATGCATGAGAATTATTACTAGTTAAACGCTGAATGCTAGTCTGTACGTCAGGCTTAAATCCGCTACAAGCGTGTGGGTATCAGACCCGGATGCTTTGATCGTACAGACCTTAACGGCTTAAATTATAATTACATTAACAGGGTTATACAAGGTTACTATACACTTAGCCTAGGGGATTTTCCCCCTGCACCGGCTTCTAGTTACAGGATGATGAATAACGCTCTACCTTGGTAGGCTTGTACACTGGTTCACTAAGTTAGCATATGGCCTAACTGAAATGTAAGCATGTAGGCTTCACGCCAGACACGTAAGTCTACATATGGTATGACTGAATAGTAAAGTTAAAGTTCCTCCACTCACTAAGTTAGCATATGGCCTAACTGAAATGTAAGCATGTAGGCTTCACGCCAGACACGTAAGTCTACATATGGTATGACTGAATAGTAAAGTTAAAGTTCCTCCACATGCTGGATAAAAGTTGACCAGGCTTTATGCACGTGGGTAATTAGTGATTTCGAATTCGGGTATCTAAATGGTCAGCGAGGCCCTGCCTCTAGTGGCTCAATTACAGTACCGACATATCGGGGTTCTCGTGGACCGAACCTGGCTGGGGAAGTCTACGACGGAAATTCCCACGTGGTTGTCCGTGAAAATCCACCTCGCCGAGGAGCTTCCTAGATTAGGCCTAGGCTAGACTGACAGTCGCCTCGGATCGGATGCTGCTAGCCTAGAGGTCCGCTGCGTCGCACGCTCGCCCATCGGGAAAACTTCGACATGCCGGAAAATGTAGGCTAGACCCTCCGGAAAAATCCTATTTTCAAAGAGAAAATGGCCAATGTAATAAAACTATTTTCAACAAACGATACGTTAAGCCTAGAGACACATTCTCAGCTTCAACGCCAGATTAGATGGATGAACAAGGACTTACCACTGAATGGATTTACGAAATACAGGTTATTAAACCATGCTGCACGTAGAACGCCTCTGGTAGCTTACATGCTCGAGCAAAATGTAGCTCCGAAACACAAAGTTCTCTCAGGACTTCTCTAACGAAACAGACCAAATCTAACCTTCCTGATGTGGCTCCTCAGCTATCGTCGTGCGATAGAGTCGAACGAAACTAGTGCTGCGCGGCGACACTTGGAACTTGCTCGGCTGCGTTAGGCTCTCACCGGCGGTGGAATGCGCGGGATTTCAAACGCCGTGCGGGACGTTCAAAACACTCGATCATCCGACGCTATGGAGAGGGGTCCCGTTGGCTCTGGCCAGCCTTCAGAACATGTGAGACGACCGGAATATCACTAGGGGCCAGCCCAGTGGATTCCCAGCCGTCACAATATTCTACTGACAACGAATCTTATAACTGTTAACCCTCTCTTATGATGACTTTGGCAATATTCTGATGACATCGATTTTCGTTTTCGTTATATTACATTTACATTTCAAACTATACCTTTTTAACCATAATTTACTTACTACATACATCTTGGAGGCGCGAATGACCCTCGCCGTTAAAAGCGCCCAAAATCCAAAAATCAATCAATCATTCTCATCTTCATTATCACCTGCTCATCGTCTCGATTAGCCATAGTTGCATAAATATGATACGTTAAGCCCCATTAATCAATCAACCAATCAAAAAATACTACGAGTTATTCCAAACCACATACCAGCCACAATGGTTTCTTTAAATCGTGCTCTAGGACAGTTCGTTTAAATAGATTTAAATCGGCCACATAGTGTTACAAGATGACTTAAATACTGCAGCGCCGTCAGTATTTAGATTGTAAGTGAAGTTCGTGCCACCACACAGAATTCCTCCGGCTTTCTTCAATCGTGTGTAGAGCTGGGAATCAAACACGTCTCTATTAGTGTTTGTACAATTATTATTATTTGCTGGAAACTCAATGTGTGTTTGTATTGTCTTCCTTTCCAAAAACGACTTAATTTGGCTTGGCAAGTCTAGAATAACAAAAAAATTCCTTCGAAGCAGGACAGTCAACATTGCATTTAACACATTGCAATGTTTTGTTCACAATTGTGCATAAACCTTTAACGGACGTCAGAATGTGTTGACAAGCGTTACAATAAAAATAAAACATCCAGTTTTTCAAGTAACGTTGCAAAAAGTTGTCCAGCGAATGTTCCGAAGGTTTAATAACAGTTTTGCGAATTATCATGTTGATAAGAACAATCAAGGTAAGCTTGGCTGTTCCAGTGTGCGAATGACAAAGTGTGAATGCAAGAACTAGCAGTAAAAGTGGTCCATTCGTAATACGGTCAGCTACCGTATCAGCCAAGCCACAGCCTGGGTCGTCAAAATCAAATAAGTGTGGCTCTAAATTTTCATCATCTTTCCAAACAAACTCAGCATCTGCCTGCCCCCTTTGCTGTCGCTTCCTTTTGGTTTGTTTTTGTATTGCTGGCCTTGGCTGATTGAGATTGTCATCACTACCACTGTCCACACGCACGCAGTCATCATTATTGTCACTGTCACTTACATGTCTCACTCGCGCCCTTTTCTGCGGCTACTTGTCTCGGTAATCAATCAATCAAATCAATTGATGGGCCTGGCTGATTTAGATGATCATGAACACTCACGTCACTCAATATGAAGTCCAGACTTTACTCATCCGTTTATCAATGTGATTCTCCATACTTTTGTACATATCCATACAATAAGAATGCATTACATTTTTTTAAATATACACAGCAATATGTCTCTTAGCAAAAGAACTTACCTCGTTATGGCATCCAATTTGTTTTTATTAAGGTAGGGCTTGGCTGGTTCATTCAAGTTGTGGGGGTTTTGGCGCCCCGTCACGGAACTTTTCATGAGGGTTTCATACCCATACACGGCTACTGCGAGCTCTTTCACAAATTGTTTTGGGCGGTTGGTACCGGCGAGCCTCAACACATTGACGTATGCATTCACCGGTAGCCAGACATCCCGGCCAATGTGAACCTATAAAATGACGAGAATTTATCATATAATAAATATGTAAAGAACTGCACGAGTTTTGAGGAGCTTGACTCTATCACAGACATTTTCCAACATATATAAACGATTAATTACGATGTTGTGTAATGCGAAACTGTAGTCAGTGACGACGCGATCGAACAACGGCCATACGCCGTGGTCCTTTCTAGAAAACATTAGTAAATGGCCTAGCCACGCTGATTGTTTCCGCGTCATGTTTCGCACTAATCATCATCTAAAACAGGGAGTACGCCCCCTGTGCACGATGTCACGCCAGCGTAAAAGAAGACTCCTCTGATCGTGTAGGGGGTTCTAATAACGGCTCCGGTAGCATCGAGGTGTAGGGTGAGCCCACCCTCCTGTTTGCGGGTAGCGATGGCCACTTGCAACTGACTTCTACTGAAGCAGTGGGCAGAGAACGGACACCCAACTGACTGAATGTACTGATTACCAGTTGATTTGCCTTCAATGTACATTTTAGTGACATCAATAACATTGTCTTTGTCGTGGTCTTGTGCAGCAAGAGCCTCAGACCGTGTCCTACGAATAACCTCGTCTGAGTGAATACCTTTATAGTTCTTTAAAACTAGAGCATCTACGTTACTTTTTCTTATCATTTCAGACTTATACATAAACGGCTTTTGATTAAGCAGTTTCAACCATTCGCGATTCCGTTCCTCTCCTGTCAATTGCCTGGTTTGGTTTTCGCCGTCATGATTAAAGACTCCACTACTGGTCACATACACGAACACCTCGTTACCGCTTGCAGTTGCTGTAGCAACATTGCACGTAGATAACTGCTGTGCGATTCTTGTTCAGTCTACAGCTGCGGAAGTGTATATCACATTGTAGTTGAAAGCTTCTTAATTTAGTGAGAATTACGTCTAAATATGATGGAATTAAGTCTTTTGAATCAAATAGAGAGTCTTAGTTAACGGAGAATTTAAAATCACTTCCCAAATTTAAAGAGTATGTACCTGTGATGCCAACTGGTCCCGTTGCGTTCATGGGTAACATCGGTTCATGATGTGACTTGCTAGCGGAGTCTGCTGTATCAATTTGTTCGTTCCTGCTACGAAGTGGGTGTTGGTGTGCAAGGGTGTTTTTGTTGTCGCTAGCAACCAGGCTAGACTCGAGACTCAAAGAACTTTCGGCGCTCGCAAACATATCAGGGGATGTGACAGGTCTCGTTGACTTATTTTAAGTAAAGGAGGCTTTTGGCTCACACGGAGTTACCGGAGTCGAAGCTAATAAACGTATCGAATGAATGTATTCGTAGCAACTATTTCGAGTGGAGTTCCAACTGTCCTCGCTGTCCGCGCGCGCGGACGTCCTTTTGGAGCGCACAGACGTCGACACTGAGTATTCCGATTCACTAGAAATAGAAAGTACTTCGGAAAGTGCATTAGGCCTAATGCGCTCCGATTCATATGACTTTCGAAGTTTTTCAACCGCGCTGCGAGAGCTAGAGCTGCACGCTGACAAAAGATCGTTGTGGTTGTGTGGTGCTTACTGTAAATTGATGTGGCTGTGCAGCTCTCACAGAACTTTGTTGTGCTGCACGGTGACAAAAGATCGTAGTGGTTGTGTGGTGCTTACTGTAAATTGATGTGGCTGTGCAGCTCTCACAGAACTTTGTTGTGCTGCACGGTGACAAAAGATCGTAGTGGTTGTGTGGTGCTTACTGTAAATTGATGTGGCTGTGCAGCTCTCACAGAACTTTGTTGTGCTGCACGGTGACAAAAGATCGTTGTGGTTGTGTGGTGCTTACTGTAAATTGATGTGGCTGTGCAGCTCTCACAGAACTTTGTTGTGCTGCACGCTGACAAAAGATCGTAGTGGTTGTGCGGTTCCCACAGAAGAAGATTGCTGTTGCTGCAAAATGGCAGGCAACAATTGAACTCCAGGAGTCTGTTGCTTAACTGCCCATTCAGCTAATGTTGCAAAAGCGTAAAACAATGTTGCGGCTGCTGTAGCCACCTCGTTGTTGATTTTTCTATCTTCTTCGTCCATCCTCGCTCGCGTCTCTTGCAAGCTGTAGAGCCTTCGAGTCGATGTCGATCATTTGGTTTAGTAAAGCATTATCTGGGGCAGCGCGTTTGCTACGATTAACAATAGTGTGAGACTGGAACTGTCTTACAGCAGGTGCTTGAGCAGACATTGAACCTGAAGGTCGTGAACTACTGGATGATTGATAACGGTCCATCAACGTATTGACCTCGCCTACCATTTCCTGTGAGTAGTTTCCATGATGCGAACCTTCCAAGCTGGATATTCCCGTTGTCAAGCTGGCCGCGAGCCAGACAATCTTCCAACCGGCACTTCAAATAGTGTGTGTCTCTATAGACACGGAAGCACTTATACAATTGTTTGTGTTCATAATATAATGTACTGCCTACACGAGCACCTTTGAGCACACGCACGTTTTAAATATGTTACATATAACTGGACAATATAAACAAATGAAATATAATAAAATGAACACAACGGGTTGTGTGGCAGCTTTTCGTTCGCGTATATACTTTGTACGTAGGCGCTCCCACGAAGATATGCATTGGTCCACTGAAAAAAAATGTTATGTTATTATTTTAGAAGAGGTAAATGTGCGTGTTGCTCAAAACCTTAACCTGGAAATATGGATGGTTACGCCCAGTGCACACAAAGTCATAAGGATAGACCTAATGTTCGTACATAAGCTAGTATAGAGTATCGGGAAACTCTCTACGATCAATATAAGCAGCTCGTTTAACGTCTGCTCAGGTTCTTCTTGATTGTTACCGTCAACATCGTCATCCACAATATCTTCATGATATATAATAAATTCTTCGTTGCTAAATTGCATTCTGAAGTGTCAACAGTGCCAATAAACCATAATCTACCAACCACATTTTTCCCGACGAGTGTTATTATTATTCGGTGACGTACATGACTGTGGTAGTCATAACCTTTTAAAGTAGATACTTCTTTGACTCAAGTTTTTCCTGCGTTGTTTTAAGGTTTAAGCTTAGGTTGAACATTGGTCAACTTTCTCCTGCCAGGAAATGTTCTGCCTGAAGTGTTCAAGTACGGCTGTCTTTTCCTCCACTGACCAAGGGCGTTTCGTTGCTTTCCACTCTCGTTGCGAAGGTATTTATTCAAGATCAGTATCATCTAAAATAAATGTTTGATGTTATTTAATTAGTGCACTGAAACTTGTTAAGGCCAACCATACACTGTCGGTTATATACTTTTGCCATCTTGTATGTTTAATGTTAATGTAGATTTAAAGTTTTAAACTGATTATAAATACATGCTAAGAATGTATATGGTTTTAGTTAGGCCAAATCATTTCAGTCTAGGGACCTAGGTCCAGGACTTGTATAATATGTACATTAGAAGAGGCTAGCCTAGGTCTAGTGCTAGGGTCCAGAACACAACCAAATATTAAAAATAACATAGGCCTAGGCCTACACTCATTCGTAAGTACATCGATACATCTAACTAAATACTCGTCATGAGATGGCTGGCCTAGCGGCAAATGAAGCATAGGCCCTAGGCCTAAATAATTTCAAAATCAGAACTTACCAGTAGATTTCATAGTTTCAGCCACACTCTTCCAGGCATTTTCTTTATAATCGTTTCGCCTGTTAATGCTCATCCCCTTCGCATTAAGGATTCTGAACATCTGTATGGTTTCGATCAGAATTGCGTCCTCCATAATTAGCTTTTTACACAAAAACCAGCAGATTTATCGAATTTTATGGTTAGGACATGTACAGCAGCTGACGTGGACCATATCAAAGTAAACAAACATTTCGTGTTTTTGCGCATGCGCTAATCTGAAACGCGCGGCAACGTGACGTGAAAGTTGGGAGTTGACGAACATTGGCGGTTCCGTTTTCCGCTCGCATTTACGTTCCGTCAATCGTAAACTAGGCTTTACTCGCATACCTTCTTCCAGGCGTCCGTTTAGGTGTACTCCCTGGGGTTGCATCGGTGGGTGGAGTTTTATTAGGGGTTGAAGTAATACCTGGTGTGATAGGAGAGTTTTCGGCACCTTCTGTATCTACGTTGTACACATCGATATCGCTTTCAACATCACTCTCCATGTTAACTGTGGCAATTGGTAGCAGCGGTAGCGCCATTACCATTCTTACGGTTCTCCTAACGTGAGTGTTACAATATAGCCTCCTTCTTCGCATCTGTATTCTGTCCGCAGCATGTCGGTCAATTGCTTATACAAATACATAACACATACATACAGTACATAAACATAAAGTACGTTAAATCTTGAAGGGGTAACCAGGCAAAAAAACTTCAAAATCTCAGATGTCTAGCAGCGTATAAGAAAATCATTTCTGTGCGAAGGATAAACCTCCCTGGTGTTGTTCAAATGTGTGTGTTCAATATTCAGCATGTTTTGCTCCCGGCCGTTGCGTTTTTATTGAGTAGTAGCGTTTTTATGGTGATCAGATCTTGGGGAGCACCATTGTAGTCGGTGATCATGTGACGAAAAGGAACGGCCTCGACGTATTGGGAAGTCTCGAATCGCTTAAAACCAGCGGGGTTTATGGGCTCCACTGAAAATGAAATATTTGTTTTCCGGTTGGGATTCAAAGGGATGGTGGTTATAAGATCCCCCACCTCCCCAGAAGATCGGTCATGGTGGAGACGGAAAGCTTTAACCTATCGGAGTTAAATTTTTCTGGAAAATTTGATTTTTACTAATCAGTAAAAATTGACCTTCCGTTATTTACCTATCAGTAAAAATGTATGATCAATTTGTGATGACTAAAAAGAAGAGGGTTTTTGCGAATATTTAAAATTCTAGTTCTTTAGTTTACTAACGAAACAATTTTTTCATGTTGTGGTTCTACAAAATATTGTTTTATGAATTGATTCCAGTTTTTTTTTTACAGATATAGCTTTTGTTTAAACTATCATATCCACACACATACCTTCCAACACACGAATCACAGCATGTTTGAGGGGAATTGAAAGCGTGAAGAGGGATAGGTAATCCTCTGTTGTTCATGCGTTGTAATCTTTCTTGAATGTGTAGATCATCCATCATCTGCATTACAGTTTGTTTGTCAAACCTGTACCTCAACTTGAACTGTATACTGGTGTAAAACTCAATTGGGTTTTCCAAGTCTCTCAAATATCTCTTGGGAGCTTCTGGTCTTGCATTTACTTGTAATTCACCTTCAATTCTTACCCTGTAAGCATCAAATTCACGAACATTGTGCACGTTGATTGCCATTTCGAACTGAACTGAAGTGAACCACACAAATGTCCCAAATGTGCCAGAATGTTTGAAGTTAAACGTAGTCTGTATTAGCATACGATAAATGATAAAACGCGGGTGACGTAATACATTGAAAGGGTGATTTGTTTTTCGTCTTCATCCCATGGTGTGTTATCTTTGTGCATGATTTGCATACGAAAAAGAGGCGACGCCTTATCTGATAACAGTTTGTCTGCACCCGTGAAGATTTCCTCTCCCGTTGGATCTATGTTCTCTGAACGAAAGTGTGCCTGTCTTAAACGGGCTACTTTGCTTCGTTGTCTGTTAGCTGAATTTGTAATGAACCTATTTTCCATTTCATTTATCGTTTCGTGGTGTCAAGTCATCTGTCACCTGTGTTCTGCCGATTCATTGCTGGATGAGCCGCCCTCATCTAAAAATTTTCTTCACGTCCGACTCACGCCGGCCTTGTTTTCTTGTTGTCTCGGTTATAACGATCTCTCAGTAAATGTTCTTGGTCTAGGCGCTCGCAACACGCGAGGACACTAGTCTCATCATAATCGTGATGTGCATGAAGTATCCTAACCAAGTATCCTAACAAATGGGATTAGTGTAATTAGCTGCCGAATCAGTGTTTTTGTTGAGAAAGGGTCAAGAAGATACTTTGATCGCTTTATAAATCTCTTGAAATAACTAGGCAAACTCCTTATTTTGTTATATACCCAAAGTCCAATGTAAATTTAACTTATGTAAATAAACAGTTAAAAAGATTATGCAGGCTTACTTACCACAGACATGAAATTCTCTTCATTTGCAACAAATTCGTCCCATTCGTTCAAATGCGGGGTGGTCGTGCGTGGTAGGGGATGTTGAAATGTAGCGCTCTTCCTAACGTCGAAAACAGCGGTAATAATCCTTACAATGTTACAGAGCAAGTCGTTCGCTGGAGCTGTCTCATGCTTAGGCCATCTTACTTAAAACATTATGATGACACACACTTATATCAAAAACAACAGCACCCCAACAATGTGTTTACATTTCCCCGAACCTGCGCGTCATCTGCAACTGCATCCTGCAACTGCATCTTGCAACTGCAACTGCACAGCTAGATGGTGTCGGGACGACAATTTGTAAAGTAGATTACGTGGTTACCGATCTTGAAAATGATAAATACTAATAGAGAGCACAGGTGCAGTCTATTTATGAAAATATAGCTAATTTTAAATGTTCTTATTGCATTATGCATTAATTTATTAATTATTAATTATCATGTTCATTAAGAAATATTAATCCACGTTTATTAATTTTTCCGAACTCCTGACTTAGCTTTCACAAGGCGCGAATCTAATAATTTTTTCGTCGCTATCCTGGCGCTGCGCTTGGGATTGGCGCGCGCAATCCGCCTGATGCGTTGCAGCACTGGCATGTTGATTTTGCTTCGTGTGTGTTCTTCACCAGGGCGTGCGTCGGCGACAGGAAGACCGAGGGTTGTTTTCCTGTTCGGGAGACATCTTTTTCGCCTTCCGGCGATCGTATCGACTTCCATCTCGGTCGGGAGTGACCTCAGCCATTTCTTAATACGGCCATCAATGTCATGTTGGTGTGCGTTTTTTACTCCAGTGCTTGATCTAACAGCGGCTGAAATTTTTTTTTAAGTATTTTAGATACATAAATGATAATGCAGCTGGTAGTCCAAGGTATACTTGAGCCACAGGTTATTTATAAACAATGTCAATTTCAATGATCATTTCAATGAAGATAAGATATAGGGCATGGTACCAGCATTATTGAAAGTCGATGTAGAGCAAAAAGTAACTTGGTATAGTGAAATATTTTCAAGACGGGTATAATGAATGATACCTGGGGTTTGGACAGATAGTGAAGTGACAGCTAGGCATGGTGAACATGTATTTGTATTTGTATTTGTGTTTCTTAAGCAGCTCTTAAATTACATTTTGTATGGTGTAACAAGTACAACCATTGTAACATTTGCATTGTCATTTCTTTACATAAAAACATACAATTGTTCATAAACATTAGTTTAGCATTTAAATTTGACTTGAACACTATGCATAGGAAACATTTGGGTGTATTTAGTGCTCTGGCCTCGTATGTCCATTGGAAACCAAAAATACGCCTTAAAACGTCCACACACTCGCGTGGTTATCCAGCTTTTTGCTAAGTGATGCAACCTTTGGTTGAATCTGGTGCGACTGGCCTTTTCCTGTCTTAAATAAAACTTGTTATAAAACTAGGCTCAAGAAAAACCAAAGCAATTAGACAGTTCCCGGTTCCAAAAAATGTCCACAAGGTTTACCGATTCTTAGAACCAACTGGATTTTTCTGACATTTCATAAAATGTTATGAGATTGCTCAGAACCACTCACTAAATTACTGAAAGCAATGTTTACAGTTTCTATAACTGTCTGTGCTGACTAAACTTAGCGATTAGTGTAACTACCCTTGAGTTTCTTGACGGAGGCTACCCTTTAATTCTTTGGACTTTAGTTTGTTTGCCACCATCAAAAATGTTCATCCAACAATGGAGACTAAAAGCGCCACCACCTCCACAAGAACAGTGAATGGTCCAATTCTGCCACACCTAGACCCTATCCCAGACGAGCCCCCAATTGCCACGTGAATTGTCCAGGATATAATATATTATTGTAACACTTTTAGTCAACAGTGTGGTCGTGTTGTATCAATTACTAAAGACTACTTGGTGCGTCGTTCAACACCACAGGATAACCTTCCTCCTGGCTTGGCTTCCAGGTACCAACTGGCCAGGACTGGTGACTACTACAGATATACAGAAACACTTCCCTAAAGCTTGTTTTTTAAGCTTGATATCAAATGTAAGCTTAATCATTTTTAGCTTGATAACCTGGTGGTTCTGCTCATGTATTTCCTTTTATCGCGCTTCTCTGGCATAACATTCTCTTTGTAGTAACATTGTTTGGGTTTCAGCAACTTTTTTCCTTGAATCTGCCCACAATTCCAGGCGTTGTGCATTTCCAGACATTGTTGGAAGAGTCCGGTTTAGATTTGGCCGTCGTCGTTTCACCCATAGGACCGAAGAGGTGCCACTCGATGCAACCTTGTTACCTGTAAAACGTTTGTTTGTAAAACGTAAAACAACAATGTTTGATATTAAATTCCTTTGAGGAACAATACATCTACCACAATGTAATAAAACATGTAATTACAAAAGGGTGAAAACAAGACATCAAAAAGCAGCAAATACATTTGAATTGTATGACAATAATTTAATATGATGTAATGTATCTCAACGGTGACACACGCACACAATGAGTACCTTAGATCGCGGATCATGAACGAGAATGTGCGTTCCTGGCTCCGCTTTCTTCCTGAAATTTCTAGATCCTTAAAAACCTCGACTTAAAAACCTCGACTACATCGTATTCAGCGGAATATTGATAACTCTTTTTAATTGACATCTCATCAAATAGTAAAACATTCTCTCTCCTCCAAAGACATGCTGCTTATTTTTATGTTAAGTTTTGCTAATTACCGGCCTAGAGCTTGAAGACTTGCAACCACCCCTCTATCGTTGATTTTGATGGAAGTTTGAAACCCATATTATTTTCCTTCATGAAACGATAAAACACGGGTGACTTGTAATACATTGAAAGGGCGATTTGTTTTTCGTCTTCATCCCAGGGTGTGTTATCTGTGTGCATGATTTGCATACGAAAAAGAGGCGATGCCTTATCAGTTATCAGATAACAGTTTGTCTGCACCCGTGAATATTTTCTCTCCCGTCGGATCTATGTTCTCTGAATGAAAGTGTGCCTGTCTTTAATGGGCTACTTTGCTTCGTTGTCTGTTAAGCCGAGTTTTTAATGAACCTATTTTCCCTTCATTTATCGTTTCGTGGTGTCAAGTCATCTGTCACCTGTGTTCTGCCGATTCATTGCTGGAGGGGCCGCCCTTAACTAAAATTTTTCTCCACGTCCGTCGGACCCCGGCCTTGTTTTCTGGTTGTCTCGGTTAAAACATCTATTAGTAAATGTTCTTGGTCTAGGCGCTCGCAACACGCGAGCACACTAGTCTTATCATAATCGTGATGTGGAAGAAGTATAGGTGTATTCGGAAAAGTCGTAAATCCACACTTTACCCCAGTCCTCCTCGGGGGGGAATACAAGGTAACCCTTCATGCACAGCTTGTACCAATCGCTCCCCTTAAAGGTATATCCTACGGTTTGAAAAGTAACAGCTGATCTGTACTTCACAACAGCCTTGCAGAAATCAGATGCTCTGACATACTTCATAAATGCGTCAAAGAACTCTGAGTCTGCTCTATTGGGAGACTTTATGTCAACATTTATACGCTGCAGAAGGATAGTTGGATCGCATTCTGCGGATGATATAACGGGTTGGCAATGTCCAGCTTGACCCTATCAGGCAAGTCCATGTTGCTTACTGCTTTGTGCCAGTACTCGGCAAGTTTGATGACTGATTTGACATTTTCCACAAGCTTACGGTGGCGTTCTGTGGTTCCCATCTCGTGCCGCTCGTTATGATCATGTAGGGTGTTCTGGAGGAGTGCTTGACTCTGCTTCATACTTCACAGTCTACACTAGGTATTTCGAAATTCAACGACATTTTATCATTCACCCATTGGTTACTGCCTGCAATAAGATGCAATATTGCTGTAATTTGAATATGCTCAACATCGTATGGAAATGTGGCTTTCCGCATGGATGAAATAGACTGACTATAAAAAAAATTGCATCAGATGCAAATAGTTGCTCCTGTTAAGAGCGCTTAAATTGATGGCAACCCGCAAAATAATGTAGTGATCACAAATCACCTAACCCTAGTTAAAATCAATTCTTGCTTTTTTGCCATTCTTCCACTCAGTGATGGTTACACCCCACTCCGCTGAGGGGTGTTTGACGGTGATGGGGGCTCTTGCGGATTGTGTGTATTATTTTTTTTTTCGATTTTGATACCTTTTCCTTTTTCTGGATTTGTTTGGGGGTTGGGGGGGGGGTAAGTTGGGGTGTTTGGGATAGTGTTTGGCTTGGAGATGGTGTTGGGCTTGGAGATGGTGTTGGGCTTGGAGATGGTGTTTGGCTTGGAGATGGTGTTGGGCTTGGAGATGGTGTTTGGCTTGGAGATGGTGTTGGGCTTGGAGATGGTGTTGGGCTTGGAGATGGTGTTGGGCTTGGAGATGGTGTTGGGCTTGGAGATGGTGTTGGGCTTGGAGATGGTGTTGGGCTTGGAGATGGTGTTGGGCTTGGAGATGGTGTTGGGCTTGGAGTTGGAGATGGTGTTGGGCTTGGAGATGGTGTTGGGCTTGGAGATAGTGTTGGGCTTGGAGATGGTGTTGGGCTTGGAGATGGTGTTGGGCTTGGAGATGGTGTTGGGCTTGGAGATGGTGTTGGGCTTGGAGATGGTGTTGGGCTTGGAGATGGTGTTGGGCTTGGAGATGGTGTTGGGCTTGGAGATGGTGTTGGGCTTGGAGATGGTGTTGGGCTTGGAGATGGTGTTGGGCTTAGAGATGGTGTTGGGCTTGGAGATGGTGTTTGGCTTGGAGATGGTGTTGGGCTTGGA
This sequence comes from Isoperla grammatica, assembly GCA_945910005.1. NCBI lineage: Eukaryota > Metazoa > Arthropoda > Insecta > Plecoptera > Perlodidae > Isoperla > Isoperla grammatica. The sequence goes on from OX246749.1 coordinate 14,512,638, forward strand.
GATGGTGTTGGGCTTGGAGATGGTTTTGGGCTTGGAGATGGTGCTGGGCTTGGAGATGGTGTTGGGCTTGGAGATGGTGTTGGGCTTGGAGATGGTGTTGGGCTTGGAGATGGTGTTGGGCTTGGAGATGGTGTTGGGCTTGGAGATGGTGTTGGGCTTGGAGATGGTGTTGGGCTTGGAGATGGTGCTGGGCTTGGAGATGGTGTTGGGCTTGGAGATGGTGTTGGGCTTGGAGATGGTGTAGATTGGATTGTATCCATCTCCACAAGCAGTCTGAGTTATACTAACAGTGCTGAGAGTGTCAATAAGCCTCGGCTCAGCGACGGAGCCTTCATTCATCTTCATTCTTGGTTGGCAGACATTGTATCATGGTGTAGCCGAACATTGTTCGTAAGCCAGTGAATGGGAATTCTGTCCTCAACAATGTACGTTGGCTGATGCACCGTGCCATTTGTCAATAAAGTAGGATATGAAATATGAGAAAAACACCTTTGGCCTAGGCTATGCTAGGCCTAGTATTGGCCAAAGATACTATATTACGTTAAGCCCCATTAATCAATGAATTGACTAACATTGAGGTCCAATCATCATTTATTGGATCACTCGTCCATTTCACACGAGCTAGTCTACGTTAACCACTGCAGGCCCACTCGACTGCAGACCAATGTTGACTGCGTTTCTACGCAACAGGATGCCATCTACTGACAGTAGCCGACTTTTCTGCTGACTTTCTTCACGTTTTCGTAATATGCTTTTATGCTTGATGGGCCGCGTTCAGCACGACCACTCGTTGCGTTTCAAGTGCTCTGCAATCCGTGCCCATGCCTTCTCTTTGTTTCGACTAGTAACCGCATCCGTTTTTTTATTTTCGATAATTGACTTGTGTTTGTCAACCAAGTCCGAAATCAAATACTTGTCCCTCTCTGAATAGTTTAGTCCGCGCTTTCTGTTCTTCTTGGACCCCGCCATTGCAGCCAAACAACAAGAAGTTACGTGACGTCAACAACAGCTGTGCTGTCACTTTACGACTACCAATCAGAATCGTCCTTACAAAATAAACCCCAGTTGAAATAACCAAATCCAAAATGATGCTGGTGGAACAGGATACTGTTTAACTTCAGTTTAAATTTATCACTCGTTTAATCTGAGCAGAGTTTATGATTGATTTGGTGAAAACGGGCACTAGGCAATAGCAATACAGTTTGATTTATTTTGAAGCATGGTGAACCTACAGGGAACTACAACAGACAATAAATATACCAACCTCAATGAAAAGGCGTGCACCCAAAGTAGTTTGTCTGGACCTCACACCAGAACATACGCAGTTTGTCTACAATGTTTCTTCTAGAATATAACATTCTTCCGGAACATTTTCATCCTTTATTATTCTAGCACAAAAGCATTCGTTGCAATAACGAAGCGCAGCAATAACGATGCGTTCCAAGGGCGTGATTCCCAAACGTTGAAGCTCTTCCGAATTAGTCCTTATCAAAGGAAATGATTTGTCTTCTACTTTTGAAGAACAATATTCGGAGGAACATTTCGTAGACTCCAGTACACTCGGAATCATCTGCAGATATCGGCTCGGTATATCAGTAACTGTTACGTTACAATCAATGGATGTAACATCTGCATGCATTTGAGTTCTTCTATGAACGGGATAAATCAACTCTGCTCGAAGTTTATATGCTACGCGTCCTGACCCCCTGTAAAAAAGCATCGATTATTAACGCCAAACTAGAAATATCAGAAATATCGACTGGGGTGAAATGGAGGCAGGAGCTGGTGCCGTTGCAGGTGCTGGCGCCGTTGCAGGTGCTGGTGTTGTTGCAGGTGCACCTCTGTAGTCTCCTTGAAGGGCGTACCAATAATAGTACATGACTTGCGCCTTCTTGTTTCCCTCGAAGTTGATCCGGCCTGATGCCATGTAGTCTCGGAACTCTCGAAGTAGATTAGGCGCAAGCCATGCCTCCACTCTCTGCTTTGGAGTAATAGTGTTGGGCCGAATACTCTCCTCTGCTGGGACTGCTGGGGTGTCTACCTCCTGGTCTGCAATTAGCCAGTTGGCTACACATTTGCTATAATCTGGCGCATGCGGGTCAAAGGGATATAACCCGCACTTGCGGAAGGCAGCCTGGACCATTTCCAGATTAATGGTGGCTTCCCAAACAGGTTTTAGTAAAGCAGGAAAATCACGTTTAGTTATGGCCTCGCCGTTGGTCCTGGCTCGATGTCTGTCGATCTCCCTGTGCCAACTCCTTTTCAAAGGGCCAAAAATACCCACATCTGCAGGTTGCAGAAGGTGGGTGGCATTAGGATACAGACAGTACAAGATGATGTTATGATCATGGCAGAACTGGCTGACCTCGACAGAGAGGTGGCTCTTGTGTCCGTCAATGAAAAAGAGTACCTTCTCTTCCGGCTGGAGCCACCCATGAAATGCCTTCATGTATGCTAAAAACGCATGTGACTGCATCCAGCCGGAATCCGTGCATTGGTAGAGCCACCCTACTGGAAATGCACGAATAACATCTAGCGGTATTCGTTTGTATGGGAAGACTACCATAGGTGGCGCAACACTCCCGTCTGCACAAAACGTGCCCAAAACGGTGACGCTCTCCTTCTCTCGGGAAGTTGCAACTTGAACCAGGTCTTCACCTTTCACCCCAAGGTATCGGCCGTTTGCCTTGTGGAAAATGAAACCACTCTCGTCGGAATTGTATATTCTTGACAGGTCCGTCAGTACGTCCAAATTACCGGTCTCCTCGAGATAGTTATAAAGGTTGGAGAACCACAACAAAATACTATCGGTTTTGAGGGGTGCTCGAGCCTTGCTGATGGTCTCAGCTTTTTTAAGCGATAGCTCGCTATGGCGCAACATAAACTTGAGGTAGGTACCAGGTTTCCCCTGGCCGGCCATCCTTAAAGGGCGTCTCCCGCTGATCGTCAAGTATAATTTGCTGGATCGAGTCCAGCAAATTGTCCTTACTGATGGGAAAGGCACGCCGTGCTGAGTCCACCACCCAGTTTTTAATCGCAAGTTCCTCCTGCACAGTGAGGTATGTAACTGGCCCTTTACGGTGGTTGTTAAACCTACCATGCAGGGTATTGTTGATTGTGGTTAGAGGTATTGAATACCTTCGTGAGGCATTCCTTTGGGAAAGCCGTCCCTCTCGGATTGCCAAAATGGCTTCGTTCAAGGTCTCCACCCAGTATGCCTTGTGTGCTTCTGGGCTCATTATAGGCTTAGGCTAGCCGTAGCAAAGTCTAAAGAAAGAAAAACCATGTTTATTTTTTATATTTTAATGTAATTTAATTTATTTTTGGTTTATACCATTTTTTATTAGTCATCAATGAGCATAGGAGTGCTCATTGATGACTAATAAAAAATTGTAGTATGATGTAATCCAGAGTAGCCTAGGCCTAGGCTTAGGCTTAGCCTTTTGCACAATACAAAATTAAGTATGAATCATATGCTAATTATGTTTAGGTCTATTAATGTATTTTTTAATATATGTATTACGTAATGTATTATGTATTTTTATATTATTATAATTGCAAATAAACTCGGAAAGGATGGCATCTTGTGTGCTGCTTACACAATGCCTTATTCAATCATTTGGTAGGCCTAGGCCTAGGCCTAGGCCTAATGATGTTTTAATTTCAGACTTATCATCATGCATAACTATTGTTAATTTATGTAATTATTACACATAATATTAACAAGTAGAGTACTAAAACGAAGTAATAAGGTGTGTGGATGAGATTAAATAATGGTGTTCCGCTTCTAAAAGGCTTAAAAAAGGCCGCAATCAGTAGTGGAACAGGCCGTTCCACTACTGAAATGTCCCTCTAGAAGTGGAACACTTCTCTATTTTCACGATTTTCTTCTGATTTAAGTAGAAATACATTAAAATAATGGCTAATTATGGAAGACTAACTAGTTATTTCAATAAGTAAATGATTTTTACCTACTATTTGCCTGGATGCTTCGTTCCGCAACTTTTCTTCGTAAGCGCCAACTTTTTGAACACAGTGAAAAAGATCCAAATGCGCCCTGGCGCGCATTGAATCACACCGCCTACCTTATATGTTCCGAATTCGTTGACATATATTGTATACACACAGGAAAATACGACAAGGAGACGGGAAAGATACTTAAAAAAAATAAACCTGGTGGTTGTTGGCCGAAGCTTCGTTTTAATCAAATAATTAAGAGGAGGTGTTCCACTACTGGTGGTGTTCCACTACTGACTGGTTTACCCTTTGCATTATATCTTAAGAATGCTACTAGAAATCGAAAATGTGCTGTGGCTATAAGCCCTATCGACTGAATAGTATACCCGTCTGGGCCCGGGGAAGAATAGGCCCAGAGTGACTCTGCTAGTCGTAAGAGGCGACAAAAGGAGACCCGTCTCGGCCCGGGGTAGAATAGGCCCAGAGTGACTCTGCTAGTCGTAAGAGGCGACAAAAGGAGACCCTGCCCCTCCCCCCCACTGCCCCACTGAAGATTTCTCCTCCCACATGGCCCTGCCCCTCCCTTGCTGGACTCCCGTATGACGACCCACGCGACGTACAATGGATCTGATTCGGATTTGGCTTTATTCTTCATCATCATCTTCTCATCTTCATTATCACCCACTCATCGTCTCGATTGGCCATAGTTGCGAAAATATGAGACGTTAAGCCGCATTAATCATCATCGACTGAATAGTAGTAGTATTTATTTTAGGCCTAGCTAGGCCTAGGCCTACTCATTACATAGGCCTAACCTACAAAATTGAACGCTACATTGCCTAGGCTAGACCTAGGCCTAGCCTAGGCCTAACCTAGACCTCAATCATTGGCATAAAGATAATAGAATAGTGGAATAAACTTACCGCTGTAGAAGTGTGCAGAGCACACACGGGCAAATTTTAATTTGTTTTCGGAAAGATTTTTTCTTTTGATGGCATTGATCCATTGCTGACACCTTTCACTTGTTGCAACTCAAACACATTCTTTAAAACGGGCAGGCACGTACGGAAAACGGTAAAACGAAACCCCGTATCTCTTACTTCTGTTTGCACAGCCAAATACGGAGCAAAAGTTAACCATTATAAATCAAAATGACTTTTAAATGACATCGACAGTGTCAAAACAATGATTTCAAAGCTGCAGCCATGGCGGTGTTTGTCGGACAAACACTGTTGTTGTTGAACAAACTGGTGGACAAACTTTGTCCACCAGTTCAGGTGACAGGTCACGTGATATGGACCTGTGACGTCATGTGAACGGACCCTATTGATGTTGTGCCTAGGGCCTAGGCACGATCGACGTCCTTCTTTTCTTAGGCCAAGGTCTGCGTATTGTTTGTGTTCTGCAAGTCAAAACCTTTACCTAGGCCAAATATTTTAATAAGGTAAGTGGTAAGGCAACAGCAGCTGCTACTCCTAGGCCGGCTTCCTCAACATTGTTTAGACCACACACTGCGGACCAACCAATAAACTCGAGCAATCGTAGCTCGAGGTTCGACAATTTCTTAAGACATTTTCTGCCCCCCCCCCCCCCCCCCCCCCCCTGTCCCGCCTTCGTATACGCGGATTTCAGACGCTCGGCCTTTCACATTAAGTTTCCAATCGCTCCATGTCTGCAATTAAAACATAACAGGTTGGGTCCATGACAATTTATTTTGGATCATTGCCTATGTAAACAGGGTACCTAGGCCTACGTTTTGTTTTAAGGCAAGCCCTAGTACTAGGTCCTACGTAGGGGGTAGGTCCTAGGCCTAAGCAATATCAATCTTATTAAATATGCCTAGGCTAGAGCCTACCATTTGTAGGTTAATGTTGACTAGGCCTAGCCCCTATGTCAAGGCACACGAAGTTAGCCCTCGGAATAAGTAGGCCTACAGTACCACAACGTTTTGATATTGATTTAATTATTATTGTTACTGTACTTACTTTCATCCACTTGTCAACAGTCTTGGTGGCCCCAACTCCAGCTGAGTTCAGCATTGAGGTTAATCCCTCCCACATTTCCGACTCTTTCTGTTTGTCTAAAGGGCCCAGCAGACGTCCCGCAGCAAACTCGGAGTTAGCCGACATAAAGTCTAGTATCATTTCTTTTTGGGAGTCGTCTTCTCTAATACTTTTGCTCAATTTGTAATAATAATACTTTAATGATGAACTGTCAAGTGTCAACAAACAAAACTATCCGCCATTTAAATTATCTGTAAATGGCTAACTTCTGATTGGTTGAAATACTTGGCGTGCTACGCTGGCTCAGTCGCCTTGAAGTATATCCGAAAACCTGTGCTCGTGACAAGTCGACCTCTCACTTGGCGTACGGAATAGCTTATTTGCATGTCGTCACTTCACGTGAAATGACAACTTGTCACAGCGCAGTGAGATGACAACTACCACATAGTTACAGAATAAGGGTCCTGGACTCCCATATGACGACCCACGCGACGTACAATGCATCTGGTTTGGATGTGGCTTTATTCTTCATCATCATCCTTCTCATCTTCATTATCACCCACTCATCGTCTCGATTAGCCATAGTTGCATAAATATGAGACGTTAAGTCCCAATAATCAATCAATCAATCCATATAGTTCTTCTTCGCCAGCACTAACTGAGAATCCTTGTAGGAGGTGGACATTTATTCCACAAAATTTGCATTTGTGAGCCTCACTTGGATGGTTGGTGCTCGCGCAGGCTGGGCACTTGTTGGTGGCAACAAGCTCTTCAGAAATTGGACATGTGGCTGGTAATACTTCTTAAAGGTCAACACCAGTTTCCATCCCAGGGACTGCCACCTTATCGTGGTGGGCAGGTTTGCGTGCTTTGTTGATCCCGAGAGCTATGCCGGCGGAAGCGTATGCTTCTGGTAGGGCCACCCAAGCCGGACTGGTCGAGGAGGAGAAGTCAGACGAAGTGCAGTCCACACCCCAATCCCCTTTTCCCCCACTGTCCCATTGAATATTTCTCCTCCCACTTGGCCCTGCCCTCCCTTGCTGGACTCCCGTATGACGACTCACACGACGTACAATGGATCTGATTCGGATGTGGCTTTATTCTTCATTATCATCTTTCTCATCTTCATTATCACCCGCTCATCGTCTTGATTAGCCATCGTGCATAAATATGAGACGTTAAGCCCCATTAATCAATCAATCAATCCATTGCGGTAGGTCTTGAGATATGGTGGTGGGAAGATCTTCAGAAGAAGGATCAATTAAGTCAATGCTGGAAGCAAGTTTTATGGTGCCCTCAATCACACGAATGTGATTCACCACAAAGTCCTACCTTGTCCCTGTGATGCCTGTTTCTACCCTTCCACATTTAATCTCGTGAGGAGTCCGACTCCTAATCTTGCCAGGGCTGTTGCCATTCTGTAGGATCGTTATACTTTTTGAGGCGTGAAACACATATCACGTATGTTGTTAATTTTCCCTTCTGAACTTCATAATTTAAATCCGCTATCTTTGCTACTATTTTGTACGTTTTTTTTTTTATGTTCTTTCGAGAAACACTTCACCGTGTTCAGGCAAAAGACAATCATTGTTTATTACACAAACACAGCAAATCGAGTGCGTGTTATTGTTCTCTCTAGTGTATGCGTGGGTTAACGTAAATTTTGTCTTACCGTTGTCTCCATTTAAAACGAATACTTAAGTGGATAACCTGTGGTTCAGACCGCTGCTGGGCTGTGAAGTCCCTGCTTCCTGGACCCCTGGCGTCTTCCTCACGATCACCCTCTTCTCGGTACTCGCCCCCACACACACAAACAACACACCGCATGGGTCTCGTATGAAGTCCTGGATTGATCTCTCTTCCTTCTCGACTCCGAGTTACCTCGCATCGCATTTTATTATTGCTGAATTTTCGGTTTTCGTGCTCTGTACACGAGTAACCTATATCGTTGTCTCTCTCACTCATGCTGAGTGTACTCGCGAATCCTGGGAAACATGAAACGTAACATGTGTAATTTGACCATGATTTTACGATGACGATGTCGTGTCCGGTCGTCTTTGCCTGTGTAGCTTGACTGAAGATTATAAATCTTGGACCTGCCCAGGGACTGGCACCTTATCGTGGTGGGCAGGTTTGCGTGCTTTGTTGATCCCGAGAGCTATGCCGGCGGAAGCGTATGCTTCTGGTAGGGTCACCCACGCCGGACTGGTCGAGGAGGAGAAGTCAGACGAAGTGCAGTCCACACCCCAATCCCCTTTCCCCCCCCCCCCCCACTGTCACATTAAATATTTCTCCTCCCACTTGACCCTGCCCTCCCTTGCTGGACTCCCGTATGACGACTCACGCGACGTACAATGGATCTGATTCGGATGTGGCTTTATTCTTCATTATCATCTTTCTCATCTTCATTATCACCCGCTCATCGTCTCGATTAGCCATCGTTGCATAAATATGAAACCTGCCCACCACGATAAGGTGGCAGTCCCTGGGCAGGAATACACAGTTTCAAATTGAGACAGGTTGAAAAATTTCCCACTTTCTTAAAAATATTCCCTTAGTTCCCAATCATATTTATAATAAGTGTTGATGAGATAGCAGTGTGGGGTGTGATTCAATAAAGCTGTTAGGTTGAGGTCCCTTTCGCAGTCCTTCATTCTTTCATCCCAGTCGTTGTTTGTCGGGCTCTGGACGACAATGGCAATAACAGGGAGTACTGTACGATTAATTCGTTCCACTTGGCCGTTTCTACGTGGATGCCTGGGTGAATTGAGAGTGTGTCGAATACCGTGCGCCTTGCAGAACTCTGCAAAGACTTGTGATGTGAAGCAGCTTCCTTGTCTGAAACAACACGGGCAGGAACACCAAGATCATGAATGAAGCTCTCCATCGCCTTGATGACGCACTTGGTATTTGTACTTTGGACGGGATATAGCTTGACAAACTTTTTTAAGTTGTCGACTGCTGCTAACAACTCGTGTTTCCCACGTTTGCTTTTCACGAAAACCCGTCTGGGCCCGGGGTAGAATAGGCCCAGAGTGACTGTGCTTGTCGTAAAAGGCGACAAAAGGAGACCCTGTCCCTCCCCTTCCCCCCCCCCCCCCCCCACCACTGTCCCACTGAATATTTCTCCTCCCCCTTGGCCCTGCCCTCCCTTGCTGGACTCCCGTATGACGACCCACGCGACATACAATGGATCTGATTTGGATGTGGCTTTATTCTTCATCATCATCTTCTCATCTTCATTATCACCCGCTCATCGTCTCGATTAGCCATTGTTGCACAAATATGAGACGTTAAGCCCCATTAATCAATCAATCAATCAATCTTTTCACGAAGGGCCCTAGATGGTCCAGATGTATAAGGTCGAAGGGTCGTTGACCTGGAGGTATCGGGTGTAGTTGTCCGGGCTGTTTCCCTCCTGCGGTTTTATTTAAGATACATTCGAAACACATTTTTATTTGTTGATCGATGTAACGTCTTATCTGCGGAAACCAGTATAGTTCCATGATTTTCTTCACGGTTCTGTCAGTTGCAAAGTGACCCTGTTGGTCATGGAATTTTACCGCTAGTGTTTTTCTCATTGAATTCGGCATTACAACCAGTCGAACATTTTGGTCATTTTTCTTAATAAACTTGAAGAGTGTTCCTTGGGCAAGTTTGTAATCATGGGTGAAATTATTTTCTTTGTGGGTCCTTTCTCTCATCGGCTTCTTTAGTAACTTTATTTTGTTTTACAATTCCTGGTCTGCCCTCTGTACAGTTAGTACTTGGTCTTCTACGGATTGGGTTAAATTTATTTCACATCGATCATTAATTATGTCGTTTATGGTATCAGATTGGGGGTCGACTGGAGATCGACTTAGTGCATCAACGTGCGACATTTTGGTTCCTGGTCGGTGTTTCACAATGTACTGTAATACAAACTTTCTGGCCACAGTTGGGATTAACGTTTTACTTTTATTAAGATACATCAAAGCTTGGCAGTCTGTAACTATCGTGAATGGAATTGCGAGAAGAAATGAGCCTAGCTTGTCTACAGCATAGACCATGGCCATCAATGCCAGTCTACTCGGGTGATACATACACTCAGCTTGGGCTGTCTTTATACTTACACATTAAACCACATGTAGGGCTTTGTCGCTACCTTCTTGCAGAAGTATCCCAGCTAGGCCTCTGGAACTGGCGTCAGTGTGGAGCTCCGTGCGGGCTTGCGGGTTGTACAAGGCGAGCACTGGTTCTCGAGTCATCGAGTTTTTGATGTCGTCGAATGCTTCTTGCTGCTCTGTTGACCAGAGGAATGGGTCAGACTTACGGGTGAGACGCGTGATTGGCTCCATCTTGTAGGCATATTTCGGCACAAAACGACGGAAGAAGGACGTAAGGCCTAGGAACCGTCTCATTCATGGACGTTGTGAGGAATCGGGAATTCTGCGATTGCTTGAATCTTACAACGTCCAGGCTTTATGCTTCCCGTAGAGATGACAAAACCAAGGAATTCGATTTCTTTCCTGCCGAATTCGCACTTGGACGGGTAGAAAGTTAGTTTCGATTACGGCGAAAACTTTCTGCAGTCTTGTCAGCATCTCTTCCCAGTCTTTGGCTGGAATTAGTATGGCATCCATATAGCATAGAACAGGAATATCACGTAACGGTGTCAGTACTCGGTTCATCAGTCGCTGAAATTCTGGCGGCCCATTCGTCAAACCAGAGATGAGTCGTTAGAAGCGACCGGTCTCGTCAGGGGTCACAAATGCTGTTTTGTCTTTAGCACTCTCGGTCCGCGGAATCTGCAGATAGCCATGGGCCAGATCAAGGGTCGTGAATAATTGGCACGCGGACAATCCTTCTAGCAGGTCATTGGCATTCGGAAGTACAACGGGTAATGGCACTGTCTGAGCATTGAGTTTGCGATAGTCCACGGCAAGCCTTTCTTCTTCATTTTTCTTTTTCACCAGCAATACGGGGCTCGCGTATGCTGACTGGGACTCCGATACAATACCGTGTTTCTTTCAGTCGGCAACTATGCCTCGAACCTCTTCCCTCTCTTTCGCATTTGTGCGATATGGCCTGATGTGGACGGGCGTACTGTCAAGTTTCTCGACAATATCCATTTTTACTAGGTCGGTACATCCAAGTTCATGGAGGTTTACGACGAAGCAATGACGAAACGTATTGATCAGATGAAGTAAGGCCTCAGAATCAGTTTGGCTTACGTCCTTGTCCTCTCGTCTTATTGGTCGTGGTGCTGGTTGAGGTTCAGAGTTAACTAGGTTTACTTCATGTTGTACTTTGTCGGGGTCTACAATTTCTACTACATTTTCTCTTGCTACACATTGATTTCTCATGGTCGTAATATCACCTGCTGACATCAGTGGCAAGACAGTCTTTCCCTGATGCACTTCGACAAGTTTAGCTGGCCGGTTCGAACGGGGGTTGGCGGCAATCAGGCCAGACAAGTTTAGACCGTCACGTACCTGGACCCGGATGAAGTTCACCGTGTTGTTCTGCACGTGGACATCTTCCACCACGAGTAATGCGGTCTAGGTAGCCCGTTTGTTCTAGAAGGACCATGTCAGCCACACCGCCACCGTGGCCCTCAGACACAAATTTCACAAGGCCATCTGGTCTCGCAGATACGAAATACTTCGTAGTAGTACACTGTTTCTAATCTGACCTAGTGAGCGCTTGGTGTACCGCTTTACTCGGCTTTTCAATTTCTATTTCGAAACTATCGATGAAGGACTGAACGTTACAGTACCTGACCCGAAATGGTACATGAAGATGCCTGTGATTCACTCTATTCACCTGTATCAGGATGTTATCTGGGTCGCTAAATAAAAGTAGTTGAGTTATATTATAATGTAATGTTTACTACCCTTAACTATTAGCGTGCTACGTTGCTCCTGCCCCAACAAGTTGTCCAACCTGGGCGTCCTCAATCATGACAGTGTTATTACTAATATTAGGAGTATCCAGAAGACAGTGATATTCAAATACTGCCACATCTCCCACTTTTCCACTTCTCGACACCGCTTTATTATTTGATCGACTCCGCAGCCCTTTCTTTTATTTACAAACCTCCGTAGCACCCTTAACAACTTTTATTAACACCAATTTATGCCAATAATAATTTCAGTAGGGGAGAGGGCCACAATGAGACAGAAAAAACTTGTTTCGCTCTAGACTTTGCATTTCAGTAATTTTAGTGGCTTAAACTATCTTATATCATGATACTATCCTTTTACTTGATTTGGATACTCGTTATTATGCATTATCTCCCATATTTGAATTTTGAATAATTGTTTAATACAACATTGTATCCGTCTTGTAATAGTCTTCTCAAATGAAAAGAACTATTTTTAGGAGTGAAAAGGAGTGAAATGTTCAATACAACAATATTACTCTGTTAAGACTAATTTAATACACAAAAATACACAATTACAAAAGTATCAAAACTATGAAGTGATTATTACTTTAGTAGCAGTTTGACTTTATTGAGTTGGCCTTGGCCATTGAGTTCTTTGTTCCTTGCTAATGCACTTTCACATTTTGTTCGTAAGTTTTTTTGTTTATAAGTTTGAGATCATGATCTTTGATTATACGTTAAGGTTTTGTTGTAGTTCGAATCGTAGATGTAGTAGATGTAGTTGTAGATGAAGATGATGATGAAGATGATGATGAACAGAGGCGGACTGGGGGGGTAAGGGCCCCGTACGGAAAAGGACTTTAGGGGCCCCGGAACTTGGCAAAGTTGAAAGGGGTCTGGGGCGAAGCCCCAGCCGCCGGAGGCGAAAATTTTTCAGCCTATTATTTTGTGTAGAACGCATATAAACACGTTTAAAAATCGATAAATGATGACGGATATGTGGAACAATGTGTTGAACTCTGGACACCACTTTAAAAAACGAAATTGAAGAAAAACTTTCCCAACACTGGCAGTTTTATATTGTATATTTCAATCTATATTGTTTCTCAACTCTCTACAAATATCGACTACTAGCTGTCCACTCACACCATGTAATTTGTACTCGCAACGAGCTTGCGGGATGAAGCTGGGGTCTGGGGCGAAGCCCCTGCCTAAGAGGCAACTTCGCCGAAGGCGAAACAATTTTCGGTCGTGCATGATGCTTATAGTGGCCTAAAACGCGTTTTGAGGCGATATCCTATCATTATCAATCATTAATTGCATTTATAATTCCTTATTACTTAGCATAGAAGTTTGATCCTGTCATTTGAGAAAGTCTTATGGCTAATTAGTGCTGCGCGGGATCGGATTTCAGTAGGCACCGATAGATGTATTTTTGCCAAAAAGTTCGCTTTTGAAAATTTTGAACACATATCACGCGATCAGCCCAATTTGTCATTTTTCAGATATAACAAAGTTTACTCGCAAACTATCAAAAGTCACTCAAGTTGCGAGCTAGCTAGCAGTCATTTGGAGGATTGTTGTTTCCTATGCATATACAAATGTGTAAAAAACTAAAACTCGATAAATGATGTTAGGTATGTGGAACAACATGTTGAACTGTGAACACCACTGTTCAAGAGTAAATTAAAGAAAGAACTTTCCCAACACTGGCAGTTGGGTATTTCAAACTATATTGTTTCCTATAAATTGGTTTCGAATATTTATAAACCCGTTTAAAATCGATACACGACGATAAATATGTGGAACACATACTGAACTGTAAACCACTTTGAAAATTAAACTAAAGAAATAACTTTCCCAACAATGGCATGTTATATATTTAAAAATAAAATAGACTAGGAAAGCGGGAATCTTTGTAGCACTTGTAGATGCATGGTCTTTTTGATACGTAATATCCCTTTCTATACACTGACATGAGATGACATAATATTATGCTCTTCTTACTATTTAGTTTCATAAGCTATATAGCGTAAGATATTTATTTTCAGGGGGTTGGGTGGTGGCCCTCAAGGGGGCCCCCACCCGGGGGGGCCCCGTACGGGTTTCCGTAGTTCCGTACCTGCCAGTCCGCCCCTGATGATGAAGATGAATGCCTAGGCTTGAGGCATGTTGAACCGGACATGGACTAGGCTCCTGCCTTTGTCCTGGAGACGGCTTGTCGCTGGTCGGGACACACACGTCTGGTCACGGGCGGAACTGTTGGTAGAGTTGTTGGGTCTCCGGAATGTTCTGAAATCTTCGGGTGTGAAGGGGGGTAGGGGCAACTGGTTTTGATTGGTTGGTCGCGTTGTTGCTAGGCAAAGTTGCGTAATACGTTCGAACACGCGCGAGTTTGCTACGCACTTGATGCACTGGATATTTACTATTTCACAATCTTTGAAGATGAAACTCTTGGGGTTACTGTTCGATTTGAGGGTTTCTTTGTTTGAACACATACGCAACGACACGTGCACTGTCCACCGGCCGTATAGTCCATTCGAAAAACATGTCTGGTTATATCGTTTCTAAAAACATTAGTCAAAACTGCCGGAATGTGAAATGTCAAAACTGCCGAAAAACAAACAATAAACCTTAAATACTAATAATATGAATAACTAATGTCATGGAATGTCAGGTTGGCACACTGTACTGCCACAGTCTCATTGTGCCATCACGCCTGGGGCACAATGAGACAAAGCATGGGGTACAATGAAACACCTTATTTTGCAGCTGAAATCATTATTTATTATAAGCGATTATTTCGTTACATGACGTGTGATTTACATCGGCTCAGAAGGAGATCAAATTATTAAGAACAATGAAGATTTTGATTAACGAATGTCCATGTTGCCAAAATTAACTTCAAATTTTAAATAGGCATTTTGCCTTTTTGTCAGCCCAAAGTAAGAAGGTGGTGGTAGAATCAATTTTATGTCTTTAAGATTAACGGAGGCCAAATCAGGATTGTCGGGAACCATGAAATGCCCTTCTACCTTCTTGCTTTTTCTTAGGTAACTAATTTCCAAGTCCGCTTGGGAGTCACACTCTTTTAATATTTTACCGATGTAGAAAACATCTGATTTTCCTGGAAACTGAACTAAAAGAAATTGGCCCTCTTTCGGTGCCTCGTTAAGTTCGGCAAATATGCCCAGGGCTACTTGTTCATCTTCCACGTCCATCTCTTCTTCAGAATACAGTGACATCACGGTCTCGTGATCAGAGGAACTCGACTCTTCCTCTTGTCGGAACAAACGCTTACGAATGGGTGGTGGATTCTTCTTTTGCGGCAAAGCCTTTTTTTCCTATTCTGTGTATGTTCTGCTATCCTAGCTTTCTCAGGGGTGTCTGTCGGAATGCAGCTTCTCCCTTTCGCTCTTCCTCCCTTTTTTTTCTTTCTCCAGCCTTCGGATACGGTTGGATTTCTTCAGGGCTAACTGGCACTGCAGCAGCTTCGACTGATGGTCCTGCGGTATTAGAGGTTGACGGTCCTGGGGCATCGGAGGTTGATGGTTCTACAACATCTTCAGATTGGACTAATGGGCGATCAGTGACGGAGCTTGACAAAAAGTCTACGTCTGTATAAATACGTGTCTGTCAAAGGGAAATATCCCAGTGTGTTTAAATCCAGACTTTATGTTCGAAATTGTCATGGACCGCTCATAAGCTGTGTTTACGCAGCCACCTATATCGTAGAAAGTCATCGGAGCTCCTGGATGCCGCATCAGCCATGAATCAATAGCGCTATTGTAGAAAGCTTTGAACGGGTAAAAAACCGTGACATCGAGTGGTTGTAATTTGTGACTGCAATGGGGTGGTAGTGTTAGAATGGTCACCCCATTGGCCTTAGCAAGATCTAAGGTCTCGATTGATAGGTGACTTTCATGGTTGTCATAAATAAGAAGGCTTGGGTTGTCTTTGGAGGAGTTTGTGTGTTTGATAAAGTGCTGCATCACTTTAGGGAAGAGCTCAGAATTCATCCACCCTGATGGCGTGGCTAGGCCAAGGGTGCCGCTAGGAGCATCTTTGATCATTTGTTCCTTAAAAAACTTTCTTGGGAATTCCATAGCTGGAGGCAGTGCATTTCCTGTTGCACCAACAATGCGGCAGGTCGTCACGAGCACACCTATTTCACCACTGGTATTTTGGCTAACTTGTTTAACGTCAGAAATCGCCTTTTTGGGGGCTTGAACTGTAGTGGTACCAGTTTCATCTAGGTTGTAGATTCTAGTGCCATCTGAAAATGAATCACTCCTCGATAGAACAGCATGTAGCTGGTCGTAAAATGAAGCGACATTGTGCCTGTTGAAGAAAGTTGATCTCGATAAACTACAGCCCTCTGGTTGGCGAATGCTTAGTTGCGGGTGACACTTCAAAAACCCTCTCATCCACTCCAAACCAGCCGACTAAGTTTCGTTCCATTTATCAGGAATTGTTAATGAGTGCTTTACAGCTAACTGGTATGCTAAACGCCTGCAATCAAACGTAGTTAATCCATAGCACATTTTAGATGATTTTAACAGGTATTCTTCCAGCTGAGTTTCCTGGGTCTTGGTAAATATTTGTCTGCAAGCGTAGTTAGGGCACATCCTGACGTTAGCTACTTCATTAGGAGTGTCCTTGACCTTCTTTACATACCGAAAGAGAGTTTGGAACTTTAATCCTTTTATATCTGCGGCTTTCCGAATGATCATACCATCATGGACCAGACTTACTGCATCCCGCATATCATTCTCGGAGAATGATCCTTTGTCCGTTTTTCTTTTTCGATTTCTCGTCATTTTCAAGCTGTAAAAATAATATTAACGTTGTATTAGGCCGAAGCTTTTACTTATTATATAAATTTACCAGATTATTAATAGATATTAGCAAGCAAGTGGGTTGATATGCATTTACATCAATAATGGTAGAGCAGTACATATGTGGGGCACAATGAGACACTGTCTCATTGTGCCCCAAGAATGGTTGTCTCATAGTGGCCCACAACAGAATTATCTTGGAGGAGGTGGTAAACCACCCTAACCTCAAATTTCTAAGACAACCATTGTTATAAGTGCATGCATATAGTTACTTTCTTGCAACACAAATGAGATTTGTCTACCATATATAGAATAGAATTGATATACTTGATAAGTAAATAGTAACATTTTACTATACATACCTCAAAACAATATCTTCACGATGCCAAAGTCAGCGCTCCTGCAAAACCCATGAGTCTGTGCCTGAGAGTTGTAGGTACTGCTAGGTTGCGTTCCGTTACATGCTGGATGTACTGATCCAGTGCGCCAGCTTACTGGATGCATTCCGAAACATGCTGCCAGCGACTACTGAGCGTTCCCTTACTTGCTATCCCAGCATCTCCAGTGCACTGGAAGTACTGGCCCTTTTTCACGCAGTAGCCCCAGTAAAACTTGGAACTGTCATGGCGTCGCACCAAACTATAACATACCAGTGGCACGAAATATCGCTGGTTTGTCCAGAAACAAACGAAGTAGTGAAATTAGTAGTGAACGACAATGAAAAGGAGCGTCTGGAGAAAGGTAAGAATGTTTTGTATATGCTATTGGACGTATATTTCTCTTGGCAGGGTGCAATTAGTGTAGGCCTAGGCTGACAGTTATAGCTTACGACTATTTTCGCGCCGTCTTCCATACTGTGCTCAGTGGGTTGCGTTCCGTTACATGCTGGGACTGCTGGGACCCAGTGAGCGCCGGCGTGAGCCAGCGCGAGCCAGTAGGCTTAAGAAACGGAACGAGCATCCACCTGCAGAGCACTGAGCACAGTATGGAAGACGGCGCGAAAATAGTCGTAAGCTATAACTGTCAGCCTAGGCCTACACTAATTGCACCCTGCCAAGAGAAATATACGTCCATTAGCATATACAAAACATTCTTACCTTTCTCCAGACGCTCCTTTTCATTGTCGTTCACTACTAATTTCACTACTTCGTTTGTTTCTGGACAAACCAGCGATATTTCGTGCCACTGGTATGTTATAGTTTGGTGCGACGCCATGACAGTTCCAAGTTTTACTGGGGCTACTGCGTGAAAAAGGGCCAGTACTTCCAGTGCACTGGAGATGCTGGGATAGCAAGTAAGGGAACGCTCAGTAGTCGCTGGCAGCATGTTTCGGAATGCATCCAGTAAGCTGGCGCACTGGATCAGTACATCCAGCATGTAACGGAACGCAACCCATGAGTGTAACATATAAATTGGCGGCAAAATTGAGCGCCTAATTCAAACAAATACGGGCGATGTCTCATTGTGGACCATGTCTCATTGTGGTCCCCTCTTCCCTACGGTCCTGCCCAGGGACTGCCACCTTATCGTAGTGGGCAGGTTTGCGTGCTTTGTTGATCCCGAGAGCTATGCCGGCGGAAGCGTATGCTTCTGGTAGGGCCACCCAAGCCGGACTGGTCGAGGAGGAGAAGTCAGACGAAGTGCAGTCCACACCCCAATCCCCTTTACCCCCCACGTTCCCATTGAATATTTCTCCTCCCACTTGGCCCTGCCCTCCCTTGCTGGACTCCCGTATGACGACTTACGCCGCGTACAATGGATCTGATTCGGATGTGGTTTTATTCGTCATTATCATCTTTCTCATCTTCATTATCACCCGCTCATCGTCTCGATTAGCCATCGTTGCATAAATATGAGACGTTAAGCCCCATTAATCAATCAATCATTCCCTACGGTAAAAACATGTAGAGCAACTCGTCCGCCGTGACCGGAAGTGGAAGTGACATTAGATGTGTCACCTGCAGGTTGTGTGGTCGTAATACTCGTCCTGGGTCACGCGGTCTGCTGTGGTGACTCACTTGACGTCTTCGGTAGCGGAAGATAATGTCCTGCACTGTGATTTGGAGGCTCTTGGGATTGCTTGGGCTGTCGGTAGCCCCGATAGAGTTTGATATCTAGCTGTCTTGCATAAACTTGACACTTCCGAAAGCTGGCCGGATGTGTACCTGGGCAGTTGCTACAGACCGGAGCAGTGTCTGCGCTCTTTTCACAGTCTCTAGTAGGGTGGGGCCCTGCACATTTGACACATTTTGAATGTTTACGGCAATTTTTCGCTATGTGCCCAAACGATTGGCTATTGTAACATTGGGTGACGCCACTAATGTTTCTAAATATGATGTTCTTCAGAAGATTTGCTTGATGGAGCTCTCACTCGCACGACGTTCGGTACGGTACTGATTCTGGTAGCATGATTTGTGTCTACATAAAGCATTGCAAAACTTGCATTTCTATTTGCCCTCTTCTACAACATGAAAATAATTCCTTCCATACGGCGTGTACAGGTTAAGTTGTACCTATTTCAACACGGCTGTATCTACTGTTATGGTGGACCACAACGACACTGATTCAGCACACTGCATGAAGTGAAGTTAGGTAATGTGACAAAGCTGCATCCTTTTAAAGCATTCATTCCTAAATACACACGGAATGATTTATATTTAGATTGTCTACTGTGGCTTGGCATTGTAGACTGCTGTGAAGAAGATGCTCAAATGTGCTTCGAGCATAATCTCTCGGATAATATTCTCGAGAATATTCTCATACTCGGCGAATATTCTGGAGAATATTCTCAACTCGCATCTCTACACATACGTAACGCACACGGAATTGTCAAAAGGCGAGTAAACAATGGCAAAATATCAGCCAGAGATTAATTTTAGTGATCGTTGGCAACATTGCTCATTCTTGACAACATGTTGACATGTTTATCAATGTTCAAACAACATGTTTTGGTATGTACTGCAGAGCATACAAATACTGTGTGGTCTAAATGCCTTCAACAAGTTGCGACAGTATGTTGTTACTGTAACTTAAGTAATTCAAATTGGGTAGTTTGATAGAGTAAATATTTTCAAGGCGCACCCCACAAGTACTCTAAACATATTGGTGAAAAACATGTAATATAGTATCGGTCAATGTATTTTAGTGCATCTTCACAAAATGCTTTGTGATATGGTTGAACGAACATACCTTTTTCAGTCCAAATGTTAAAATCACAACGGTGCAATTTTGATACATGCATTTGTAATTAGACTTGATAGTAATAAGTATGATTTTGTTTCAACTCGTACCTATCTTTTACATGTACCGGACATGGAGCACATTCTGGAGGCTGACTTCTTATGCTGAAAGGGCACTTTACCTCAAGTATGATACCAGATGTTTTAATTATACCATCGGGACTTGCACCAATGTAGTTGCGTTCAGTGTCAATAAAGATACCACAACTTGTAACCGTGTCTTTAAATGCTTGACAGTACTCATCAATTGCAACCTTTTCATGGCATTTACCCCAAGTTATTGCTGCAGTCTTCAATTGCTTTTGTGGCTGAACTTGCCTCCTTGCATATCCCAACGCAAAGTTTCCTGCTCTCACAGTTTTCACAATATGCTCAGCTATTGAAGCAGTTATTCAACTGCTTCGGATCTCAAACCTAAAAAAGGTACGTATGTTTAAAGTCAAATCTACATATACCACTGCTATCGTATTCGTAGGCCATGTGGGTGTATACTACCACTAGGGCCTAGGCCTACTGCTAGACACTACAAATTTATTGATATTACCACAGCTTAGATTCGCCTTGCGCCCGTGTTTCTTCCAAACCTTGAGCTTCGCTCGGGGAGATTTTGTTGATGGCATTTAATATGCACGCAGCCAATAGTATTTCACCGTAGTCGTGATCAGCTACGTATTATGCTCTAGCATTAACCACTCTCGAATACAAAATGGGAGCAGAACATTGATTGTTCATTAATAAATTGTTTCGTGTGTCTGTACTTGCTTGTGTAGGTCTATTCTCTGGTTCCGGTGCTACATTCAGCATTTCGTTAACACTTATTTTGTCCAAACAGCGACCTGTTGTAGGTCTGTGCCATTTTTGTAGAGTGCTCGTGCAGGATTACTTTATTATCACCTTTCCTGTTAGAGACAAATGCTCGATTGAGTTGGCTAGGGCAGCTACATGCTTGCACGCTGCTGACAGTCCGGCCCCAGCAGGACATTCACAAGAAGCTTGTAATATTTCGTTGTGATCAATCTGTATTTGGACTTTATATAGTTTTTTGGTTTTCGTTTGTGCCGCACACACAGCTTTTATAAAGAAGTCATTCTTCAGTGAGTGGCAACATACCTACCACTCTTCTTAAAAACTTGAACAAAAACAGTGTACGCCCCATTTGTAGGCCAGCCTCTGCACTGCGCTCTGAAAACCAACTATGTATTTGAACAATACTAATCAAACTAAAACGTTTCATCGAAAATCGATAGGGTCTTGAAAAAAATATCATCTGGGAATGTGTGTGCGCTTTGATGATTCCTGGAGCTATGCCGGCGGAAGCGTATGGTTCTGGTAGGGCCACCCTAGCCGGACTGGTCGAGGAGGAGAAGTCAGACGAAGTGCAGTCCACACCCAGATCCCCTTTCCTCCCCTGTCCCCTTTCCTCACGCGCCCTCCTACTTACCCCTTTCCTCCAAAGAGCCCCCAATTTCATCTTCATTATCACCCACTCATCGTCTTGATTAGCCAAGTTGCCAAAATATAAGACGTTAAGCCCAAATATCATCATCATCATCATTTTCTCTGACTTACCAAAATACGATCTAATCTTTCAGCCTTCCATACCAACAACCTGCAATATGACTTAATGTGTTAACATACAACTACTAAGACATTTGTAGCCCTTAATGTACATTAAATCTGAGTCTAGGCCTACATCAACACCAAGATGGGCATAACATAGGCGCAGGCCTAGGCCTTGACCAGCTTAATTGTATTTTCTGACTGCAGAACACAGGTTTACTTCATAGGCCTAGGACTGCATGCTGTCAGTGCGTTTTCTATTGCGATGTATAAAAAGGACTAAGGGCTGGGCCTACCTTTCTTTCTGAACTTGTTTCCTGCCAGATATTTAACTAAATTTAAGATATTAAACTCAAACTTAGAATACATGTTGAACGTGCAATAGAGAGAATACAATACTTATGATCATCCTCATCCAATTCCAGCAACATTTACTGAGAAACAGGCAAAAACATTGCTTGTTCAAGTTAATCTTTGTGGGCATTTCAAAACATGTAGGCTAGGCTTAGACCTCTCTAAAATAGGCCCTAGGTTGGGGCTTGTGTCTCTAACCTCACTTTTGATAGGCCTAGCTAGGCCTAACATCATTGGCTTTTGATAATTCATTTGTCTACATTGAGAATAAACCTTATGTAGGGGAAGAATAAGAGTTCGGAGGACCATCACTGAGGCAATAAATAGGTGGACTGTAAACACTAGGTCGTGATCAGAAATAATCCGCACATACACAAAATACACTTGAAAGCAAAAGGAATATATTAGCACAAAGAACACAATACACTTATATTCTTGAGTAACAATTACAATACATGAATTATGTGTGTTGTACACATGTGAAAATGAGAATAAAAGCGACAATATTTCTACATGATGCGAGCATGTAAAAATGGACGAAAATACAACAATGAAAAAATGCAAAGATAATAGGAAAGATAAAATAGCTCAACAGTCGCTTTCCTCACGCATGGGTGCAAAGACCTTGGAAGAGTAAAGTGACAGCTGATGCGATCTGTCGGGCATAACTAAAATTACAACACATTTGCATGAACACCTTACCTAGGTCATATAAGCTAGTTACGAAATTGTTTATACATATATCTTCCAATTTGCTGTTCCTGGTACTAAGGGTTCGGGGATCGTAATCACCAAGTTTTCGTTTGATGTCTCTGGCCATTTGGTTGTCATACAATTTAACTTCATTAACTTTTCTGGGATCCTTTTCCCGCTTCCTGCCAACATTCCACGTACAAGTAGTACTTGTTGGTGAATCTTCCTTGAATTGTGTGTAATAATCCAAGATTGCAAACAATACTGCAGCAACATGGTTGCATCTGCCCATCGCAGATGCCCTGCAGTTGCACGCTGCTCCCTTAACATCCCCGCTAATTGTTGATAACTCAACACTCACATTGTACAATATTTTATTTTTAAAGGAAGCCATGACTTTGGCCTTGACGTGGTAACTTGATGTGTCAATATAGGATTCCAGGTATTGGACAAGTCCGGATTTAAAATGCGTATCTCCTTTCTTCAAGGGTTTTGATGTATGAACATCGTTACCATCATTACCACAATCTTCTGTGTCCGAGTCTAGATCATTTGAGTCTAGGTCATTCGAGACTGGAAGGATGAACATATTGACGGACTGAACAGATTCAACTATGTGGTAATAATGTTTCCAAAGTTGAAGATTTTAGAGGATGACATTTCGACCCTTTGAAGGGTGTCCACTTAATTTCAGTACAATTTACTCTTTGGGCATTTGATAGTCCAGCTACGTTGTCTAACGTCATAGTATGCCACTTTCCTCCATCCACACTGACATCTATCGGAAAGTTTCTTTTCGAGAGCAGGCACAGAGAGACCCTAGAAAAAATCTCCATTAGGATTATCACATATTAGCTTTTAGACACTGTACATCGTATAGCTTTTTTTTGAGTTTAAAGATACAATCTTTATATCTCTTACTGCTGTTCCCCCAAACCACAATCCCATAGCTTATGTGGGTTTCCACCAATGCATAATAAAGAGGACGCGGGCGTGCAGACCTTCAGAAGAATCGTTGCCAATTCTGCAGTTTTTGAGATAATCAATTTATTTTTTTTGCGTAATGTTACTAAAGGAATTATAAATATACCTAATAATACCGATTTTCGATTAAAATTTTTTTCAACTTAGTGATATTATAAATATTTTTCTAAATCAGATAACAAAATTTCGTGTTAGTAGGCCTGTCCTTTAGTCTCTCTTGCGAAACATATAGAAAATTCATAATTTTCGCATTATAACTACAGCTTCTACAGTTATCCCCAGTTTTGTGTATAGCCGGATAGTATACCGCTGCCCCTGCAACTTGTATTGCGAGCGCGGAGTCGCTACGTCGCACGTGTTGGAGGGGAAGTGACAAGCTTCGACAACCACGCTGCACACATGCAGGTGGCCCGACTGCTTTGCGGCGCAAATGTTTGTTGCTCAGCGCGGTCTCTCTCTCTCTCTCTCTCTCTCTCTCTCTCTCTCTCTCTCTCTCTCTCTCTCTCTATCTCTCTCTCTCTCTCTCTCTTTCTCTCTCTCTCGTATAAAGATATATATTATTGACTAAAATTTCGTAAAACTTTCTTGTTGCCATATGAATGGGGTGTGTATGAATGATAAGCTTGTTTCCTGTTTTCCTGCTTCTTTTGTTTGTTTGTTTTGTTAAAATGATATGTATGAATGATCGTAGACACTGATAAAATAATTACTGCGTTATTATTATATTCTAAAATGTTGTCGCTAACTTTAAATTAAACTATAATGCAGTTTTCGAATGAATGGTTAACCTTAATTGCAATTAATTTTTTGTTTCTCATTATGAGTTTGTATTTTAGTATATGTATTGAGAAGTTTAATGTTCGTACCCTTATCCTTATATTATTAATATTGTTGTACTACTGTATATTGTTTTTTGTCTGTATCAAAAATGTATTATTTGTTAAAACGTTGGATGGAAGATAAGGCCTAGCTGGCCTTAATCCCGCCTTCAATAAAGACCATTATCTATCTATCTATCTATCGTCACCTCGTCACTTCTTATTAAAAGTACCGTATAAAACCCCCGCTAAAAAGAGAAGGTGTCCCTGGACTGAAGTGTCCTATTTGTCTCGATTGTTAGCAAATTGCCCTATCCCGTAAACTGTTCACTGATACTTCTGTCCCTTTTACTTCAATTTTATTTTTCTATTATCTGTTAGCCTATAGATACTGTTGTGTGACTGTGATGTGTAATGAAATGACTGTCAGACCACGCATCCTGCTCCTGGATGCGCGGAGAGCGGGTTTGTTCTAGACTAGCCTAGATACTGTTGTGTGACTGTGATGTGTAATGGGGAATATGCATGATTTTTTTTTAGCATTTTACTAGATTAGGATTGACTTCATGAATACAAAAATATTTTATTTCGATGACATAGAATAAAGTTTCATTTATAAAAATGAGCTGAAAGTTTCACACATATTTATGGCGGGAAAAACGGGGCATACGTCACCTGCCATGTATAGCCCGGACGCCGTAACAAAGAAGGTTGTGTCGTCACGGATGATGTAATAGCAAGTGACCTCACACCTTGTAATACCAACTTAAATGTAGACTACTACTCATTGTCTTACCAGAAGTAAACATGTATTGTTATTTCATAGGTTGGTGGACATGGGCCCTGGATTAAATGCTATTTTTCTCCTTCTTGGTATGTGTTTGCGGTTTAATTATGCAGGAATAAACTTTAGTTTCTTATTATCTAATTTAGCCTATTATATTCACTTATAAATTAACAATTGCTTAATTATGTTTGGGAAAATTTAAAGTAGTTCCGTCCCATCATGCTAGGCATGAAGATATGAAGAAGGAACAGCTACGGACGACCTACCTTTGTCAATTGCTTTGTCTGTCTGCATATTGTCGTACCCTAAAGGCACAGGGAACGCATATGACCACTCTGAAAGATCCCGAGTAATGTTTTCAGTGTCAATGTTTCTTGATATCGGTAATAAATTTTCATAAATAATATTACAGGGTAAATCAACCGAACACGGGCGTAAAACGCCGCCATTATTTCCCCACGTGAACTCAACTTCTGTCAAACACGAAACGGCAATAAAGACAACAGACCATCAAATGACAAAGAAATACATCAAGTATCCTAGCAACACACAGACGTCAAAGCTTTCTTGATGGTAGTATTTTTTAGTCACAGCCTACCAAAGCTAGTATTTTCTAACACCGCCTTGCCATTCAGTGTATTTTCTCTCTGACAGGTATAGTGCGCGGATGATCACTGCGTAAACGTCCACATATCACTACGCCGGCCAGAGTAATTAGTTGTGACGACACAACCTTCTTTGTTACGGCGTCCGGCCTATATCAGCAATCAACCAATCATAAAATGATAAATACAATAACGCTTATTTGTAAATTATCATATCCATAATCATATAAAATCGAATTAATGTCTAGTACGCCTAGTAATAAATTTTGAAGCCCAATTACTTTATACCAAACCTATTTTCATAGAATATCAGTAAATATTGGGTGTTGTTATTCATCTGAAGCAGACTTGACAACGGCTTGAGTAAAAATTTTGACAAGGTTAGCTTGATAACCTTGAACATTTGATTGTTTCGTCTAGGAGGCGGTGGCGAATTCCAAGGAGGTTATATGCAAAGTCATTCATATAAGCAGTGATTTTCATGGATTGTGACGTCACATACCGTTTAAAAATAATAGTGCGGGAAACAGATAATTAAACTCTTTGAACATGTATAGAAGCATAATGAATTAATTTTAAAACTTTAAAATTAGGTTTGTGATGTCTTTAGATGAATAACAATATATTCCACGTACCTTTAGAGCTAAAGCAAATTCATGCACATTCCCTATTGAATGACTGTCAGACCACGCATCCTGCTCCTGGATGGGCGGAGAACGGGTTTGTCCCAGACTAGCCTAGATACTGTTGTGTGACTGTGAGTGACTGTGATGTGTAATGTCATGACTGTCAGACCACGCATTCTGCTCCTGGATGGGCGGAGAACGGGTTTGTCCCAGACTAGCCTAGATACTGTTGTGTGACTGTGATGTGTAATGTCATGACTGTCAGACCACGCATCCTGCTCCTGGATGGGCGGAGAACGGGTTTGTCCCAGACTAGCCTAGATACTGTTGTGTGACTGTGATGTGTAATGTCATGACTGTCAGACCACGCATTCTGCTCCTGGATGGGCGGAGAGCGGGTTTGTCCCAGACTAGCCTAGATACTGTTGTGTGACTGTGATGTGTAATGTCATGACTGTCAGACCACGCATCCTGCTCCTGGATGGGCGGAGAACGGGTTTGTCCCAGACTAGCCTAGATACTGTTGTGTGACTGTGATGTGTAATGTCATGACTGTCAGACCACGCATTCTGCTCCTGGATGGGCGGAGAGCGGGTTTGTCCCAGACTAGCCTAGATACTGTTGTGTGACTGTGATGTGTAATGTCATGACTGTCAGACCACGCATTCTGCTCCTGGATGGGCGGAGAACGGGTTTGTTCCAGACTAGCCTAGATACTGTTGTGTGACTGTGATGTGTAATGTCATGACTGTCAGACCACGCATCCTGCTCCTGGATGCGCGGAGAGCGGGTTTGTCCCAGACTAGCCTAGATACTGTTGTGTGACTGTGATGTGTAATGTCATGACTGTCAGACCACGCATTCTGCTCCTGGATGGGCGGAGAACGGGTTTGTCCCAGACTAGCCTAGATACTGTTGTGTGACTGTGATGTGTAATGTCATGACTGTCAGACCACGCATCCTGCTCCTGGATGGGCGGAGAACGGGTTTGTCCCAGACTAGCCTAGATACTGTTGTGTGACTGTGATGTGTAATGTCATGACTGTCAGACCACGCATTCTGCTCCTGGATGGGCGGAGAGCGGGTTTGTCCCAGACTAGCCTAGATACTGTTGTGTGACTGTGATGTGTAATGTCATGACTGTCAGACCACGCATTCTGCTCCTGGATGGGCGGAGAACGGGTTTGTTCCAGACTAGCCTAGATACTGTTGTGTGACTGTGATGTGTAATGTCATGACTGTCAGACCACGCATCCTGCTCCTGGATGGGCGGAGAACGGGTTTGTCCAAGACTAGCCTAGATACTGTTGTGTGACTGTGATGTGTAATGTCATGACTGTCAGACCACGCATCCTGCTCCTGGATGGGCGGAGAACGGGTTTGTTCCAGACTAGCCTAGATACTGTTGTGTGACTGTGATGTGTAATGTCATGACTGTCAGACCACGCATTCTGCTCCTGGATGCGCGGAGAGCGGGTTTGTCCCAGACTAGCCTAGATACTGTTGTGTGACTGTGATGTGTAATGTCATGACTGTCAGACCACGCATCCTGCTCCTGGATGGGCGGAGAACGGGTTTGTCCCAGACTAGCCTAGATACTGTTGTGTGACTGTGATGTGCAATGTCATGACTGTCAGACCACGCATCCTGCTCCTGGATGCGCGGAGAGCGGGTTTGTCCCAGACTAGCCTAGATACTGTTGTGTGACTGTGATGTGTAATGTCATGACTGTCAGACCACGCATCCTGCTCCTGGATGCGCGGAGAGCGGGTTTGTCCCAGACTAGCCAAGATACTGTTGTGTGACTGTGATGTGTAATGTGATGACTGTCAGACCACGCATCCTGCTCCTGGATGTGCGGAGAGCGGGTTTGTCCCAGACTAGCCTAGATACTGTTGTGTGACTGTGATGTGTAATGTCATGACTGTCAGACCGCGCATCCTGCTCCTGGATGCGCGGAGAGCGGGTTTGTCCCAGACTAGCCTAGATACTGTTGTGTGACTGTGATGTGTAATGTCATGACTGTCAGACCACGCATCCTGCTCCTGGATGCACGGAGAGCGGGTTTGTCCCAGACTAGCCTAGATACTGTTGTGTGACTGTGATGTGTAATGTCATGACTGTCAGACCACGTATCCTGCTCCTGGATGCGCGGAGAGTGGGTTTGTCCCAGACTAGCCTAGATACTGTTGTGTGACTGTGATTTGTAATGTCATGACTGGCAGACCACGCATCCTGCTCCTGGATGCGCGGAGAGCGGGTTTGTCCCAGACTAGCCTAGATACTGTTGTGTGATTTATGTCAAATGAAATGACTGCCAGACCACGCATCCTGATCCTGGATGCGCGGAGAGCGGGTTTGTTTTAGACTACCTAGATACTGTTGTGTGACTGTGACTGTAATGTGTAATGAAATGACAATCGGACCAGGGATCGATAACCTGTGATTAATAAGTGAAAACAATAGTAGCTTAGCAATAATAATAATAAAAAAAAATTATAATAATAATAATAATAATAATAATAATAATAATAATAATAATAATAATAATAATAATAATAATAATAATAATAATAATAATAATAATAATAATAATAATTATAATTATAATAATAATCATAGCCTATAGTACGTCGTAGATAGTCATGATTTACAATTATTGTCCCTATACCAACAACTCTCTTTGAGTTTGCATTTTACCGCCGTGTAACTTGATCAGGAAATAACTAAGGTTGCGTGGCCGCGGCACCGCCTAACGATATACCGCACGGACACGTGACTCATGCTTTCCCACTACGCCGCCTTGCCTCCCCTCGAGTGCTTTACCGTACCCCGCGCCTCACCGCATCGCACCTACAACCGCCAATGTGCCGTTCCACGGTGGCGCGATCTCTGGGTAGAGTCGCGCGGAGCGGGTAATGCCTTCGTCCTCTTAAGTAGTTTCACGTCGCAGAATTGCTTTAATTGTTTTAATACAAATCCTGAGCTAATTTTCATTCATTCATTCAGCACAGCCAGACCCACATCCATTAACATTCCATATATTGGAACTCCAGTTCCTGTTTTGATCAATGGCGATTGCGAGACTCCCAAACCACCACCTCGCGGCATAAAGTTTCACATGAAGCTGGTGTTAATGCTGACGCGCTAGTCTTTCGCAGGCAAGGAGCAGGCAGAACCATGGCAGAACTAGACAGGAAACAGACCGAGGCGGCCTGACGGCAGGAACAGGCAAACTTCCTGGCTATGGGAGACCGTAAGACAGGTAGAGTGCGCTGTGGGCAATGAAGTTCAGTGTTATATTAAAGGTAGTTTATGTCCAGTTAAGTACTACAAATCTTTAATGCCTAATACATTATTTACAGTACTTTTGATTATAGACATACTTAAGAACTGAAAACTTAATTACTAATAAGTGTTATGTAATTAAAATAACAATCAGCTGAAGAATCTAAAAACAAATGAAACCTATTACAATGGTTGATTAAATAACACAGTTTACCACACTCTTCGCGCGCGGGTAAGGTTAAGCCGTCCCACAGCCATCTGTATTTACACGACATCATAATAGGGAATGTGCATGAATTTTCTACAGCTCTGAAAGTACGTGAAATATATTGTTATTCATCTGAAGACATCAGAAACCTAATTTAAAAGTTTAAAAATTAACTCATTATACTTCTATAAATGTTCAAAGATTGTGATTATCTGTTTCCCGCACTATTATTTTTAAACGGTATGTGACGTCACAATTCATATAAATCACTGCTTATATGAATGACTCTGCCACCGCTTCCTAGACGAAACAAACAAATTTTCAAGGTCATCAAGCTAACCTTGTCAAAATTTGTACTCAGCCGTTGTCCAGTCTGCTTCATATGAATAACAACACCCAATATTTACTGATATTCTATGAAAATAGGTTTGGTATAATTGTTTTTAATAGTAATTGGACTTCAAAATTAATTATTAGGCGTACTAGTCATGAATTCGATTTTATACGATTTTGGATATGATAATTTCCAAATAAGCGTTATTTTATTTATCATTTTATGATTGGTTGATTGCTGATATATGAATAGTGACGTATGCCCCGTTTTTCCCGCCATAAATATGTGTGAAACTTTCAGCTCGTTTTTATAAATGAAACTTTATTCCATGTCATCGAAATAAAATATTTTTGTATTCAGGAAGTTAATCCTAATCTAGTAAAATGCTAAAACAAGATGACGCATATTCCCTATTGAGGAGGTGGCATTCAAAACCACACTTATCTATCAAATGTAAGGAAAAACCATTATAGGTGTGTAAATAATTGGGAATTGAAATTGAAAGGCTTCCAATCCTTTAATATCAATCATCTTTCAAAATGGCCAAAGGAAAAAAAAATTAAAATAAATCCGTGTAAAGTCAAATTTCATTTTGGACATGTGTGCTTTTGAACGGAATTTGATTCAGTTGTTTTGTTTGAAAGCGTTTTGGACAAGTGCTTCTTTGAACGGAATAAAGTGTTCCGATGACAGAATGGGTATGAATTTTTATTTATTAATAATATTCATCATGCCTACAATAGTATTCATTTCTTAAAAATAAAAAAAAATAGTAATTCAGTAACAAACTGACAATAATGAATTATCAAACAAAATTTAAAAAGAAAACATCCATTACTTTTCATTAAAACCATTCTTTATGAAACCTTACTGGATAGGCGTAGGCCTATTTTAGATGTGGATAATATGAGACGTTAAGCCCCATTAATCAATCATTATCACCAGCTCATCGTCTCGATTGGCCATAGTTGCGAAAATATGAGACGTTAAGCCCCATTAATCATCATCCTTCGTCTTCTTGGAGACACTGGCATTGCTCACCGGCCAGAATGTCTGGTTGTAGGTGCCCTCTAACTCCCTCCTCTTCTTCCCCACTTTTACTTTGTCCACAATACCTGCCAAATATTGGTCTAATTATTCTGAATTGCTGAGGGCCTGTTGCCGATCATCTGCTTCATAGCGTTTGTTAATCAGAGTGTTCCACTGAGTTGACTGTGATTGCAAGAACTTTTGCAAATCATCTGCCTGGTCTCTTTTGTTTGCATGAGATTCATCCGGGACATAAGGGGAAGTCCCTGAGCCAACGCTAGATGTACGGCTTAGAGACGTTCTGGGAGAAGCTGACCGGCTGACACTCGGGCATGCTGACCGGCTGACACTCGGGGATGCTGAACAGCTGACGCTCTGGGATACTGAACAGCTGACACTCAAGGACGCTAAACAGCTGACACTCGGGGACGCTGAACAGCTGACGCTCGGGGATACTGAACAGCTGACACTCAAGGACGCTAAACAGCTGACACTCGGGGACGCTGAACAGCTGACACTCAGGGACGCTGATTAGCTGACGCTCGGGGAAGTCAAAATGAAAGCGGTAGTCGGGGAGAATGTGGTGTTGGTGTGAGGGGGCACAATTTGGTTGATGGCTGCTATAGCGGCTGGGAAGAAATTGATGGGGTTGCGGTCAGAGAAGTTGCGGTTGCTGGTCGTCTGGGCTTACCCCGGTGACAGTACTCGATTTCATCTCCGTGACAATTATTAAGTCCCATTTGTTGTATTGTCCGGGTAATAAGTTCATAGGTATCTTCTCCTCTGGTAGTTGGAACGCCTCTTATTTCTAGATTGAAACTCTTCGAGTGTTCTAAATCGTTAACTTTCTTAGTGAGTGAGTCATTTTCTATTTTAAGTTGCAGGTTCTGTTGCTTACACTTATTGAGCTCACCTACTAAGCTCTCGATTTTTTCTGGTTTGGATTTTATTTTCCCGTAGGAGCTTGTCATGCACATTCGCCTGGTACTCCAGAGACTTGGTACTATCTCTGAGTGTGCCTAGTATATCATTTATGGCCTTGTCGATATTGAGTGAGCCTAGGCCTAGCTCCTGCTTTGTATTACTCACATTTTGAATGCGATTTTGTATTTGGACTGTTTGATTCAAGATGTTTATTAGTTCCTGGCCTGAGTGTAGCTCAGGTGCTACCTTAGAACTAGGCTGGTCTAGGCCTAGGCCGTAGACTTTGGATCCGTCGGCCTTAACCTCTAAATCTAGGGCGCTGGGCTTAGGGTTACTTTCAATGCATAGAGGGCACGTCCATACTGGCGCAACCTCATTACATATTGGTGTACATTTCTCGGGTGCGTGAATCCCCCACTTCTCACTACATTGCGTGTTTGGAGAACGCTTACCTATATTTAGTTTACAAATCTCGCATATCACAACAGCTCGTCCTACCTCCTTTGGCGCCATGTTGTTAAGTGTAAGTTTTCACCTTCCTTTGTTTCAAGGGCACTTAATTTGCGTCGTTTACTTAATTTGCGTCGTTAGCTTTTTTATCCAGTGTCACAATGGTTGACTGGCTTGCTGGCTGGCAGTACTTCTGGTGGTCTGCAGTAAGGCTGACTATAAAGAACTGTCTATGTCAGTCACATTAACTTCACCACCATTACCAGATCATCCTCACAAATGATGAACGAACTTGGCATTGGGGATGCTGGGAATGACACAGTAGCGGTCTTAGGTAACATTAATGTAGGGGATGAAGACAAACTGGTTGATTGAGAAGAAAAGCTGACAGGGGATGATAGGGATGAAGATAGGCTAGCCTTAAGGGCAGTTGAGGAGAAAGAGGAAGATACAGGATCGGAGTTTTTAAGTGATAACGGGAACAAATATGGTTTTGGAAGCTTGTTGGTTGTTGACACAGGACACATGTTGGCATAGGTGGGAATGCTGGCATCTGTGTAGTTACACAGAAACCCTAAGGAGGGAAGTAATGGCCACTGTCTTTGAGAGCTGCACCAGATCCACTTTTGTATTGCTGTTCCCTCTTCGTTTTCACAAGCTTGTCCTTAACATATTTGAATTTTTTTTGACACGTTGCAAAAAGAAAACAAAAAACAACAAAAAGGCCTGCCTGCTAGCTAGATTATAAAATGAAATTTTAAAATTCAAATTAAAAAATCCCACAAAAATGTCACTATCAGTATATTCGCCTGTAATGTGGGCAAAAACCGTACGATTCACACGAAAGTGAGTGGTGAATTCTTGGTCAGAATATGATGGTACTGTTTCTTCGACGTAATTACGAATGCAATTTCGTTTTGCTCGGTTTGCTAAACCTAATTCTTATAATGCTTGGAAAAAATCCTGTTTTTCTTCACTAGACCTGCCCAAGGACTGCTACCTTATCGTAGTGGGCAGGTTTGCGTGCTTTGTTGATCCCGAGAGCTATGCCGGCGGAAGCGTATGCTTCTGGTAGGGCCACCCTAGCCGGACTGGTCGAGGAGGAGAAGTCAGACGAAGGGCAGTCCACACCCCAATCCCCTTTCCTCCCCTTTCCCCTTTCCTCACGCTCCCTCCTACTTGCCCCTTTCCTCCAAACAGCCCCATATTTCATCTTCATATATCACCCACTCATTGTCTCGATTAGCCTCGTTGCAAAAATATGACACGTTAAGCCCATATATTAATCAATCTTCTTCACTAGATGAACCCGAGGAGCTACTACTGCTTTCGCTAAATACATTTGGTATCGCATCAGCAGGCACAGCATCATCTCGCTCCATGTTTGGACGTTTGCGCTGAAAAATCTTGCACTGCTACACTGCAGCGTTTTCTTGTGTGCAGCTTTCCTCTGCGTCAACTTCCTGTACTATGACGTCTTCCGGTCTGCACTCGCCTGCATTCTGTCGCGTGCACCGCCAACCAGTACAGGACAAATGAACAAACCACATGATGAGCGCGATGTAATGACACCTCTGTGACGCTAGCCCCGCGCTCTAGAGGCGATGTAATGACACCTGTGTGACGCTAGCCCCGCGCTCTAGAGGCGATGTAATGACACCTGTGTGACGCTAGCCCCGCGCTCTGGAGGCGATGTAATGACACCTGTGTGACGCTAGCCCCGCGCTCTAGAGGCGATGTAATGACACCTGTGTGACGTTAGCCCCGCGCTCTAGAGGCGATGTAATGACACCTGTGTGACGCTAGCCCCGCGCTCTAGAGGCGATGTAATGACCCCTGTGTGACGCTAGCCCCGCGCTCTAGAGGCGATGTAATGACACCTGTGTGACGCTAGCCCCGCGCTCTAGAGGCGATGTAATGACACCTGTGTGACGCTAGCCCCGCGCTCTAGAGGCGATGTAATGACACCTGTGTGACGTTAGCCCCGCGCTCTAGAGGCGATGTAATGACCCCTGTGTGACGCTAGCCCCGCGCTCTAGAGGCGATGTAATGACACCTGTGTGACGCTAGCCCCGCGCTCTAGAGGCGATGTAATGACACCTGTGTGACGCTAGCCCCGCGCTCTAGAGGCGATGTAATGACACCTGTGTGACGTTAGCCCCGCGCTCTAGAGGCGATGTAATGACACCTGTGTGACGTTAGCCCCGCGCTCTAGAGGCGATGTAATGACACCTGTGTGACGCTAGCCCCGCGCTCTAGAGGCGATGTAATGACACCTGTGTGACGCTAGCCCCGCGCTCTAGAGGCGATGTAATGACACCTGTGTGACGCTAGCCCCGCGTTCTAGAGGCGCTCTGGAAGCGCTGGCGCAAGGACGTGAATCCGGCTTCATTGTATGATGCTCTCTCGTTTTGGTTTCTGTGCAGTGTGAGTAGATTTAAAAGTAGATGGCGAAAAGCTACGCCTTCCACTTCATTCAATTGCACATCGTCTCTTGGTGGCTGGCGGTGAACACTCACCCTTAACACGTCCCCTGCCGTTAAACAAATGTTATGCATTACTGCACAAGCGGTGTTAACTTTAACTGCAGTTTTCAGTTTCACCTCTTGGTGTAAATTGCCGTCATAATATGACCTAAGTGGTCGAGTACGTCGTTAAACACCCCCAATCAATCAATTGGACCGTGGTTCAAACTTCAAACTACTTATATTATTCAACCTGCAAAAATCCCACTTCATTGGATTTCGGCCCAAACCAATCAGTAATTTAACTAAAATAAAAAACAATTAAATTCAAAATCACCAAAGTAAATTCAACTTAAACTTCCTGGGGGAAACATTAGATGATTATCTAAATTCGCTTATTAGGCCTTGTCATTCTACTAAGTTAACAAAAAACTCAGTTCTCAACTTTGGCCTCAAAATCAATACTAATAATTTATAGTACAGAAGAGTTGTTTGAGTTACATTAAGAACATATTCTTAGTTAATTCATAACTTTATTAGGAACGGTAATGACATCAACCAAGTCCAAACATTAACATGCCAGGTAGCAGGACGCAGCCTGCAAGCATGGTTTGCCTTGCGCAGTCCTCAGACTACCTAGCGCAGTACACACCACGTCCAAAGTGCTTGGACCTAAAGATATAACATCTCCCCATTTAAGTTTGAACAGTGAACTTACAATTGACTTACAATCTAAAATTACACAAAGTCCTTATACTTAGAAGGCCTCTTAACCACACGGCCTGAACGTGTTACATAGGGTGGTGGAGGTGATGGAGGCACCCCATTATCGTTGGGCTGATCAACCTCGGTCTCTCTCTCAACTTCCTGGTCAACCTGACAATCAGGATACCAATAACCCATCCCAGGTGAACCACTGGCCGATAGACGCAGATGGCGACTATTGCGTCTCAGCATGTTGCCTAGGGAGTTTTTGACAATGTATGAACGTGGCATATCATGTATGCCCACAACTTTCCCACGGTCCCATTCCTTTCCTTTAGATATAAGTACATTGCCACCTATATTAAATGGTTTTCTAGCCTTTGCTGAGTTATCATAATACAGTTTTTGTTTTTCCTGCTTTGACTGCAACTTGTTGCCAACATCTTTGTTAAGTTTAGGTTGTAGCAATGATGTGCATGTAGGCAGTTTAGTTCTTATCCTGTGGTTAAGCAGAGTTTGAGCTGGTGACAAATTCAGTCCTTTAACAGGAGTACTTCTATAGTCTAAGAGAGCATCATATGGATCTTTTCCAGTGCTAGAACATTTTTTAAGAATAGTTTTGCAAATGGCTACTGCCGATTCTGCTTGACCATTTGACTGAGCGTATCCTGGGCTTGACGTAACTACTTTGAAATCCCAGTCCGTTGCAAATGCTAGAAACTCCTGACTACTAAAGGGCATATTATCTGATATTAGTATTTCAGGTATTCCAAACCGAGCAAATATAGACTTGAACCGATGAATTGCCCCTGATGCTGTCTTGTTTGGCAAACTTGATAACTCAATTCATTTACTGTAATAGTCAACGACTGTCAAATAACTAGCGCCCCCGTACTCTAGGATATCTACCCCTATTTTATAAATTCTTTTTACAAGATTGAGGGATATGCAAGCTTGTAGTCCTAGCAGGGGTGAAGTGTTTAAGTTGACTACTACAAACTCTACAGTTGCTCTCGTGCCCTTGCTAGTGATACACTCGAGCTGAGCTTTGCCATCAGGTTTGATTTTGTTATCTTTGTCTCCAAACCCAACTAGAATGGTTCTAGTATTATGAAGTTGGTCAGCTTTATTTTTAAGCAGTTTGAATATTTTTAGAGGGAGAATACTAACTTCTGCCCCTGTGTCTAATTTAAATTCTACTTCTTTTGAGTTAACCAACATCTTTTCATGCCACGACTTGTCAAGTTTCGACTTACACATTTTTATAACCTGTACAGGATCATCTTTAGGCTTACCTTCGTTTGTAACAGCATGTATGTGGAAACTGTTTACAGTACATACTCTGTTATTATCATCAGTGTCACTAAGTCTACCTGATTCATCATCATTACTGTCAGTGACAGGTTCATTGTTAGGATCAATTACCTCATGCACAGGTTTGCGTCGCTTATTAAAAGAACACCCTTTTGCAAAATGATTTTTCTGACCACATCGAGAGCACTCTTTACCGAACGCAGGGCATTTGCCTTGTTTGTGCACATAGCAACACTTTTTACACTCATATGGCTTTTCACTATTATAGCCCCGTTGGGCAGCACTTTGTCGCACTCGCGTATTCTTCGAATTCACTGTTTCGACGGCAGCTGCTGTTGTTGTCCCTCGTACAGTTTCCGCCTGCTGTCTTCCATCCTCGGCAGCTCTGCAGTAGTTTGCAGCCTTCTGTAAAGTGAGCTTAGGCTCTCCAAGGAGACGTTCTTGCACTCGCAGGTCTCGCATACCAACAACAATTCGATCTCTAATGAGTCTGTCCTCTTGGTCACCAAACTCGCACAATGCAGAAGCAGTTTTGAGACGTGTAAGGAACTGATCAAAGGACTGTCCATCTTGAAACTGTCAAATATCACATTCTTCCGTGGCGAGCAGTGCGCATCGAATTTATCGAGGACTTGTTCCCGGGTACGGTCTGCGGGCGAGGCATCTAGGCCCTCATCGCCGATAAGGTTGAGCAAGGCTGAGATTTTAATCTCGTCACTTTCGTTTTCCGTTTTACTTGCGCTTAGGAATATACAAAAATTTTGTTTCCACTTACGTCAGTTTCCTCCGACATTTCCTGTCAGTGCCAAATCCGGAGATGGCTTGTACACAAACGACGCCATCAAGGCCTAACTGTTCCCAGTTTATTGTTTAGTGTTTTTGTTTTTTCTTAAGGAACCTACATTGTTTTGAGTAATGATTATACCCATTACAATTCCTACATTTTTTACCGTATGCAGGGCAGGCACGATACTCGTGCACCGTTCCACATCTAGAACAATCTCTGTTCTTATTGGCCTCTGTATTAGCACTTGACCCTTCCGATCCATGTTTAGATTCCTGCTTAGGCCTAGGTCTAGGCTTTCCTGAGCTTTTGTGGACAGCTTGCAATGCAACTCCTTCTGCTCGCCTATCTCCCATAGATTTCTGTTGATTTTTTTAACTTTAATCCGCCCTAAGCAAATTAAGAGCTTTATCTAAAGTCATCTTGGGGTCTTTTAATAGCCTTTGACGCATTGCATCATCCCGGATGCCGATGATGATCCTATCTTTTATGAGGGAGTCCTTTAAGGCTCCGAATTCACAGGACTTGGCCTTAGTCTTCAGAACAATTAAATATTGATCATAAGTTTGCCCTATACCTGCTGATCTTCCGTGAAGAACATGTATCGCAAGTACGTTAAGTTTAAAAACGGTTCATAGTGGTCCGTAATGGCATCCAAAATTACCTTTGTGGTTATGTTGTCATCTATTTCTTAAATAGCTAGTGTGTTGAACAAATCGAGCCCTTCTTCTCCGATTGAGTGCAGCAAATCTGCGCGTTGCTGTTTCACAGGCTTCTTTTCTAGTTCGGTAGCGTCGTAATAGATTTCATATCTCTGTCGCCAGCGTGCCCACGCCTCGGCTGGGTGCGGTCCCTCCTGGAAAACTGGCGGTGGTGTATAAATTGCTGCCATTAAGATTAAGATTTAACACTTAAAGGCTGCAAATGGGCCACATCACCTCCTTTTCGTCAATCTATTTCTAAATTCCCTTACTGACTCGCTCTCAACAACCTCCTCGGGTAACTCATTCCATTCCCTTACCGTTCTCTCAACAAAACCAAACCTACTCAGATCACTTCTCACTACCCGACGCTGAAACTTCCAATTATGATCCCCCCTCCCTCTATAAACTCTATCTTGCAACCTGCTCTGGATTTCCCCCCACCCTCCCTTCCCCCTAGCTGCTCTATATAGATTACACATCCTATTACTCCTCCGTCTCTCCTCTAAGGACTCCCAACCCAGTTCCCCCACCATTGCTGTAACACTATCATAAGCTCTTACCACATTCCCTAACCTATCTTCCACATACCTCCATCTCCTAACTTGTCCTGTAACCTTCCTTGCTGCCCTACGCTGCACCTTCTCTAATTCAATGACCTCCCCCTTCCTATATGGATCCCACACCGCACCACCATATTCCAATATAGGCCGTACCACTGTCTTGTAAGCCATATCCTTTACCTCCCTACTAGCTCCCTTCAAATTTCTCATAACAAACCCTAAGTTTCTATATCTCTTTCTCACACTTTCCTGCACCTGGTCCCCCCATCCCAAATCTTCGGCCACTACAATTCCCAAATACTTATACTTCTTTACCTTTTCTAAAACTACCCCCTCAAGAAAATACTCTCTCGCATCCCCCTTTAATTTACGCGTGAACCCAACCACTTTGCACTTTCCCGCATTCAAACCCATCCTATTAACATCAACCCACTCCTCTATCCTGTTCAAATCATTCTGCAACAACTTAGCATCCTCCACCCCCTTAATCACCCTATTCAAGACGCAATCATCAGCAAACAACCTTAATCTTGACTCGATATCCCTTCCTATATCATTAATAAACATTATAAATAACAGTGGTCCCAGCACCGACCCCTGCGGCACCCCCGATGTAACTTCGATAGTTGTTGATACGCTATCCCCCACCCTTACCCTCTGCGACCTATTTGCTAGAAAATCTCCCATCCACCTTACAACCCCTTTATCTGCAATCACACTATCAACCTTCCTCATCAAAATCCCATGAGACACTTTATCAAAAGCCTTTTCAAAATCAAGGAAAACTGCATCAACCTCCTCCCCCTTATCTAGAGCCTCCCCTATGTCCTGAACAAGACCTATTAATTGCGTCTCGCAAGAATACCCCTCCCTAAACCCATGCTGGCTATCTACCAACCATCCCTCCCCCTCCAACACCTCCCTAACATAATTTGCTACTACCTTTTCCATTATCTTACTCCCTACCGAAGTGAGACTAACAGGTCTGTAATTCCCTACGCCCTCACGTTCACGTTTCTTCTTATTGCACGTTTTTTACTTCTGACACCGTTTAATAAATCATATTACACGTTTATTAGTATGAGTATAGATTTATGCTTTATTTATGATAGTAAGATACAG
Organism: Isoperla grammatica; assembly: GCA_945910005.1. NCBI lineage: Eukaryota > Metazoa > Arthropoda > Insecta > Plecoptera > Perlodidae > Isoperla > Isoperla grammatica. Next base: position 14,552,855 of record OX246749.1, read on the forward strand.
AGCTTACTTGGCCGTGCATGCTTGTCATGTACGCCATTACTTTACTGCTCGGGCTGCACGTAGCTCACAAGGCTGCCAACCGGCAACGCTAAATATCACACACCGAGGTGATCACGTGACAAAATTGAAAGAAACTGGCTGAGACACTATACAATAGAATCACATTTTTAACAATAGGATTGTCTACCGACAACTAAAGTGTAAGGCCTAGGCCTACTGCAACATTTAGGACTAGACCCTAGACTTGTTGTAGGCCTAGGGCCTAGCCTAGGCCTTGACCGAACTAACAATGTAGGCCTAGGCCTAGTCCCGGGCTAGCCCGGCAACTATCCTGTATATCCTAATAGTTATGTGACTAATATAGGATACGTAAAATGAGTAACTAGGCCTAGTCAGAACTGAATGAAACGGGCATGAACATCTTAAGCTGTTGCATTCATGGTTTATCATAGGCCTAAACTATGAATGTTTATTATTTTTCCCCCATTTATTGTCTGTATTGTGTGTTGATATAATAACAATAATAATAATAATAATATTAGGCATAGCCTAGACTTACCGTAAGTTCCAATGCTGTCGTAAGGATTTTCTAGGCCTTCCAGACCGACGCTCATCACTTCACGTAATAATATATCGCTCTTTGAATCAAGTGTGGGGATGACAGCGATGCCTCCACCAGTCTTAAAGCGTTCTTTTCTCTCGTCCATCAACATCTTTTTAACACCTCTTTTCATATTATCGTATTTGGCCTTTAAGTTGACCACTGTCCTGGCATGTGCCCCGCTCTGGGCATTGAATTCGTTGTGTAATTTCACCCACCCATGCTATTTTTCCTTATTACTTGAGGCGTCGGTTTTTTTTACATTCGATGACGTTGCAGTATTTTTTCACTAATTCCATTAGCAAAGATTCTTCGGCAACATTGAAGTTGCTGGCACGAACACGTTTCTTATTGCTTGCCATTTTAGTAGGCCTAAACACAAACCTTAAAAATGTGCTCCTGTCAAGAGCAACAGGCTGTCAGCTGGCAGGTGGAAACAACGTTACCAACTTCACAAAAATATGAGGTATCTATAAACATCTTATGTTGCGAGTGAAGGCAATTATATGATTTTTACAAGTTTCAATCGTGTATTATAATGATTTAAAATGTGTTGTAGAAGTATTTTTTATGTATTTATGTGGGTATAAAGACTGTTATATTTTACAAGCACAAGTTTTGTTGTTGTGAGACGTTGGCTACGGGATAGCAAAACGAACCAGTCGGGTGAGATCACATGTTCATTACGCAGGTGCAGAGTGCGCGCGCACCCATTTCCAAAGATGCTAGAACGGAAAGACTGCCACAGCCCACGAAAGTGTTCGTTAGCTAACGGAGACTTAAAAACTATATGAAAAACTCAAACTGTATAACCATTGATTAAAACTGTTCGTAAAGCTTATCAGTTGGTTACCTGACGAACTCTTTAACAACTGATTGAAAAACCGCGCCTAAGTTTAAAATCTTTGTGCTATATCCAACAGGAGGTGCATCTTCAAGGTATCCTCTACAGGTAAAAACTGTGTAAATACTAAACGTAATATTAATAACGATGCTGCAAAAAAACATGCACGGTTTTGCATTGTATCAAACTTCAAAACTGTTTTTTTACACTCGTAAATTGTGGATATGGCACAAATAAGTTCTGATGTGAAAAAAAAAACAGGATGCAATTTTAGGGTTTCAACAATTATATATTTTATTAATTCTGACTACAAATATTGAATAAAAGCCATAGACTAATGCAGTTTGGAATGGAATGTGCATATCACATTGATCATCATCATCACATTCCTCATCACACAACAAAAGAGAGTTGGAATTGAAATTTAAGTAAATTGAACAGTGGTCAGTAGAGAGATGTGCTCTTTTGAGTGAAAGCTAATGTTATGTGTGGTCACAGGCTGTGAGGTATTTGGTCATTTGCTTTCACAATGGAAAATCTAAATGTTCCATACATTTTCAGAAACAATACAAATATATCTCATTTTTCACTTAGAAAGAGTGTACATTAAGAATTCTTGTATGCGCCACTTTCATCACACTTTTAATTCCACAATGAGCCATTAATCGCAGATTTCCTCAGAACAAACGGTGATTGGTAGAAGCACAGTAGAAGATATCATGCACTTTGCATGTAATGTCAAAACAAGAAAGTATGGTGTTAAAGTTGTGGTTTAAAAAGAGTGCAACTTTTGAATGTTTGTAATCTTATAAAGTAATTAATTAGTTAGTCTTAAGTTACAAATCATAATACATATTTTGGCTTAGCATATGCCCGTATTTGGCCTAACAGTCGAACATCCTAGATCTGGTCTGATATGTATTTAAATATCAACACACAAAAATGCCACTTGATTTATGAGCAGCGTGTAATGTGT